>JAZDUA010000117.1:2932500-3510000 GCA_038098605.1 Gryllus longicercus | reverse complement strand
GTAACGTCAATTGAGAGCTGCCTGACAAGCTTCTGCCGGCGACGCGTCACATGCGATTCAGCGCGAAATGAAAAGTCCGGTGATACATTTACTCAGCCTGAACCTGTTCTTTACCGAGCTAGAACACCCTGCAATACGTGTTAATTCACGATTCCATGTAGACAATTTGATTTAATCTGTTTGGCTGAGTAAGCAAGATTGAAGAGAAAATGAGTCTTTCACAACGAGCAATTTGGTGGTATTTTTAGAGCATCGAAGAGTCAACATATCACATTGAAGAGTAAACTTTCACTGGGGTGAAACAAAATTACTTTTGCACCCAAAACAGAAATACACCACTAAATCGAAATCAGATACGTGCCCAGCACACGTACTGTGATAGTAAAAAGACGTTTCTGAAATTGGAGCACACACCGCAATTAATTAAAGCACTGACAGCCATTTGGACATTTCTGATTCCCAGTAACAAGCGCACTGCGCGAGGTTATAGCATAGTTCAACACTGTGCAAGTCAGCCACGCCCTGAAGAGAACAGCAAACCTAAGAGAACATAAAAAAAAACATCAAGCATCTCTTGCCCAAAATGGACTGTTGGCGCACACATACCACAGAAGTAGATGCAAGCTGCCCTTAGCACCACGCGAAAGCAGCGGCGCAGCAAAGAACGCGGCGGGGGAGGGGGTGCGAAGGGGCGGAGGGAAAGGGTAGCCAAGCCGCGTGAAGGGAGGCCGTTCAGTCGAGGGAAAACCCGCCCCCGCCAACCACGCCCGGACTCGCAGTTTGCACGCGCCCTCTGGCAGCAACTCGCGAAACTTTCCCTCGCCCTCACCCTGCGCGCACCACCCCCGCCCGTACCAGCGCCCGCCGCATGAATGGAATTCGGGAACTGCTCTCAGGCTTTTCAGCGGTGGCACGGGGCCCGCTTCAAACCCCGCCACCTACACCCTTTGCTCCCCCCCCCCCCCGCTGCGGGTTCGGCCCGGTCCGGCCGCTGCCCTCACCGGTCAGGTCCGGTCCGGCCGCAGTGAAGAAGCTGGGACTCCACGTGAGAGGGCGAAGCTGCCTTATGCAACGCGAATATCGAAGAAGGATAAAGAATGCAGGTCTGCAATATCAATTATTGTGTGTGTGTGTGTGTGTGTTTGGATATGAGTCAGTGAAAGAGAGGGAGGCAAAGGAGGGAAAGAGTGCCGAGAGGGAGAGAGTGCCGAGAGGGAGAGAGTGCCAAGAGGGAGAGAGTGCCGAGAGGCAGAGAGTGCCAAGAGGGAGAGAGTGCCGAGAGGCAGAGAGTGCCAAGAGGGAGAGAGTGCCGAGAGGGAGAGAGTGCCGAGAGGGAGAGTGAGGAGAGTGAGGGGGAGTAAGGAGAGGGAAGGAGTAAGAAGAATGAGGGAGAGAAAGGAGGAGAAGGAGAGTGAGGGAGGAGAGGAAGAGGGAGGAGATAGAAGGAAGGAGAGAGGGAGAAACGCGGCTCACAGCAAGAAGGTAAGAAATTCAGATGACAAAAGAATGCACGGAAAACTATGATCGTTGAAAAATAGAGCCGGTGAGTTAATACAATAAAGAGGAGTTAAACAAGAACGCGTTGCATAGAGTGGGAAATAGAGGCTGGTGAGGAACAATGCGGTAGACTGCATGAACTAGGCCGTAACAAATAGGAGAAAGGAACCATGAAGCAACGTACGAAACAACAAGACGGGCCACACAAGAAAGAAAAGCAAAGACATGGATAATGATGTCAGACGAGGAAGCGCGGAGACAGATATTCAAAAACCGCGCGGAGCTGCACGGGAACGTGGACGACTGTGGCACACGATCCAGAATCGTGAGGCGGTGACAGTTGTTACAACGGAACGCGCGAGCGAGCGCAAGGCTCGAGGACCGACGCGGGGGGGGGGGGGGGGAGGCCGCCGAGGGGTCAGAAGCGGAGAGGAAAACGGCAAGGCGGATGGCGTCGTTGTAATGAAGGCAATTGCGCGCCGCCTTGTTTGGGGCCCCTCGCCCGCCGCGCCGCGCCGCGCCGCGCCGCGCAGTGCCGAAAGAGCCGCCCGGGCGCCGCCGGCCTCCACTCCACCGACGCCACGGGCACCCGCCGCGCCGCGCCGCGGGGTGGAGCACGGAGCGCCGGCCGGCAGGCGCAGCGGACGGAGTGGACGAGCGGACGGACGGACGGGCCGGAGTGAGTGCGAGGTGAACGGACTGCGAGGAGGGCTCAGGACGGAGTTTGAGGACGGGGAGTGAGAAAGGTGTGAGGTCGGGTGGAGGATTTGGAGTGAGGCGGGGGTTTGAGGACGGGGAGCGATGAGGGGTTTGAGGACGGGATATTATAATGGGGGTGAGGATGACTGTGTCGACGGGGATGAGAATGAGGACGGAGTGTGAGGACGGAGTGTGAGGACGGAGTGTGAGGACGGAGTGTGAGGACGGAGTGTGAGGACGGAGTGTGAGGACGGAGTGTGAGGACGGAGTGTGAGGACGGAGTGTGAGGACGGAGTGTGAGGACGGAGTGTGAGGACGGAGTGTGAGGACGGAGTGTGAGGACGGAGTGTGAGGACGGAGTGTGAGGACGGAGTGTGAGGACGGAGTGTGAGGACGGAGTGTGAGGACGGAGTGTGAGGACGGAGTGTGAGGACGGAGTGTGAGGACGGAGTGTGAGGACGGAGTGTGAGGACGGAGTGTGAGGACGGAGTGTGAGGACGGAGTGTGAGGACGGAGTGTGAGGACGGAGTGTGAGGACGGAGTGTGAGGACGGAGTGTGAGGACGGAGTGTGAGGACGGAGTGTGAGGACGGAGTGTGAGGACGGAGTGTGAGGACGGAGTGTGAGGACGGAGTGTGAGGACGGAGTGTGAGGACGGAGTGTGAGGACGGAGTGTGAGGACGGAGTGTGAGGACGGAGTGTGAGGACGGAGTGTGAGGACGGAGTGTGAGGACGGAGAGTGAGGACGGAGAGTGATGACGGAGAGTGATGACGGAGAGTGAGGACGGAGAGTGAGGACGGAGAGTGAGGACGGAGAGTGAGGACGGAGAGTGAGGACGGAGAGTGAGGACGGAGAGTGAGGACGGAGAGTGAGGACGGAGAGTGAGGACGGAGAGTGAGGGCGGAGAGTGAGGGCGGGTTATGAGAACGAGGGTGAGGGCTTGCTGGCGGACGGGATGGAGAATGGGCGGTCTGGGCAGGAGGGGGAGAGGGAGTAGTAGAAGGATAGTCGTCGGAGGGTGGGTCGGTTGGGGGAGGGCGGGAGGGCAAGAGGGTGGCCACGCTGCGGTGCCGCACTACCCGACGCTGGCAATGTTGATCCGAAATAATGGACTCGGCCCGACACAAGTGCAGCCCTTACGCGAACACCCTTGTTAGGAGTCCCGAGTTAATGGCCACGACCAACTGGGCAACGTTTCAACGCAATTTGCAGAGGTGAAAATTAATGTACTTCTCTTTGGTGAAATGCCCTTTGTAACGTTTGAAGATAGGATACGTGTGTCCGAAATTAAATGTACACTTTCTCTTTGACGCCCTATAACCGGTATCCAAAATCCTGGATAATTACAAGCACATTTATAAAACTCTGCGATAACTAAGTTACATTCGACGAGTAATTTATTGTACTTTGCAAAGTACTGCTAGTTTTTTCAAAGCCTTTCCACTCGTAGGTTCGTTTGATGTTATAAAATGAAGTAACTTAACATGCATAATTAAATAATAACAGAATTGATGAGAAACCTTAGTAGCCGCGAGTATTTTAATTAATGTTATTTATTGTTATACGTTTAATTTTTCAATATGTAGAGAACAAGAGTTTAATCCTTCTTGAAATAATAACCCCCTATGATTCATTAGAAGGAAAAAAAAATGTTTAACACATATCTCCTGTTGGGATATATTTTCTATTAATTGTGTTTATTTTGCAAATAGATGGCTATTTAATTGGGCGTTAGGTTTGAGATACATTAATAATGAACCATATCAATTCCTTGATGTATTGATATTATCTGTTAGCTTTAGGAAAATGTTTCAATATTGCACACCCTATGCAGTTCTCACATTTCTATTTCTTTCTTGGCACTGCTCTTAAATAAATTAGCATTCCTCCTCCTTTTAGTTCCTATGGATTAATGCAAGAAATATGGCATATATTCAACAAACGTTATACTACAACAAATACGGTACGACTATTATAATGAATTATGAAGATTTGCGGTATCTGTTTTTTTCTGAAATACTGGACGGGTTCTGTTAATGGACAGAAATGACAAGATAACTGACGCTCTGTTTTGGGTTCTGAACTAGCCACTAACTAAAGGCAACTTGGAGATCTTAAAGTCGATAAGTTGGTCGGTTTCCAGAAATGTTTAGTCCTTTAAATTCTCAGAGATTTTATGGTCAATAACGAACAATGTCAACCATTGTGGACTTCAGTGTCAATAAATCATAAATTCACTAACAGGCTCAACTCATAATAAATAGCTTCAAATAATGAATGATACGTTATAAAGGTTAAACAAATAGAGCAGCCACTTTAAAATTATAGGGCGTTTGTTGAATACAGTTTACAATAAACGGGCTAATTGCTTTTATCCCTAGCAGTGCTTTGCATTGATATTGAACTACTTATTTTAATTTTATTAATTAACAATAGTTAAGATAGTTATTGAATTTCCATTTTTCAACATGAATTCTATAGAAGCATGGTACTTTATACCAAAAGATAATTATTTGTGAATGATAACCACGAGAAACAACTAATTCCATTGATTCCATTTCATCATTTTCTCAAAAGCTGCGTGGAGATTCTTAATCGTTAAACTTTATACATCTCTGGGCTATCGCCGATCCTTGTACCTACAACCAACTTATAATGTTAATGCGACACCATTACTGTTAGTACTTAAATAGCTATCTTCATGTTTTCTTTTCAGAAGAAACATTCTGTCTAAGACATGAATACAAGTGTGAAACAAATGCAATTTTAAAAATATAACCTGTTATTCATGTTAGTTGGTTTTTTAGAGTATTTTTGCTTTTCCTCCTGCATACTTCACGCTCTCCAACAGACTGAGGCCCCTGGTCTACAGCCCCTAAAGTCCATGTTTTAATACGGCTCTGGCTTTAAGCGTATTTTCCATTGAAGTTCACAGGCGCGGACCGCAGTGTTCCCGAACCCTTGCAACTTCATTATTTTACGCGAACCGCCCCGCCCCACCAAAGCGCTTTCCGTACTCCATGCAGCAGTGCTGCTCAGCAAGTGGATTCAAACCACATCCCTTTCGCCTAATTACAGATCTCATAGACCCGGCTGAATGTAGTCTAGCGCAGCAACTTTTAAAGTAATTATACAAAAAATAAAATTTAATAACGTAAACAAGGTAGTACTTCGAATAGATGTTGAGGCGACCAGTGCTTCCGTTCAAAGCCGTGTGGGTTTTCAAATATGCTGTCGGGCTTTGCGTGCGTGCGAGCGTGCGTGTGTGTTGTGTGTGTGTGCCCTCGTATTCACAGTCTTTGGCCCAGAATAACAATCGAAAATGATTAAAACAATCACTAACAGACTTAACAGCCCACAGCTAAGGGTTAATAAGTGTCATGTACACACGTTCGTAATTCTGTGGGTCGTGTTTGACTCAGCCGAGAAATAATTTATTTTTTATTATTGAATTCTGACAATAACTAATGTTTTCGAAATTTCGGAATTCCTTTTTTATTTTCTTCGAATATATTAAAGCGAAAGGTCGATCTCGGAAGTCGTGATACATTAGCGAGCTCTTTCTTGTAACCGAACGAAATGCAATCGCGCTATTCAGGGAGGAACACTGTCAGAAATGTCATTTAATTTAATGTAAATTAATGTATTGTATTTGAAAAAATGTAACCTTGTACATTAAAAATAGATTAATATATTTGTACATTAAATTTAAAGCATAAGTTAAAATCAGTGTAGATTTAATATAGAGGTTCTCTCGTTTTCTCTATCATACTCATAGTCACCAGTCCATCCAGATCATTCATTTATTCCAGGTGTGACCGAAAAGCTTTGAATCTAGCATCCTCATGAACAGGTGTACATTAAATTTAATGTACGTTCATGATAATAACCGTATTGTACATTTCATCAACGAAATGTTGAAATTTCGGACAGCGCAGGCAAAAGGCTTGTTGGCTGCGTGATACAGTCCCCATACGTGCGGCCAGGAGAGGTGGAGCAGCTGAGATGACAACGACCGTCCCGGGGCGCGGCCGTCGCGGGGGACGTCGCTTCGCCAAGCTGATTGCGGCGGCGGGGGTGGGGGCGGGATGACAGGGGACGGCGGCCGCGCCGGGGCTGTGGTTAGGGCGCGCGCCGCCAATCAAGCGCCATTCAGCCGCGGCCCCGGGATCGACGCCGCGCTGGCCCTCGCTGGCCCTCCGCCCGGGGTCACCGGCGCCGCAACGCGAAAGGTAACGCTCGCCGCGAACGCGCTCGCCGCGAACGCGCTCGCCGAGAACGCGCTCGCCGCGAACGCGCTCGCCGCGAACGCGCTCGCCGCGAACGCGCTCGCCGCGAACGCGCTCGCCGCGAACGCGCTCGCCGCGAACGCGCTCGCCGCGAACGCGCTCGCCGCGAACGCGCTCGCCGCGAACGCGCTCGCCGCGAACGCGCTCGCCGCGAACGCGCTCGCCGCGAACGCGCTCGCCGCGAACGCGCTCGCCGCGAACGCGCTCGCCGCGAACGCGCTCGCCGCGAACGCGCTCGCCGCGAACGCGCTCGCCGCGAACGCGCTCGCCGCGAACGCGCTCGCCGCGAACGCGCTCGCCGCGAACGCGCTCGCCGCGAACGCGCTCGCCGCGAACGCGCTCGCCGCGAACGCGCTCGCCGCGAACGCGCTCGCCGCGAACGCGCTCGCCGCGAACGCGCTCGCCGCGAACGCGCTCGCCGCGAACGCGCTCGCCGCGAACGCGCTCGCCGCGAACGCGCTCGCCGCGAACGCGCTCGCCGCGAACGCGCTCGCCGCGAACGCGCTCGCCGCGAACGCGCTCGCCGCGAACGCGCTCGCCGCGAACGCGCTCGCCGCGAACGCGCTCGCCGCGAACGCGCTCGCCGCGAACGCGCTCGCCGCGAACGCGCTCGCCGCGAACGCGCTCGCCGCGAACGCGCTCGCCGCGAACGCGCTCGCCGCGAACGCGCTCGCCGCGAACGCGCTCGCCGCGAACGCGCTCGCCGCGAACGCGCTCGCCGCGAACGCGCTCGCCGCGAACGCGCTCGCCGCGAACGCGCTCGCCGCGAACGCGCTCGCCGCGAACGCGCTCGCCGCGAACGCGCTCGCCGCGAACGCGCTCGCCGCGAACGCGCTCGCCGCGAACGCGCTCGCCGCGAACGCGCTCGCCGCGAACGCGCTCGCCGCGAACGCGCTCGCCGCGAACGCGCTCGCCGCGAACGCGCTCGCCGCGAACGCGCTCGCCGCGAACGCGCTCGCCGCGAACGCGCTCGCCGCGAACGCGCTCGCCGCGAACGCGCTCGCCGCGAACGCGCTCGCCGCGAACGCGCTCGCCGCGAACGCGCTCGCCGCGAACGCGCTCGCCGCGAACGCGCTCGCCGCGAACGCGCTCGCCGCGAACGCGCTCGCCGCGAACGCGCTCGCCGCGAACGCGCTCGCCGCGAACGCGCTCGCCGCGAACGCGCTCGCCGCGAACGCGCTCGCCGCGAACGCGCTCGCCGCGAACGCGCTCGCCGCGAACGCGCTCGCCGCGAACGCGCTCGCCGCGAACGCGCTCGCCGCGAACGCGCTCGCCGCGAACGCGCTCGCCGCGAACGCGCTCGCCGCGAACGCGCTCGCCGCGAACGCGCTCGCCGCGAACGCGCTCGCCGCGAACGCGCTCGCCGCGAACGCGCTCGCCGCGAACTCTCTCGCCGCGAACGCCCTCCCCGCGAACGCTGTCGCCGCGAACGCCCTCCCCGCGAAGCAAGCTCGGCTCGTTTCTTGAGGCACGCACGAGACAAGTTGGCACGCACGAGACAAGTTGCCACTTACGTTTCAATCTATAAGTGTACAGGTATTCTATTGACTATCCAAACATTAGCGTCATCATTTCAAGAATACTGGAAATACTACTGTATCTAGAACTATTTTTTACTGAAGTATTGAAAATTATATAATTACGGATATAATTGTCAATACATTAACTCAATATCCCAAGAATACCTAATTTCTCAAGAACAAAAAAAATCTGAAAGATTTTTTTAAAAAAGCCGTATGTAAATATTTTGTTGTTTTACGAAAGATAATATAGTTTTATATTATTGAGTGTATCTTCTATTTAATAGGTGCAGTTTCTTTTTAAATAAAAGAAGATCGAAGCATCAGGTTTTCCTCTGAAGCAAGCTCTACGCTTGCAAAATTAATGGAAGTAACTCCTGATGTATAAGCAAAATATAAAGTAAAATACACGTACGTATGTACCGAAAATGATCCTGGTAATGAAAATGATCTACGTAATGAAAATGATCTAGGTAATGAAAATAATCTAGGTAATGAAAATAATCTAGGTAATGAAAATAATCTAGGTAATGAAAATAATCTAGGTAATGAAAATAATCTAGGTAATGAAAATAATCTAGGTAATGAAAATAATCTAGGTAATGAAAATAATCTAGGTAATGAAAAAGATCTAGGTAATGAAAAAGATCTAGGTAATTGAAAAGATCTAGGTAATGAAAAAGATCTAGGTAATGAAAAAGATCTAGGTAATGAAAAAGATCTAGGTAATGAAAAAGATCTAGGTAATGAAAAAGATCTAGGTAATGAAAAAGATCTAGGTAATGAAAAAGATCTAGGTAATGAAAAAGATCTAGGTAATGAAAAAGATCTAGGTAATGAAAAAGATCTAGGTAATGAAAAAGATCTAGGTAATGAAAAAGATCTAGGTAATGAAAAAGATCTAGGTAATGAAAAAGATCTAGGTAATGAAAAAGATCTAGGTAATGAAAAAGATCTAGGTAATGAAAAAGATCTAGGTAATGAAAAAGATCTAGGTAATGAAAAAGATCTAGGTAATGAAAAAGATCTAGGTAATGAAAAAGATCTAGGTAATGAAAAAGATCTAGGTAATGAAAAAGATCTAGGTAATGAAAAAGATCTAGGTAATGAAAATGATCTAGGTAATGAAAATGATCTAGGTAATGAAAATGATCTAGGTAATGAAAATGATCTAGGTAATGAAAATGATCTAGGTAATGAAAATGATCTAGGTAATGAAAATGATCTAGGTAATGAAAATGATCTAGGTAATGAAAATGATCTAGGTAATGAAAATGATCTAGGTAATGAAAATGATCTAGGTAATGAAAATGATCTAGGTAATGAAAATGATCTAGGTAATGAAAATGATCTAGGTAATGAAAATGATCTAGGTAATGAAAATGATCTAGGTAATGAAAATAACCTACGTAATGAAAATGATCTACATAATGAAAATGATCTACGTAATGAAAATGATCTACGTAATGAAAATGATCTACGTAATGAAAATGATCTACGTAATGAAAATGATCTACGTAATGAAAATGATCTACGTAATGAAAATGATCTACGTAATGAAAATGATCTACGTAATGAAAATGATCTACGTAATGAAAATGATCTACGTAATGAAAATGATCTACGTAATGAAAATGATCTACGTAATGAAAATGATCTACGTAATGAAAATGATCTACGTAATGAAAATGATCTACGTAATGAAAATGATCTACGTAATGAAAATGATCTACGTAATGAAAATGATCTACGTAATGAAAATGATCTACGTAATGAAAATGATCTACGTAATGAAAATGATCTACGTAATGAAAATGATCTACGTAATGAAAATGATCTACGTAATGAAAATGATCTACGTAATGAAAATGATCTACGTAATGAAAATGATCTACGTAATGAAAATGATCTACGTAATGAAAATGATCTACGTAATGAAAATGATCTACGTAATGAAAATGATCTACGTAATGAAAATGATCTACGTAATGAAAATGATCTACGTAATGAAAATGATCTACGTAATGAAAATGATCTACGTAATGAAAATGATCTACGTAATGAAAATGATCTACGTAATGAAAATGATCTACGTAATGAAAATGATCTACGTAATGAAAATGATCTACGTAATGAAAATGATCTACGTAATGAAAATGATCTACGTAATGAAAATGATCTACGTAATGAAAATGATCTACGTAATGAAAATGATCTACGTAATGAAAATGATCTACGTAATGAAAATGATCTACGTAATGAAAATGATCTACATAATGAAAATGATCTACATAATGAAAATGATCTACATAATGAAAATGATCTACATAATGAAAATGATCTACATAATGAAAATGATCTACATAATGAAAATGATCTACATAATGAAAATGATCTACATAATGAAAATGATCTACATAATGAAAATGATCTACATAATGAAAATGATCTACATAATGAAAATGATCTACATAATGAAAATGATCTACATAATGAAAATGATCTACATAATGAAAATGATCTACATAATGAAAATGATCTACATAATGAAAATGATCTACATAATGAAAATGATCTACATAATGAAAATGATCTACATAATGAAAATGATCTACATAATGAAAATGATCTACATAATGAAAATGATCTACATAATGAAAATGATCTACATAATGAAAATGATCTACATAATGAAAATGATCTACATAATGAAAATGATCTACATAATGAAAATGATCTACATAATGAAAATGATCTACATAATGAAAATGATCTACATAATGAAAATGATCTACATAATGAAAATGATCTACATAATGAAAATGATCTACATAATGAAAATGATCTACATAATGAAAATGATCTACATAATGAAAATGATCTACATAATGAAAATGATCTACATTATGAAAATGATCTACATTATGAAAATGATCTACATTATGAAAATGATCTACATTATGAAAATGATCTACATTATGAAAATGATCTACATTATGAAAATGATCTACATTATGAAAATGATCTACATTATGAAAATGATCTACATCATGAAAATGATCTACATCATGAAAATGATCTACATCATGAAAATGATCTACATCATGAAAATGATCTACATCATGAAAATGATCTACATCATGAAAATGATCTACATCATGAAAATGATCCACATCATGAAAATGATCTACATCATGAAAATGATCTACATCATGAAAATGATCTACATCATGAAAATGATCTACATCATGAAAATGATCTACATCATGAAAATGATCTACATCATGAAAATGATCTACATCATGAAAATGATCTACATCATGAAAATGATCTACATCATGAAAATGATCTACATCATGAAAATGATCTACATCATGAAAATGATCTACATCATGAAAATGGTCTACATCATGAAAATGATCTACATAATGAAAATGATCTACATCATGAAAATGATCTACATAATGAAAATGATCTACATAATGAAAATGATCTACATAATGAAAATGATCTACATAATGAAAATGATCTACATAATGAAAATGATCTACATAATGAAAATGATCTACATAATGAAAATGATCTAGGAATCTATATTTTATACTGAATAAAAATGTGCACTCACCATCCTTGTAAATCATGGCAAATTTCTAAATTAGTATTTTGGAATTGCATAATATTATAATTTTTACGTCTTTAGGATACCCTACAATAAGAGAGCCACAACAAGAGAGCAAAATTACTATTTTAATCAAATTGATAAAACTATTTAAGCACAACGAATAACGATGTCACAACATTCCTCGTTTTAATTCAAATAAACGTATTCAAAATTCCAATCGTTTCTCCATAGATCTCCGAACAAGATATTTATCAACTTCTAAATACAAGTCCCTGTCGACCGATAGTTGGAAGCTCTACGACAAATCACCGAGTCGAATAAAACGAATGACTGCCAGTTAATGAATCCATTGTCGCAGCAAATGGCCACGGATAAAAAGCGATTGCGAGTCGCGCGCCACGGAGCCTTCAATAAGATTCCCGGCGAACATCCGCGCGGCCGAATCGATGTCGCGGCCTCCGATATCCCAACAACAAAGAACAACTCGAAAGTAAAGGACTCAAAAAGTTAATGAATCGTGAATGGCGTTGCCGACACAGATTGCTGGATCTGAACACAAGAGAATTTAATTTCTTTCCCCCTCGAAACAGTTTTTCCAGAGCGATGCACGCGTCGCCACGCGAAAACACTGCCGAAGTAGACTGTGTCCACTGCGTCGGCGTGATTTCAAAACCTGGGCTGACCCCCACCCCTTCCCCCCATATGTGTTTACTCGGCGGAGCTCGTGGAATATGCCAATCATTTCCATCGTTCATTTCTGTACAGCCGCTCACTCAAATCGAAATAAATTTCAACATGAACGGTCATGTTAACGAACGATGAAAACCAAATAAATTATTAACGTTTGACTTACAGTCCGATGGTGTTTCAACTTTACGTTAGATCTAACCACGGATTCTGTGGTATTAAATACCGCATGCACGCTCGAATACCCTAGTTCGTTCCTGACCCTAACGTGTATATTTGTAGATTGTTCAGTATATTTTGGAGCGTTCCTATGTTTTAGAGAATCATAGACTTTTTATACATGTCAATCAAGTACTCATTATACCGTAAAGGAATTTAAGGGAAGTGCATTTTCATGGAATTTAATGTTTACAAAACCACGGATCTGCAACGACGGTGAATTGTGATATTACAAGGATTAGAAACCCCACCCTGAAAGTTTCCATTATTTTTTTATTGAATAAATCATTCATCCTCGAGCAAATCGACAACTGTTCTAAATCGAACATGGAATTGTTGACTAATAATCCGTATTTATACTATTACTGTGAATTTGGATAAAATATTAGAAATATCGTGTATTGAGGTATTGCAGCATTGCTACAAAGTACGAATATATCACATACTGATGTAGTTACATGTACCTTGCGTACAATCCTAAATGTACACAGAACATCCTTTCACTCTTATTTCCTTTTCTAGAATCATGGGATATACCGCCAAAGCTATTGTATCTCCGTAATATGTAATTTCATCGCTATGCACAAATATTACACCAGAAAGACAAAATGGAGATAATAATGGTGATGAGGATTTATCTACAATGTAGATTGCGAATAATGGAGAAACGGCGGTGAAGGGAATGCCAAGAAGATGGTGGAAGAAGAACAGTGGGAAAAAGGATGAGGAAGGGGAAAAAAGGCCTAAAGAATGGGCTATCCTCACTGTTAGACAACAAGAATGCTTAATGCCTAACAGTGAGGATAGCAGAACAAGGCCACTGATGGATAGTTAATTATTTGTAAAAATATTTTCAACTACTATATTAATTACAAAAATGTAATAAATTTCTTTCTTCAATTCCTAATGCAATGTACACTCAGCAACGAACTTCTTTACGAAGAAAATCTCCCTAAAACGTAACAAAAGTGAAGTTACGTAATAAAATAAAACAAAAGTGAAGTTACAAAAAATGCACTTTGCCATTTTGCTAATGGCATTGGAGTAACGTATGCCTCATTTCAGATTTAAAAATGTTAAAAAATAATCATTAACGTACTTAATAATGGACTTACAGACATTTTCACATGTACGTAAAACATACGTCATAATTAGAACAAAACATTCTTGATAGCCAAAGCATTTTTTTTGTAGGAAAGGGCTCCAGTCCTGTTGCCACATGCTCTGTCATTGAAACAGCCAAAGCTCGTGTAGCCACGTGCTCTGATTAAGCATCTCTTTTCAGTTCGGAAATAACACGTTCCGATTGTTGTATCTATACGAATGATCGATCACCCCTAAAGGTTCTGTACGCTGTCCTGGGCTACGTTTTGTAAATTGTATCATTAACATCATCATTATTATTATTCATTATTATTGTTATTATTCATTATTATTGTTATTATTCATTATTATTGTTATTATTCATTATTATTGTTATTATTCATTATTATTGTTATTATTATTATTATTATTATTATTATTATCATTATTATTAGCCTCTACACATCTTCAGAGAAAATGAAGATAAAGTACGGTGAAAATGGTAGAAATCCAAGATTGGATTTCGTTTGGATAGTGGATATGCGTCGGCAGGAATGGATTAATACACAAATAGAGGCCAATATCACATATCATCATAATCATTATTATTATTATTATTATTATTATTATTATTATTATTATTATTGTTATTAGCACATCTTCGGAGAAAATTGAGTACGGTGAAAATGGTAGAAATCAACGATGGATTTCGTTTGGATAGTGTATCTGTGTCGGCAGGAATGGATTTATACATAAGCAGTCACATACTTTGTATTTAAAAAAGCTAGATACGTTGTTAATTACTATTTTTGGTCATAGTTTTCTGTTCACTCCTCACTGGTCTCTTCTCTCTTTGTTCATGTCTAAGTATCCCTTTTCACTATTACTTCACTTACAGATCAGTTTTCGTTGTGCTCTTCATTTTTGTGTCTCCGTTCCTGTTTATTTGTGTTAACTTTGTGTCTCCACCGACTTCGACGAGTTGTGAATGTCTTTTTTCCATTTTGTGCATCGTTAACCAAGTCGATTCTAAACACTTGCAGTGAAAGCCATCGTGCGACACACTTAAAGTCGGACTTTACAGCTGAGTCGCGAGCTGCGAGGGCACCGTCAGGGCCGCCGTTTCGAGCGCGGCGCGGCGCGGCGCCGGAAGTCGCAGTGCCAGTCGCCGCTTAAAGCGGAAGCGCCGCCGTTGCCGCGCGACGTCCATTTCCGAGAGGCGCAAAAAGCGGCGCGTCATTAGTGCGACGACGCCTAACCGCGGTGCAGCCCCGCGGGCGCCGCGGCTCAGCGACACCCAGCACTTGGCACCGGCTCTGATAGCTCGGCGGCAACATCCTTGCTTCAGCAGCATCGTTGATCGAGAGGACCCAAGGTTAGAGCCTGGACGGTTGCGGAGACTCGTCATTAGCTGGCCACATAGCTGGATCGAATTGAACTCGTGTCTGGATAATTCTATTCGTGACTTCCGATGTTTGATCAGCTGGAGTGGATATCCAATCGGGAGCTTCACTATCAAAAATTAAGTCGTAACGAATATCAGCCGCGTCCCGGCTGATGTCGGAAGTCACTCGAATTAAACCGGAGCCTAGCGGCAAGCTGCTTTGATCGGTAGTTTGCCGCGGTGTCTCTGATCAATGGCAGGTGAATGCAGGAGCAGTTCTCTAACAAACGGGTCACGGGCTGTGAGTGCTCTTGCTTTTCTCATTCTCGCCCCTTCTCTCCCGTTTCACACACGCACACATGTATAACACTACCATACATATCGGGAGACAAGTGGGGTCATTTACACTATTTGCCATTTAAATTTCGAATATATGGTCTGCGAAAATTCTGAATAAGTCTGTCTAACCTCTTTTTTAAAACTATCACTATCTTGCTCTAGGTAATGGACCGCTTGATATCTAATCCCATCCCTCTACTTCAAGATTGACCGAACGAGCATCTTTTGAATTTATTGCTTCCCTAATTTTGTGTGTTAGTTTTTATTCCATATGTTCACCACTTTCTTTTTTCAATTCTCGTCCTGAAATATAGAAAAAATAAAACCACTAAACTCTTTTTAATTCGAACATTAATTTATAATAGAAAGCTTGTAAATACAGGATAGCTGAGAAAAGTGACTTTTCCAATAGTCTTAATATACCACAGTCGTATACAGTTCTGTAAACGGTAATATTCTGTGCGGTTTAATAAGTGTCAACATTATTTTATTAGCAATTGGTATATTATTCGCCACACTTCATTTGTTTTGAACACTAACTTCCGTTAGACACTTCGGCCTTCATTCCTCCACAAGAACGATACTCGAAAGCATGAGTTAACACGAAATTCAAACAATAATCATCACGGGTAACATTCAACACAATGTTCAGAACTTCATGAACGCCAGAAATAGTTAATACTTATATTTAATTCTCACACTTGTTTTAAATGCATCAAACCAATGCTCTAAACATTCGTTTCTGATTCCTGTTCTACACGATTTTTTCATCGCCCAACGCATCGTATCACTCGTGTTAGCACGAACACTCGCGTGAGTTCGAGTGTGGATTTGCAACTGAATACCAGCGTGCACGTATCTGCTTAAACGGATGTGCACACGTATACGCATGTGCTCGTTCATGAGCATCAATCCGTGCGTATGCATACTGGACTAATGGCCCGAAGACGTACTCCGTTGCGGTTCCACCGCGTGTGCACAGAGAAACTGTAGCACTCGCCCACACAGAGCATTATGAGAAGTGCTGCGAGTGAGCGAACAGGCGAGCGAACGAAGGAATTAGTATTGATAACTGCAGGAACAACTTCTGAGGCAGTTAGTCCCATAAGGGCCTCCGCCCCACGAGGGGACAAATTGGAAGCTCCTGTCATGTCTTCTGACCTGTTTGGTAGTGAAGTACAAGTGAGTGAGTGTGTATGTGTGTGTGGTGTGTGTTTGTAAGGGGAGAAGATGGGAAAAGAATGGGGAAGATAAATTCGCGCCCTGTCCTATGTAAGGTAGAGAGAATGAACTTAATAGCATAACCACTGCATTTTCTTCTTGAAACGTCAACGTCATTTCACCAGAACTAATGAGTTGTTTATTATACACTTCTCCCTTTATTCATCTGATACCCCAAGATTCCTCGAGTGGCGACAGTACTTTGACTGCGGGGACACAATTTGCATCTAATGATCGATGGTCTGCCGGAACAGAACAAAACAGCCCGTCCGTTAGGAGACCATCCTTGAATTCGTATAGATGCGGGATGTGGCGAGCGCGTTGGAAAGCGGTTACTGCGTCGGTGCAGGTGCAGCTTCGAGAGATAGCTGTGCGGGTTCGCCCCGAGTCCAAGAAGCAAGCACACGGTCGGAGCGTGAACGCCACGTCATCGGCGTCATCCGCAAGGGACATCACTTCTTGGACTGGCCGGCGTCACGTGACAGCGGCTGATGTGCATCAATAAATAAAATTTAGTAAAAGAGTAACACATGAAAAATTGGACTGTGTTTTTAATCTGATAACCGTTCAAAAATTGCAGCTACTCCAGTTCAGACCTATTGGTGATTAGAATCTAAATGCACTTTGGAATGTAAAATAATATAATATTAGTGATTATGAAGCAATTGTTTTATTAATCAACATCTCTTATAACATTGAAAATAAAAAAGTATTGGACCATGAACGAAATAAAGTAATACGTTTCTGTTATGTTGAACTATTACTCTGAATTTTACTTTTCAAAAGAAGCTGCTCCGTAACAAAAACATACATCATCATTATTCACTTAAGGTGTTTGCTCACATGTGCTGAATAACTACAGTAAATGAACAAGGCAATACGCACCCACGTACCCTATTTTATATCCTCGTAATTTTTTAGGAGATACAATTACGAATTTAATTAACAAGTTTGTATTTTTCACCTTGAATTAACAACTGTTCTAGCTGTTAGACCAATAGATGTGAAAAAGCGACGAAATAGGAATGTTTACATGTTTTTACAGTCTTTGTATTGTTCATGAACATGTTCATAACGTCCAGCAAATGAAAAAAGTTCCTATACACAAAACTAAATTAAGAGTATTTAGAAGCAATTTATCTAAAAAAACCTTTGTTACTTATACCGGACTCGCTTGTCTCCGACAGGCAGGTAACCGCAGTCTAGCGAGTTCACGGAGCATCCGTTTCACAGAGGTGGTCGCACATAATATATTTAAATCGGACGGCGTGCTATCCGCGCATTTCGCGGAATTCCACACCTCCGTTGCGCGTCCGAGTTTAAATGGAAATTAAACGTCCTGTCTTCCCTCCGTAAAAGAGAAGCTTAGCGCGAATGCCGGCGTCCTCGGGGCGTTTTCGAGGCGAGAAAGCGCAGAAGCAGGGGAAGACGGATACTGTGCAACAGGGAAGTAGTGCGGATAAGAAGTAGGGCTTTCCAAATGCCGCCGTAAGAAGATTACGCGTCTAATGGAGCCCCTCCTTGTGGAGGCCTGCCACACCTCCCCACCGCTTCCCCCCAGCCCCCGCCGCCGCCTACCCGGCGCCTCACGGAAGCCTCTAAAGGCGCCCCCGGTTCGCACCTCGGAGACAATCTGGGTTCCAGTTGCCGCGCCAGGACAATTATTAGCCCTCAGATGAGTGAAATCATGTTGTATTTAGACAAAAGTACATTATCGTAATAACAATAAAGTTACTACGAAGAGGCAAGGTACAATGGAAGAGACAAGGAGCTGCATTCACAATGTATGAGGAGATGTCTATTTCTTTGTCTCGTAAGATCTTGTTATTTTGTGTAAACTGTTCTTAGTTATAAAGTTTGTTTACTGGAATGGGGGATTTGTGGTCAGCATAATTATTTATTCTACTCAGCTTTGAGAGATTTCCGATTACTGTCGAGTTTATTGGTTTACTGCAACTTACAACTATTAGACATTAAGGCAGAAGAAACAGTTCATGCCACTATTAAAATCAACAGGTTGCCACTTCCCTTACCGAAGAACCTCGAGGTCTTCTAATTAAATTAATAATAAATATGCGTTTAATATAAATGATTTTGTTGATGTCTTCCACATAACTATTGTGTTGTTATTCACGAAATCCTATTTGAAGTACAATTCTGGAAGTTGGGGGAATGTGATAAGCTCGTACATTCGCATAATTTCTTTCATGAATAAAAAAGGAAATGTTCCTTCGTGAAAAATTTCTCCTTTTTTCAAGCTGATGTCAGAAAAAGGACCAGGTCCCGTAAATCAGTCTAACCATCAGACACTTCAGTTCTGGATTTTATACATTTAATGTCGTTTAGTGCTAGGTAACTTCGATGTAATCAATGGAGTGTATCGCAAAAAAATTACGTAAAATGCTTGGTCTTGATTTCGAATTTAAAAAAACATCAAAATTCTTTATGGAAGTTAATTAATTCATCATTTCACTTCAATTGCACAAGTTAGTAAATATTTCAAGGAAACTTATTAGTCTTTCGCATGAAAATAGTAGTACTTAATTTGTAATAAAGACTCACACATTACACTTAAAAATGTATAATAGAAACCTGGTGTTTGTGCTAAATATGTCAGAGATAATGTGTCTAAATGTCTCATCAATTCCGCTAAGCTGTAGATACTTTTTAGATTATCCTTTCAAGGAAGTTCAATAGCTCTTCACTCAGGATTCGGTGGCTATGCAGCTTAAGAGCTAAGAGCTTAACCATAACCATGCCAGCTTAAGCTAAAAGTTTAACCATATGTCTACCCCACATTATAAATCCCTTTAGAATAGCTAATTTCTTAATTTCAGAATCCCCAGCTTCGGTTGAGTCCTTTAACTCCGAATCTAGCAACGCCACAGACAAACACGTAATAGAATTTGGGTAGCATGTAAATGCTTAGCCAATCTCACTGGTAGCTGCACATTCACCGTACTGAGCACAGCAAAAACATGTATCTTTGTAAATTTTCCTGATAATAAACCTGATTACTTATGTACAAGGAAGAATTAGTATTTTAAAATGGATATAAAACTTTTCCAATATGTAAATTGCACGAGCAACGTGGAATTTGGATGTCGTGAAGAGGACGCTTTAGAAGTAAAGGCTAACATTCCGTGTCCATTTCTAATTATCATTTCCCACACACCAAAGCCATTTTTTCCATATAATATACAGAGGATTAGATCGGGGCTTTCATTCCGGATCCAGCGCACCGCAGGTCCACCCTGTGGAAGCAGAAGGCGCGCTTCCGCGAGCCAAAGCCAGAGCCAACGCCAGAGCCAAAGCCAGAGGCAGCCCGTCGCAGCGACCGGGCGCTAGCGGGCGCGGAGAGGCCCCTAATGCGTTTATGGGGCGCGAAACGGCCGCACCGTCCGCGCGTTATTTCCACCCTATTTTGGGCGCCCCGCCCCCGCCCCGCCCCCGCTCTCTGCCGCTGCGACCAGCGCGCGGACGCACCGCGCAGCACCGGGACGCGCGCGCGGAAGGAAGCCCCGCGGCGTCCTGTAAGCCAAGTGGAAAGCAATTGCGACGAAGGGGAAGGCCAAGTGTACACAACGTAAGAACAGCGGCGGGCGTACCGAGGGAACAAAAGGTATGACTTTCTAATTTGGAATGCTAATGGATTCTGCCTTTATTCGCTATCTGAAAACTACAGCTCGCGACAAAAAAGAAAAGAGAGGGGGGAAAAACGCGCTTCACAAAAATACGACGAGATAAAATTTCATCTTGGCTAGTGTTATTTTTAATTGCAGAATCCTCGCTGGTTTAACTTGCAAAATAGAAGAAGAATGAAATTACGTTAACGAACGTGTTTATGAGAAACGAGACGCTTTGCACACCGTAATCTCTTGAAAGCACTACGTATATAACATTCTTCGAAAATGGAGCAACACTCATCTGCGTAGGCGTGATGTTACTATCACGGCTCTTGGAAATGAGATAACACTACAGTGTTGAGTCAAATCACGCCGGAAGATGGATATAACAGTATTAATATTTTCGTTTACGTATGGGTCGTCCAAATTCTTTACTCATCAATGGGGCTTAAAGAAGAATATATGTTTTCGTACTACTACCCTCCATAAAAGAGCATATATTGTGAGAAAACCATTGCTGTTAGTAAGTGATAAGATGTATATTGGAATGTTCCAGTTCGAAACCGAGAAAGATTGCGCAATATCATTCCCAAACGACTGGGAGCCGCTTCTGTACAGTCAGGTCATGATACACATATGTGTGGCACCAACAGGGCACCTCGTATTAAGGTCACACATCGTGACCACGACACTTAAGGCATGATTGTCTGCCAGTCTATGCAAGTTCCCTGCTGTCATTGAAACAGTCACCAAAGACTCATTATCATCACGTCCTGACTTCATTATTACTGCCACTGCCGTGTCAAATCGAGTATCAACGTTACAGTCAGAAACCTCTCACACCGTCCGAGTCACAATAAAACATTAATTTCAGCCGTCATTGTTACTACTGTCATCTCAGCAATCAGTATCATCATTGTGGCTACTATCTCCCCAATCATCACCATCGATTCTCAGTCACTGTATTTCAAATAATCTCTACCGCCTCAGATGTCTTGAACGTAATTGTTATCGACATCATTTTCTACAGCATTCTTGTCAGATAAGTTGATGGGATTGTCGCAGCCTTCCCCGCCTCTAACACCACATACCAAAAATGATTCGAATCGAAACACACCCCCTCACCGTCAATGTCAACTTCACATTCGTCGTCAACATCGCAACCAGTCAACACCAACAATCGCAACCAGTCAACACCAACATTCGCAACCAGTCAACACCAACATTCGCAACCAGTCAACACCAACATTCGCAAACCAGTCAACACCAACAATCGCAACCAGTCAACACCAACATTCGCAACCAGTCAACACCAACATTCGCAACCAGTCAACACCAACATTCGCAACCAGTCAACACCAACAATCGCAACCAGTCAACATCTACAATCGCAACCAGTCAACATCTACAATCGCAACCAGTCAACATCATCAACCTCCCATAGTCTAAATTCTCGTCAACATCAACTCTAGACACCGTCACGAACCGCACACACGGCGTCATAATTGTCAACCATTCTCTCTCCACCGTCGTCACTGCCACTAAACCTCCGTCAACCACGCTGTTGCTGTAGCCGTCGCCGTCATCACCGCTGCGCGGCGCGTGAGATCGAAAGCGCCACGCGCCAGCGCCGCCCGCTTTAAACATTCACGCGGCGCCCGGGAAATATGATTTAGTCTTTTACGGGCGCCGCTTGCAACTTTAATGAAGGCGGCGGCAGCAGTGGACGGCGCGACCGCCGCGCCGCGCCGCACCAAGGAACTGGGCGCCTGGACAAAGCTCCCGTGTCCGCAAGGCGCACCTCCACGGCTCCCAAAGAATTTGCATGAAGCTTCAAAAGGAGTACATTACTCCGACGGCGTGGCGCTTGTAATTACCCACCTCTGGCCGAGAACAGAGATGGGAATCACTTCTGTGAAGTTTGATACCTTAGAGGAGCGCGAGTAACTGGCGTGCTGCGATAGGCACTTTGACTTGCAGTCAAGGGGGCATCGTACGTCGCAGGAACACAAATTATATTCCATGATGTAAAACATTAAATTAAAACATAATCGCCAACATCCTCATAAAGCGACAACTATGTCAAAAATTATACGAATATTCAATAAAGTTACTTCAAATTTTAATTAAAAGTTTATCTTCAATGTCACCGCAGTACACTCCGGATAATTACTTCTTTTTACTTTTTTATGCTACATCTAATGTCCTAAATAATGTTTAAAATATAAAAGCTTAAAGTATACAGGATTCTATAGATGTGAGCATGAGTTTGAGTTTTTGTTTGAAGAATAGTTAGTGAACAAAATGAGTTTGGCATCAACGCTTATGAGACGAGAACGAATACAGAAATGTTGCAGAAATAAACAGATTTCTTATTTGTAATTGGTGATACTGTTATTATATTCCATAAAAATCTACCAATTTCGAAAAATGTCGCAGTCATGATAAATGGATATTAAATATTATTTATTTTTATATCATACCATTGATAAAAACAGTGTAGCAAAATATCCTGATATTCATCAGCTTTTCTTTCTCATTGCAGAACATATATTCGTCAGCAGTTCTGTAGAATTGTTGAACCTTTATTAGAGTTAGTCGCCATTAGTCGCAGAATATTGTGAGGAAACGAGCCTTTGACTCTTAGGCAAGCATTCGTTCGACGGGGAATTGTATTTTCAGCATTAATGCGAAATGACTGCTTTTCGATAAGTTGCGTCTTTTCCTCAAGATATGTAAAACAAAGTTTCTGGAATAAACGCCTTAGTTTTCCAAACAGAATTTATTTAGATTTACCATTGGAAAGTAATTACTTTTTTATACAGAACAATTTTTCCTTGCAATTACCTCCTCATATACTATATTGCAAGAAATTATTCTTCACATTTAGTATCCAAGAGGAAATAATTTATAACATCTAGTTTGATTAAGAAACATTATGGAAATCAAGCCCACTATTAAGTGACCGACCTACAAAGAAGGACCTTTGTAATTTATTACTTGTATAAAGATTTCATAACAAGCCCATCCATTTGTGACATGTTCAAAGCGCAATTAGTCTAAAGCAGCAATTTTTTAAAAAAAATGCATGAAAGTAAACTAATATTGTTCTAATGTAAATGAATCACAAAATAAATCAAATACAGAATTATTTTATAACAATTCATGTAACTGCCGTAAGTTTCTTTTAGAATTCAACGGCAGAAGAAAAATTAAATTTATTACAGCTTATAAAGTTCAGAAGAAAATTGAATAGAACATACGATGTGCACGTTGATATCCGTACTTTCCGAATAAGCGAACTACAATGACTATTAAAAAGATAAAATACCCATCAAGAAAACGCAGGGACTGTTTTTAATGGTTACTTTACGAACCGTCTTATCACAGCCACAAAACATTGGCGCCACGCGCAAGATACGGAGAACCTGACATAGTGCACCTCGATTGCTAACGCAAGCAATAGGTTTCAAGCTTTATGCAGAGTGAAGATAAGAAGCTCACAATGGGTGCATTTATAAAGACTGATACTACTAAACAAAGCAGAATGTGCGTCAAAGAGACTTTGCAAAATCATATCTAGGGCGTTCCTTTATGCAGCTATAAATTTGTAAGTAGTAGTTTTACATAAAGACGGAAAGCAGAGGGGAGGATTACTGAAAAGTAAATGAATTCGAAATGACAGTGGCTGCAGGCGAGTAGCTGTAGGGAGCACAGAGGGAGTTGTGCGGACAGAGATCAAACGATCCCGGATGTTATCAGAACAACCGCGACCGAATCGACACTAGTGTTCAGCTGCAGCTGTCGCTCGATTGAACGCTCTGGAACATTGTTCTCGGGGGCTGATTCAATGGACACGTATTCTTCACTTTCACGCATTAGCGGCAAAAACGTGGTCCCCTAAACGCATTTCAGTTCTGTTATTTCTGTTATTTTCGTTATTTCCTTAAATCCGCTTTGTGAGTTCTATGAACTGGCAAAATGCATGTCTCACACTTTCGTTTTTTTTCACATTCACCGACATTTGAAAATGTTTCCATCTCTACAAAAACGATAGTTTTTAGTTGGACAGTAGTGCATTTCCTGATTACAGTAAAATTCTAAAATAATTAATTTAAAAATTACCTATAACAATCGATAAGTTATAATTTCAAATACTAACTTCAAATAATAGATTTGGCTTTCATTCTACAAGTATTTGTAATACTGTGAAGTGGGTAAGGTTATTTGGGGCCCTTTAATTGATAAAATTGCTACAAACCCTTTTGTCATAACAGCCACTTGCTTCTTTCCATCAGTAAACATCATCTTCATTAGCCTTCACTTATCACTCTTTCCTCTTCTGTCAACTCACACGGTGACCCCTTTTCCCTCTATCCCAGTTGCTCAGTTATTCCGCGAAATCAACACTATCAAAAAAACGCACCAACAAGCAAACAGTAGAGGCCCGATATTGAAGGCAAATAAACCCAAAAACAACGGATAATTTCCCTAGGCACTCAATGCACCGCGTGCACTAGGTGCGTCGTAATATTCACCTGCACCCACCACCCCGGGAGAGAGAGAGAGAGAGATAGACCACAGCCGCGGCGGCGGCGGCGGCGGCAGCTGCAACCGCATCCGGAAAAACACCCTGCGCGCAGGCAGGTGCCTGACCCCCCTCCCGCGGACGGCGCGTGACGGGACCCTGACCCTCAGGGCGCGTGACGTCACCGAAAGCGCGACGGCCAGCAATGCGCGCGGTTGCCATCGTCGCCGCCATTTGCATAACGCGGCCTCATCGCCTTCCCCGGCCTCCCCTTTGTATTTAAAATAGAGCGCCCGCTCGGGGTGGGGGAAGCTGGGAATGTGCGGGTGTGAAAGGCTCGCTTCGGGTGCCCAAGTCTTGGCTTTTCCTCGGGATTTCGACACCTCATTGACTTGGATTTATGGCAAGGATGGGGCAGGAGATGGCACGTCCACTACCACCCCACGATGCACGTCATTATGTTACTGTTAACATGTCAATAAGTTTTATAATGGGCACTTACAATTCATGTTTAAAGTTTCTATTGAAGTTTAAAAAACTCAATTTTCACCAATATCATCAAAATAAAAACCCAAATGTTAAAATTTCGCTGTGTTCCATGCTTACTTAAAATTCAAGTTTCAAGTTTCTATTGAAGATTTAAAAAAACTCAATATTTACCAATAACATCAAAATAAAAACCCAAATGTTAAAATTTCGCTGTGTGTTCCATTTAATATGACATAAATTATCAAATTCTTCTCTGTAATTAATGTAACTAATATAAATACAACTAATTTTCGAAAAGAATAAACTGTCTGTTTTATTAAACTTATCTTGAAATTGCTATTACTTGTTTGCTTCCTCTTAATGACAACTTAATGTTAACATGGCGTCAGTGACAGTCAAGAGAGTTGGGTGATGTACGTACATTTTCTGCTAAAAGTATCAATTCAAGGTTCAATGTCCAGTTCGATGTAAATATGTTTAATAGTCATGTTGCTCAAACACTTCACTGGATGCGAAAGGTACTGAGAATCATTAACAAGAAATATATACATTTGATGGAAGAAAATTCATCCAAAGAAAGATTGTTTCAAAACACATTTGGGAAATGTAAAAATTCCAGAAATTTTAAGATATGTAAAAATCAAAATGTCGCTTTCACACGCTTTATGTTGAATGACCTATTGATTAAAGTTAATTTCATTTCACAAATACCAAAACCAACATTCTTTAACTAACTTAGATTCGCATTATCATATTGCTACATTTTGCTTGCAAATTTCACGTGAACTTTGAAAAGAAGGATAAGGTGGAGAATACTCGCAGTATAATGTGAAATATTACATTTTTATTTCACGAAGTTGCATTGGAATCTTTTATGGACTTTTGAAACTTTCCCATGTCCTGTATGTCGTACATCACATACAAATACACTAATATGTATGAGTCATAGTACTCGTGAACTGCAAAATTATACTTCTGCTCTTTTATTCTACGGGAATTTTATACGACAGAATTTCTTACTAGTTGTAGAGAAGAAAATTGTTAAAATTAGTTTCACAACGTCAGACTATCTCGAGGTCCCTGTAATAACTTTGCTGCAACTTTCACAATCAGACTGCTGATTTGTCTTAGATACCTTAAAAGATAGAGAAGCAGTAAAGTTATTACATTTTCACGAGGTAAAATATCATCTATTCAAAATTTCACCTAGTACTGAATTTAACCGAAAGTTCTGGAACTTGTTTTTACCTTTTACAAAATGAAGTTTTAAATTAGATTTCTAATTACGAGGGAAAGAAAAACGTTCCAACTGATTTCATCTAACACCTTCATTTAGGTATACATTCTTATGTTATTTTACGAAAATTAATAATATTCAATATATCCGAAATTTTTCAAATTGAGTTTTGGACAAAATGTCGCAGTCAAATAACGTTGTAATGATTGTAACTGAACGGATTGAAGGTGTAATGATTGTAACTGTACGGATTGAAGGTGTAATAATTGTAATTGTAATAATTGTAATTGTAATAATTGTAATTGTAATAATTGTAATTGTAATAATTGTAATTGTAATAATTGTAATTGTAATAATTGTAATTGTAATAATTGTAATTGTAATAATTGTAATTGTAATAATTGTAATTGTAATAATTGTAATTGTAATAATTGTAATTGTAATAATTGTAATTGTAATAATTGTAATTGTAATAATTGTAATTGTAATATAACTGTAATGAGTATAATCATACTTCATTCTATGGGAGCTTTTGATCATAACGCATTCAATTGGGAAATACCCGTCAACTGGGAAGTACCAATAAATATGAATGTTTAAGCACGAGGGCTCTTGCGACATGTGACCCCAGCTGACCGCCATCAGCGTCTAAAGTGACGGACGACGGACGATATGACCAAACGCAGAGGCATAGGCACAGAGGGCCTATTCAGCGCCTTCTGGCCGCGTCATGTTTGGGGAGGGGAGACCACGTGCAACCCACGTGAAAGCGTATGATTACAAAAAGCTCTGATTACTATAAAATAAGCGGACGGGCCCTGCCCGGAGGAGACTCTCCGAGCTATCGTTCACATGGACGGAGGTCTCCGCGTAACTTAGATGTAACTTCATTTTTTGTATAACTTCATTTATATGTAAGTAAAGGACTCTTGTTTCGACATTTGCTAAAACATATTCTGTCTTTCATTTTCACTTGTGCTGATCCACCATCCTGCAGTCTTCTGAAGGGACTTAGCTCCCAAGGACCCATAAAATCTAAATAATTTGTAATGTAATACGCGTTTGCTGCTTTAACTGCGACGCCCTGCCTGCCTATATCATTGTGGGTGCAAGCGGGGCCTAGCAAGCAAGCAAACAACGTAACCAAAGCAGCATTACATGGTGGCAGCGGTGGGATCCTTCAAAATCAGAAGCACTGCTCAGCACAGTTTTTGCAAAAGTCATTTCTTTCAATTCTTCAAGGAGTCACGTATTCACCAGCGTGATCGTGGTGGAGCCTGGCCAGCGAAACCTTCCGAGAGGAGTTGGCGGAGTCCTTGGTTCTTCTGAGCACTACAACAGCAGCAGCCTGGTGTACCGAGGTGCCATCCTGTGTTCAGCCGTACGTGCAGCCGGCAACGTAACCGTAGCAGCGATCTCCATTTGGTTGCCTTCAGAAGAACTCTTCATCTTGTAAAGGTTAGTCCAACCTCTGGGTTATCTTGATCCAAAGTGTGTTAAGTATTTTGTAGTGCGCGCGAGAGCGTAGGAAACGTCGAAGTTTAAGTATTGTGTTTATCTAGTTGTGTTAGCTAATTGAGGATGATGGCTGATAGTCAAGGTGCTCCTCCCGAGCAAGATTACATATCCGTGCCGGAAGCAATCAAATTAGTACCAAAAAGCTTTGAGGGTAATCCGAGGGAACTGCGAGAATTTATAGAAAGTGTAGAAGCCGCATACGAAGTCGTTCATCCTAGTAAACACGGGTTATTTTTAAAATTTATTGAAGCAAAAATATGCGGAGATGCGAAAGCAAAATTAATGATTAAAAGAAGATCATCGTGGGAAGACGTACGTGACATTTTAGAGGAACATTACGCGACAAGAAGGACATTAGACTTTCATGCAAGTAAACTATTTAATAGCAGGCAAAATTTTAATGAAACTATAATTCAGTGGGGTTCGCGCATTGATGATCCTCCTTCCACGTGAGGAATTGCTATCATGCAAGAAATAGTTAAGATATGTTTTGTTCAAGGAATAGTTGATGATCGTATAAAAACAATGGTAAAAACAAAAGGAGAAGATCAGTCTATATCTCAGTTAATTGAAATTGCATTAGAGGAGGAAAGTTCTATTTTGTCGCAACGACACAAATTCAGTAATCCAAATCAGGGGAATTTTAAGCAATTACCACGTTATGATCAGCGTAACAATTCAAAGAAACATTCGATTGTAAGAAAAGAAGTTAATTCGGCAAGTATAACATGTTTCCAATGTCAGAAAATAGGACATAAGGCGCGAGAATGTACGGGTATACCAGTACCGACCTGTGCGAAGTGCAATAAGAAAGGGCACGAGGCTAGAAATTGCAGAACGCAGGGAAACGGACAGCAGGGCTGTCTGAGCAACCGGAGATAAGTCCTAGGCAAGCAGGTTGCGGTTCGCAAAAGGGTTGCGAAGCAAAAGCAGGTTGCGGTTCGCAAAAGGGTTGCGAAGCAAAAGCAGGTTGCGGTTCGCAAAAGGGTTGCGAAGCAAAAGCAGGTTGCGATTCAGAAAAGGGTTGCGAAGCACAAGCAGGGTGCTGCCCACAAGTACGAGTAGATGGCGGTGCGCAAAGGGATTGCGACGCGAACAATTGTATGTTAGAAAGTGAGTGGAATAAGGAAAGAGGGAACGGCAAACAATTAGGTTGTAGCCGAAAAGTCACTAAAGAGATCGCGACTCGAAGTGACGCGGAGACAGGTGAATCTCCGGATGAGAATATAGCAAGGGTCTGTAGTTCTCGAGGTTTAAACGTAAATGAGTTACAAAGAGGTTGCAGAAATTTAGATCGACATTACGAGCTAAATGAATACGAAATATACGTATTGTGTAAGCAATTGAAGGGTGAAATGGGTGTAGCATTGATAGATACCGGGTCCCAGGTATCGTTGGTAAAGTTAGAAGCAATAAGAAATAAAAGAGAAATAAAGCATGCAGATGAACAAATAATAATAAAAGGAATTACAGGGAATAATTTAAAAGTAATTGGTAAAATACTACTTGTCTTGGAGAACGCATCAGAACCTCGTAAACACGAATTTTATGTGGTAAACAGTTTGCCACACGAACTCGATATGATATTAGGGCAAGATGGTCTCAGTACGTATGGAATATCATTAAACATCCCTTTTGATATAAGAGTACCCGCTGAAAGTGAAACGATAGTATCGTTACCAACCACAGAAGTAGGTGATAGATTAATTGAAAATCAAACATTAAAAGAAGGTGTTTATATAGCGTGTGGACTAGTGAAATGTAAAGACAATAGGTTTCAGTGCTTATGCGTAAATGTTACAAATGAAGAGCAGGTAATTAATGTGAAACCTGTATTAAGAAAAGTACCGTCGAAAAGAGAATGGATTAATCACTCGAAAGATCCTGAGAGAATTCGTAAATTAGATGAGAAATTAAGATTTTCGCACATTAAAGAGGGTACTAGAGAAATTCGGGCAATTTGTCATCAATTCCAGGATATCTTTAAATTAGAAGGAGACAAATTAACGAGTGCGAGAGGAGTCGAACACACGATTCCTACACCAGGAATCCCGAGAGACAAAGCGATTACTCTAAAAAATTACAGATTACCGGAAAAACATAAAGTTGAAGTAGAAAAACAAATTCAGTCTATGCTCGAACAAGATATAATTACACCAAGTCAGAGTCCTTGGAATTTTCCTTTAGTAATCGTTCCGAAGAAAATAGACGCATCAGGCCAAAGAAAATGGAGAATCTGTGTAGATTTTAGAAAGTTAAATGACGCCTCTATAGGAGACAGTTTTCCAATTCCAAATATTCAAGAAATATTGGACAAATTAGGTAGGGCTAGATATTTTTCAGCTCTCGATTGCGCGAGTGGATATTGGCAAGTGCCAATAGCGGAAGAAGATCAAGGTAAAACTGCGTTTAGCACTAACACCGGACATTATGAATTTAAGCGTATGCCGTTTGGTTTGAAATCCGCTCCCAGTACCTTCCAGAGGCTTATGAATAACGTATTATCAGGAACGTTAGGTAGTCGTTGTTTGGTTTATTTAGATGATATAATAATATTTGGAGAAACTTTGGAAGAACACAATCAGAAGCTGATTGAAGTTTTTCAAAATTTAAGGGAATGTAATTTGAAAATAGAACCAGATAAATGTGAATTTATTAAAACAGAATTACAGTATTTAGGACACCTGGTAACGCCAGATGGTGTAAAACCAGATCCAGAAAAGATTCGAGCCGTTAGAGATTTTCCAATACCAAAAGATATCAAAGACATAAAATCATTTCTCGGTTTGGCAGGTTATTATCGTAGATTCATTGACAAGTTTAGTACAATTGCTATACCTTTGACAAAGTTACTAAAGAAAGATAGTAAATGGAAATGGGAACAAGAAGAGCAGAGTAGTTTTGACTCTTTAAAGAAAGAATTAACACAAGCGCCAGTACTTCAGTATCCTGATTTTCAACAACCATTTATTCTAACAACGGACGCGAGTAATTATGCTATAGGAGCAATACTTAGTCAAGGAAAGATAGGAAAAGATAAGCCGCTTGCTTATGCATCTCGAACTTTTAACAAAGCAGAGTTAAATTATTCTATTACAGAAAAAGAACTCGCAGCTATCGTATGGGCTTGTAAACATTTCCGTCCATACTTATTAGGAACAAAATTCACAATCGTGACAGATCATAAGGCTTTAACGTGGATTTTGAATGTAACAGATCCAGGATCTCGATTGATGAGATGGAGATTATTGTTAGAGGAATACGATTATGAAGTGATACATAAAGCAGGAAAAATGAATGTCAATGCAGACGCGTTAAGTAGATATCCAGTAGTCTCTTGTCAGGTTAGTGTAGAGAATAGGCAAAGAATTATCAAAGAAATGCATGAATGTCCCATTGGAGGTCATCAAGGAATCAAAAGAACTCTAGAGAGAATTAAATTATATACTTCATGGCCGAACATGTCAAATGACGTAGAGAAATTTATTAAAGCTTGTAAGACATGCCAATTAAATAAAGTAACTCAGTTACCAGTGAAACAACCACTTATTGTGACTGATATTAAAGAGGCACCTTGGGAAAAGATTTACTTAGGACCTACAATGTCCTTTACCGTTGACAATTAAAGGGAATAAATATATTTTAACATGTCAGGACAATTTGAGTAAATACTTAATCGCGGTCCCGCTTTCTGATTCAACCGCACAGGAAACAGCAAAAGCATTTAATAATTTTATCGTTTGTATTTTCGGTATACCAAATGAGATAGTAACCGATCAAGGTTCTAATTTTATGAGTGGCTTATTCCAGAATTTAAGTAAATTACTTAAAATAAAGAAAATTAATACTAGTGCATATCATCCAGAAAGCAATGGTGCGCTCGAAAGAATGCACAGAACGTTAGTGGAATATTTAAGATGTTTTTGTAAACAGCCACATAACGACTGGGATGATTGGTTACCATTTGCGAGTTTTACGTATAATACAACAGTCCACACGAGTACAAAGTATACCCCGTATGAAGTATTGTTTGGAAGGAAAGCAAATTTACCGGGTAAATTGCAAGCGAATACAACTCCGTTGTATACATACGATGATATTGTTCAGGAAATAAGATTTAAATTCCAAGTTTGTCATGAAAGGGTTAGAGAAAATTTGAGGATACAGAAAGAAAAGCAGAAAGAATATTATGATGAAAAAAGGAGTAGAAAGAGGGAATTTAAAATCAGAGACCAGGTCTTAGTAAAAGTAGAGCAAAGAAATAAATTAGAACCGCTATGGAAAGGTCCATATGAAATACAAGAGGTTTTAAATGCGGGATCTGATGTTGTTCTACAAGAAGTAGGAAAACGTAAACGACTTAGAGTTCATGTAAATAGGTTGAAACCATACTTTGTCTCAGAGGAAAATTCGCAAGATGATCGCGATTTGGATACTTAAGCTGTTGTTAATTGCACTACAACACCAGACTACGGTGGAAAGTCAAAATTCTCCAATATCGTCGTCAGCAGGAGTATATTTCGACGAAATAGGTACACTTTTGTTGTCACCAACTCAATGGAAGTTTGTAAATTACATAGATTTAAACCCTATTAAAGAATTATGGAAACAAACTAAAAGTCATCAGGCTCAAGTATTAACTGTATGTCAAAAATATTCAAATGAATCATGGTATCATTTAACGGATTGTACAGCATTCGCAACTTATTCTCGATCAAAGATTCGTTATGTAGATTCTTTAAAAGATATAATTGCGGGTTATTTAAATGAAAATAATTATGGTCGGCAGAAGCGAGGTGTTTTAAATTTTATTGGAGAGGTTAGCAAAATTTTGTTTGGCACAGCAACAGAATCTGAAATTAAAAGTTATCAAAAGCATATTGATACAATTCAGAAAGAGCAAAGAGAATTTTTAAAAATTTCGGGAGAACAGATGACAGTGATCAAATCAGCCATTCTCACATTTAATTCTACAATGTATAAAATAGATAAGAATGAGAAAATGTTAGCTGATAAATTTAAGAACTTTGCAGAGAAAGCATCCATGGCAATTAACAAATTAGAGGACTCAACCACTGTAATATCAATGATGAATGAACAATTGAAACAAGTAGAGAGAGGAATTGAGGAAAGTCGGTATACGTTTGATATTTTAGTAGATGCATTTGTTCATGCTCAAGATGGTGTGTTACAACCTCAACTGGTCACACCAAATAAAATAAAAAGTTATATGGATCAAGGTAAACCAAAGGAGGACCTGGACTATCCTCCTTTTCCTATTAGTGAACTAAGTAGATTAATAATTCCTATCATCTATTCTTTTCAGAACTATTTTGTATATGTAATCCAAATACCTCTTATTTCAAACACTCAATATCAATTGTATAAAGTATTACCTTTTCCAGCAAGAGTGAAAGACGATACATTTATGTATCTTAATTTTAATAGAGAATATATATTTAAGGACACTATGCATAACAAATATGGAAAGATGTCTTCCAATGAATTAAGTAATTGTTTTAATCCTAATGAAATTAATTTTGTTTGTAAAGAGAAAGTACCAGTATATACATATGTTCCAGATGTAGATTGTGAAGCTACGCTTCTACATGTATCTAATAACAGAGTTCCAGATGTGTGTGACAAAAGAATTGTTAAATTAACAAGAACACACTGGATCTCGCTATATCTGAGTAATGAGTGGTTATACGTTGCACCGAGCCCCGAAAGATTTGCAATTTTGTGTCCTCTTCAAGGAACACGAAATATTGTCTTAGAAAACCAAGGTAAACTACACCTACCAAAAGGTTGCAAAGGTTATTCTGCTTCCGCGACCTTATACGCTAGTAGTCAAATAGAAGTCAATCGAACTGAGCTGGACGTATTACCTGTAATGTCTCCAAATTTTGATTGTTGTTTTGATGAGGAGACAAAGGAGAAATTAACTAATTTAGATCTGGATACTCCTCTGCAGAATATTCTAACTTCTGCAGATGATTTAAAAATAGCGAGCTACAAGGTATCAGAAATAGAAGGGCTGATTAAAGACCAAGAAGAAAGTATTCTTCCTTCTGTCTGGTATCAAGGCGCAACATGGTTAGGATCACTAATTGTATTTGTTTTGTTCATAATAATTACTTGCTGTAGTTGTTGCTGTTGCAAATGTTGCAGAGAATGTGGTTTTTGGTTGTGGGACAAATGGAGTCCCAGGGACTGTTGGGCACAGGCACGAGAGAGATGCTTGGTAATAAATACCTATCAACCTGTAGTATCCTACCAAAGGGATCTCGACAAAGTATCTCCTGTCCTATCAACACGTTCCCTCCCAATAACCCGTGAGCCAACCTTTGCAGACGTAGAGGCAACAGCAGAGGGACAGCATACGCCATCCAGTATAAATCCAGATCCCACGCCCAAGGGGCTCAGACGGTCCACTCGATATGTTCGTTGAGTAAAAGTAAACCACATGGTGGTTCACTTTTGAAAAGAGGGAAGGTGTAATGATTGTAACTGAACGGATTGAAGGTGTAATGGTTGTAACTGAACGGATTGAAGGTGTAATGATTGTAACTGTACGGATTGAAGGTGTAATGATTGTAACTGTACGGATTGAAGGTGTAATGATTGTAACTGTACGGATTGAAGGTGTAATAATTGTAATTGTAATAATTGTAATTGTAATAATTGTAATTGTAATAATTGTAATTGTAATAATTGTAATTGTAATAATTGTAATTGTAATAATTGTAATTGTAATATAACTGTAATGAGTATAATCATACTTCATTCTATGGGAGCTTTTGATCATAACGCATTCAATTGGGAAATACCCGTCAACTGGGAAGTACCAATAAATATGAATGTTTAAGCACGAGGGCTCTTGCGACATGTGACCCCAGCTGACCGCCATCAGCGTCTAAAGTGACGGACGACGGACGATATGACCAAACGCAGAGGCTTAGGCACAGAGGGCCTATTCAGCGCCTTCTGGCCGCGTCATGTTTGGGGAGGGGAGACCACGTGCAACCCACGTGAAAGCGTATGATTACAAAAAGCTCTGATTACTATAAAATAAGCGGACGGGCCCTGCCCGGAGGAGACTCTCCGAGCTATCGTTCACATGGACGGAGGTCTCCGCGTAACTTAGATGTAACTTCATTTTTTGTATAACTTCATTTATATGTAAGTAAAGGACTCTTGTTTCGACATTTGCTAAAACATATTCTGTCTTTCATTTTCACTTGTGCTGATCCACCATCCTGCAGTCTTCTGAAGGGACTTAGCTCCCAAGGACCCATAAAATCTAAATAATTTGTAATGTAATACGCGTTTGCTGCTTTAACTGCGACGCCCTGCCTGCCTATATCATTGTGGGTGCAAGCGGGGCCTAGCAAGCAAGCAAACAACGTAACCAAAGCAGCATTACAACGTCGACGTCAACAAAGACAAAACGAAATAACACACAAAATAACGTAGACAGCGACACCTTTTAAACGAAACCTTTTCCTAATAAAGACAACACACAAGGCTGTCGAAACGTCATGCGTAAATGATCAAAAGGTGTAAATAAATGTTTATTTTAATTTGTGTATTAAATTATTCATGTAAAACTTCAACCCGTTTTTGTTACAATGAGATCGTTCTCTTTCTACAAGGTATCATTCAGACGGCTATATTGAATTTATTACCCATTTCGGAAAGTTAGTCAATCTTTCTGATACCATTAACTAGACACCGTTGTAGGATCTTGTGGGATCTTCAAGGGCACCATCCACGAGGCCTTTCGCAAAAGTATTAGCGTGAAAACGACGAATATACTATCCCAGCCTAGCTCGAACCCCCGACCCTTCAAGCTAATGCTGAGACTGTTTACTTTCCACCTCGATCATTTTCTCCGACAAATAATTGTTTCTTTAAAATTGAATATCATGCGACGGACATCTTGAACTAGGGATCGAATGCACGGATCTCCCTATGCTTTTACCCGCTGCCCGCAGAATTCCGCCCCCCTTTAAAGGACCCCCCGAACGAGCGCCGATCCCCCCTCGGGCTTTCGCCCCCCGCGGCCTTCAGCCCGCCGCCCCGCTCACCCGGGACGGCGATTTTCCCCTCGCATCGATGCAGCGCCCATAATGAATCGCCTCACCTCGGCCATTAAGAAGACCCCCGCAGCCGTTCCATTACGCAGCGCGATTAATACACAATGGCATCGGCGAACGACGCACGGTTCCACGTGTACGCATGAAAACACGATTCCAGTAAATATGAGAATTATCGTGCTTTTCTCTCGAAAGCGTAACTGACAACCACTTACAAGAGATTTATGAAGAATAATGAAACTTTCGAGGAAGCACCGGAGTAAACTTTTCGATGGAGATTTAACCATATTTCCACCAAATCTAGCGAAATTAAAACGAATTTTATGACTATATCAGTCATTAATGGACAAAGAAGATATGCTAGGACCAACGATTTCGGCTCAAGATATAAAATACATCAACATAAAAAGTTAGAATATTACGTACATGTGTAACCTCGGAACACGCAAGCTCTCCCCTAAAAGACCCGAAACAAAGACTGTTTTTTTTAATTGTTCACGCCACGCCGGCGCTGCTGAACAACTTTTTGCGTGACACAGCAAACGCGTCGACGCCACCTCCGCTACTAATTATTTACGAGTTTCTCAGTGATCCGTAATTAAAGCAATAAGTAACGCACGATTAGACGAGCAAATACAGTTCCAGTCAGTGGGCCGTTGGCTTCCAGTCAAGGGGAACACATACGTCAAATTCTGCTGACGCAGCGCGTGGCGGAGATAGGCCTGACGCACTCGCTCGCACCTGCGGGGTCAGGAAGCCAGCGCGCGGCGCTGGAATAATTCGCAAGACGCAGGACGTACGACGCCTGGGGCTTTAGAACATCGCTCACAAACATTTAACTGGAGGGTTCACAAAAGGTCCTCACCAAAGTTCGCCAACCGGGAGCTTTTTCGTGTATTCGATTTGCATTCCACATGTTTCTCATCAGATTCGCTAATCTACTCGGAAATTGTTTACACAGGTTTCTCAACAGAATTCCTCAGCCTGTATACATTCAAGATGTATTAAGTAGTATTGTAAATTAGTGTATGTCTACACTACACATGTATAATACTTTATAACATTTATCTACGTAAAATCGATCAAAGGAATAAAATTAAATTTAAAGAAGAACATGCAGCTGTGAGACCGGAACAGAAAGTTCGTCGGACAGAAACAATGGCGTCTGTCGAGGTGCAAGGAGGGCGCGGTCTCCCTGAAAATTCGAAAGGGCCCGTACCATTACGTTATAAAACCTTTTATGTTCGTAAATAAGATAAATTCCTTAATTCCCATTTTTAAGCCGAAAATCTGGAAAATTGATACATGGCATTTAAAGAAACTTTCCAAACCACCCGACAACCCTGCAAATGGTTCAACGTAAACTTGAATATTTGGCTATCCAGGAGACGCCGCGTCATTGGATGAGAGGCCGACGTTTCGCCTGATATGTCGCAGTCTTCCTCAAGGCAGTGAGGACGAATTCATGAAATCGAGCTGCGGAAGCTTACGTGCATCACAACGTAAAATTGTCTACATGAATTTATATAATCTTCTTTTATTTATTTACTTGGAAAAATCCATTGTAACTAAAAAGTTTAATGAAAACTGTTTTTGTAAACTGTCGATTTGGGGACTTTATACCTAATAATTGAAGAAGACGTTCTCCAATCCATCTAGCATCTCTGTAAGCAATTCAACATCAAACCAATTGCATTTATTAATTGTATCATTAAAGTAATTTCTTTATCCTTTTATTACGATTTATTTATTTTCTAGAAAAGTTTAATGGGAAAGGGGCCCTAGAGGCTTCCCAAAATGTAGTTGCCCCTCCCTCCTCTTTTAGGCTGCGTACGCCTATAGTTATAACAGCTCAAATATGTGGGATATGATGTTATGAATGCATATGTATTTAAAGGTTCCGGATCAAAAATATAAATCACTATGTTTAACTTGCAAAATTCGCCAATGCTGTGTGAATATAGAAAACGTGGTGAAATTTTTCACCATGAACCTTTTGAATTGTTACCTCAACACAATAACATCCTAAGAATAATTTTGGAAAATCTAACTCGCTTCTTGGTGGAATTGCTATGTGCATTTTTTCTTGATAAGAGCTCTGTCAATGAAGTCTCAACCGTTCAGACGAAACTACCGGTTCAAGTCTCTATTTCTTGAAACAATATAAAAAAGGAAACTTACATCATTCGTATTCACGAAACCTTCGGATCATTTTGTTACCGCAGAAAATATTTTAGAGAAAACAGATACGGAACATTTCGTTGGGCCCAAAGAAGTAGCGTTGCGCAGACTTCCCATTCACGTCCCACACGGTGAAGAAAATGTCAGCTCACTTTCACCGTTCCACAATTACGTATTTTGTGTAATGGCACGAGAACAAAAATCTAAGCAAGTAAGATACATTCAATTCGTAATTCCGAGAAGAGAAATTATCCTCTTCTCATTTCTTAAAAGTAGAATGCACTTATAAATCAAATGCAATTCCTTAACCGTGACTGATGAATAAAATTTATTTAAAAAGTATTCATCAGAAAAGAAATGCTTCATCTATGTCTAGGACAGAAGATTGTAGAACGGAAGGTTCTGCATTCCGGGAGTGACACATTCATGAAACTACATCATCATCATCATCATCATCAAGCAGTTCTTAGGTGGGTTGCTACGTCTCTGCTTTCCAGCCCTCCAATGTCCTAGGAAGCGAATGTACGAATTAATACGAATATCCATGAAACCGAAAGGCTCTCGAACTAATTCATTAACATTCTTCAGGACCTTGCCTAGGATGCTGAGATATTTCTTGAAATTTCTAGCTAGAGTCCTCAGTACTGCAGACAACTCGCCCCTTTGTTCACATCTCTCAAATGGAAATCAGGATAATTCTATGTAAGTATTACTTTTATTGTTATTGTTGCAATACTATTTCTCGGCTAGCTTACAGGAAAACATTACCCGACTCTTTACAGTCATGGTCGAAGATCTGGACACGCATTTACTCTCAAATCCACAGTTAAGCGTCCAGGATTTTTCTGCACGTATTCAATATATTATTTGGTATTTTGACATAAACATCATTATTATTATTATTATTATTATTATTATTATTACAATTATTATTATTATTACAATTATTATTATTATTATTATTATTATTATTATTATTATTATTATTATTTATTATTATTTATTATTATTTATTATTATTATTATTTATTATTATTATTATTTATTATTATTATTATTATTATTAGTGACACCGAGTAGAGAAATTCAGTTGAAACCCAACACCCGATTGGCCCACCGGTTAAGACGAATCGTCTGCTTGATGGCCATCCTCCGATGCGGCATCCGCGTGGCCAGTTCACCTCGCCAGAGGCCCGCGCAGCCGACACAACGCCACGCACCTCAGGCGAGACGGGACGCAACGTCTGAGGCCCGGAGGCGCGGACCGGGGCAGCGCAGCGCTGCCGTCGCGTGACAGTTACGTCACGAGCCAAGCGAAGCGCGACGGCCCGGCCGCGCCGCCGCAGGCGCTTTGTGGTGCCCTGCCGCCGAAAACGGAACCGCTTCGACTTCCCTCGGCCACGAAAGTGTTGCGCGGTTGTGATGGTGTCACGATTGTGTGGTGTGTCACGTAGGCTATTGTCTTCATGAGTCTTTCTTTTGCCTTCTTCCAGGCGCGTGGCACTTGTTTTTAAAGTCGACTTCTACACGTTAAACGTCTGTTATACCTTGGAACAATTTCCTCTTTTTCACACTTAATTTTTGGGATTCTCTGAGATTCACCGGATGTTACGTACTCTTTTATGAGTTTGGTTTCATTAACCGAACATATTTTCCTTAACGTCTCGTCTTTTCGCGCATTTTCGGAGTGCTCCAAATAGATGCTCCCAATCCTACATCATCTCCACTGTATTTTTTAAACACATTTTCACAATCTTGTATGAAACACTACTATCTGGAAGATGTTCGTTCGTATACATCAACAAAATTGTCACAATATTAGCACCTACCATAAAAACAAGAAAGTTAACGCTTCCAACGAAAAATAGGGCAATTTGTCCTAGACAAGAAGAAAACAGTGTAATGAAAAATATGTAGAGATATAGATAAAGCACAGATGCTTTATCATGAAAAGGTACTCTCTGAAATAATTCAATACACGATAAAATTTGTTTTGCGCACCAAATTCAGTTACGGCCTATTGGCACGACCTTCTCTCGACTTATCGTTAATGCGTTTGCGTCTTCCGCAAGCTGGAAAGCAATTAATGTAACAAATGACGGTGATAAAGCGCTGGCTTTACGAGCACGCCCCCGCCCGGGCACAGTCCGCGCTGACGTCACGGGCAGGTGACATACAGCACGCGATAAGAGCTAGGCCAACAGCGCAGTGCCGCGATTATCGCGAAGGTTTGAGAGAACATGTCGCTCTAGTCGACATGGCGCACGCGCGTAGCGATCGCGCAACAAATTACTGGACGAGCGGGAACGAGTCGGTTTCGAAAATGAAGGAGGAGAGATTTACACTGATTTGTTACATCACATCATATTTTCGTTACTGTTACAATGAACTATTTTTTTTCGTAGAGACTCAATGTGACAAGGATCACATAATAGAAATGCCGCTTAATCGAAATATAACACTTTTGACACATAATTGGACTTGACAGTTGAAAGCTGTTGAAACCAACCGACAGCTTCAGAAAATGTTACATTACCTTGGGGTATTTTTTGGATGTTATTGGTACAGTATAGCAAGTTTTTATTTTGAATGTTAATACACTTAATTGTAGCTACACTAACAAGAAAAATACTGAATAATTATGAAACATCAACAATTTATTAAAATCACCGAGTAAACCTTCATCACCAAATCAATATCGAAAAAGCAGATCTAACTTAAAGATGTCCTTTGGGCACATGCTTGACCATTTACAAAATTTAGAAAACACCTTTGGATAGATTTCAAAATTTTCCAGTATGCCACTGAAATCTTTCTTGGGTATATTTAAAGTATTCAAATACGAAAATCACGGTTAATCCTTTGCTTGCACAAACTTCCAAATTGCACTTCCACTTTCTTCCAATAACATTCGGTTCACCTGAACGTACAATTCAGAAGTTTTTCAGAAGTTAAAAGTCGCAATTCTCTGAGGAAACTCCGAACAAGGACGAATACGCTCTATGAAGACGACTGGCGCAGGCAAACGGGCGTAAATTCCACGCGTCAGACCTTGCAGCTCCGGATATGAAAGCCCTTGACACTTCCGGCCTGTAAGAGTGTTAGAGCTATGAGGCCTTGGTTCCCCCTATGAGGCCCTCTTCCTTAACGCAATGTAATCAGACAATACACACAATATTCAATTCTATTCAGTAAGGGAGAAAGTAAAGTATTTCATTAAATGAAGGTTCCCACAAGGGCTAACGTGAATTCTATTTGGTTAAAAATGCGCAGTAATTTTTAAAAAATATCCGACGAAACTATTGAATGTAAAAACTGTTCGGAGCCAATATAAATGCGCTCGACTTCCTTCGAATTGTTTTCAAATGAAGAAATTAATAATTTAGGAACACTAAACCCGTTGATTACATTTTGTTATGCATTATTTGAAATAAAATACCCAAATATACACAAATGCATTAACATGACAGCTCGGAGAAGCAGTGTACTCGCCAAGTTCATAATGCATTTCTCGTCAACATTTTGCATATCGAAGTACTTATCCGGAAGGCCTAACACGTACACTTAACCTTAGATTATAAAGGCGACCTCTATGAAGAATTATTATTACGCAGACGTAGATTGATAGTCTATCTTGGGTGAAAATAAAGGAAAACTTATTTTTACAATGAAACATTAAATTTAATGGATTGTACTTGCATGATAAGGAGTTACAAAATACATTTAAAGGTTTTCAAAGATACACCTAACAACAGAGACTTGCTTGGTGCTGTCCACCCACGGCTTTTCAGCAGTGAACCGCAGAAGTACTTCGTCATACGACCATTCTTATGATCGTCATTATCCCATTGTGTTCAGAACAATACTTAAATGCTACAACACAAGGAGTTAGTATTAATTATTTACAATATTCGCCAATACAGAGCTCAAAATATCACTGATATAACTCCAAAGGCGTAGCCTAATGAACGACGCGTGGTAAAATGGCGTATACCAAAAATAGGCAAGCGCACAATACAAAAATACGTGTATTTCACTGCCTACAGATACACTGACTTTGAAAAACTGGGAGTGAGGAAAAGAAAAGGTTGGGGGGGAGCTTTCGACACATGCTGCGGAGTTTGACAGACGACACCTTTGTAAGGTCCACGCCCCGCATCAGGACATAGAAAGACACGGCACGAGAGGACAACAAGAGAGAACAAAAGACGTACGAATCCCGAATTGGCGTACCTGTGTGAGGTCTGCTGCTTGTAATCACAGCAGCAACCAGAAATCACGAAAAAAAAATGTGAAATATAAAATTATTTTAAAAACAAACACCATTGTAATTTAGGTTGAATGATCAACACATCCTTTGCATTTGGAAGCGGACATTGTCCAAGGATCGGCGTTAAGGATTCTGGAGTCCAGTTGAATGCATTTGTATTTCTACCAAGTACACTGGCATTTAAGTTAGTGTAAATCCTTACAAGTCCCTACAATTCAATTCATAGTTGCGAGCGAAAACATCTTTTAATGAAAAAAATATAAATACTAATATTAACAACGTAAGTCACCACATTTCATGGTTGAATGATTTAGTGTTTCCGGGCGCGTAAAATATTGTTGTTAGAACCATACGTGTAGTGTAGGGAGAGAACGGCACGAGGGAACCTAAGTGTCGGGTTGCGAGGTTTTCTCTCCCCAGGTATCTCACCCTGAAGGGCATCGCCCCTAGCAGGTCAGCTCTAAGCTCCTACCTGGGCACCGATGTGTGTGTGTGTGTGTATACAAAGGCAGAGAAGGGGTCAAGAATGAGGTATAAAAGATTGTTCGCAGTTCCTGTCCCGTTTGTTAGGGTACCGCCCCGACATATGTGTAATTGACCGAAGATACCACAGAAAAATATCGATCAATGCAGAGCGCCGCTAGAATGTACCTATCGTCAGAACCTGAATCCGACCAAATTATGTGGCTAGTTTTGATAATCCGCCGCGGGGGGGGGGGGGTAGTTTGAATCTTAGGACTCTCCAATCAACGATGTTGGGTCGCAACGGCAATGCTGCGTCTGTGCCATCCTAGCCGGAACCAATTGTGCGGCGTAGAAGACCACTTGATATACATTTCTACGTCGCAATCCTGCGAGTTGTTGGCGAACTCCGAGAAGCAGGAAACGGGCTTGGCTCGAGGCATCACGGGACACCCGCGTGCCGCCAGCAGGTGCACGGAGGTCGAACAGCCGCTGGGGCGTGCGAAGGCGCTCTGGTGGCGGAGGCGGCCGGGCACAGTGGGGCAAATGTCAGGGGCACGTCGAAGAGTTGGTACTCTACGCTTTTGCAGTGGGCGCTTGAACCCAATCGACCGTGTATGACCAGACAATGTAAACGAATTGTTTCAAATTAAAATACGAAAATAATGTTAATGAATGGAAAATAATGTTTTTGTTAATTTTATTTTATGTTCCTATCAACTTAAAACTTGTATCGCCTTGATGGCAGATGTTTCAATTTTACTTGTGTAAATGAATGGGCAGGATGAAAAATGTCTTTTCGTAGTTTTCTCTTTTACATGATTTCTTGAAGAATCGACTTTTTAAAAATTTTGGTCAACATTCACTTACCCCAAACTACAAATTACTCAAATTATGAACTTCAGTATACTATCACGAGACTTCCGTATCTTGGTTTCGGTTCGAGAAACAAAAATAATTCATTTTGAAATAGCCCGTTTTTTTGCTCCTCTCTCTTCTATTTTTCTATTTATTTCCGACTACCTTCATCCACCCTCCAATATGAAGTATTGTCCCCCTCTCCCATCTTCAATCCCCCTCTCCTTTTCTCTGAATGAGCGTTTTTGCCCGAACTGGACTAGCGGGCGTCAGCGCCAAGGTGGGTTCAAGGCCGCCCGAGGACGACGTCGCCACCGCTCGCACCGCTCCTCCCGCAAGTGAGCACGCGCTGGGTGGAACGCCGCCCTCCGAACGGCCACACGGCGGGGCATGGAGGGGGGGAGGGGGCTGAGAGCAGCGAAGAAGGTCGAGTGAAGAGGAAGCCAGTGCACAGGGGGCCTTGCGGCGCGACAGGTGAGACACCCAAGTGGCACGGATGCACGGCAAAGGGCCGGATGCAGAATTCCGCCTTTAGGGACGGACGTCGTGTACACTAATCTTATTGTAATGGGTTTCCAAACCCCAATTACATGAAAATAGAATATTCAATCGTTCGAGGGCGAAATATACGTCCTGTTTTCTTCCCGTTACTTTTAAATGGGTCGCACCGTACGATGGTATATAGAATTCGAATTCACCCCATGTTTATTAAATACATTTTTAAGTCTCCTCATGCAGCTTGTTGACAAATGCGATTATAGCCACATTTCGGAATGAAGCAAATGAATGAACTACAATATTGCGATGAATAGGAGTGAATGTTCTTGATGTGGATTTAAGGTGGCAATGTTCGTCCGACATTGTACTCGTATACAATTACCTATAAAGAACGCCTTTAATGGGCAGACTACATATGCATCAGACACTAGATTTCACATAGGTATTTACTTATGTTTAACATTAAAATACTTCAAACGTATTATGGTGTATACTAGTCAACATTACAATCCCTGTAACACGAGACATTTGCTCTTAATACGACGTAACATGCTAAAGTAAAACAGAATTTACAGCACCGCTAAATATTCAGTATTATTGTGGTTAGTAAAAACTGTTTAATATGAGTTTCTGAAGATGAAAAAGTATTAATGATGTAAATTGAATTTGCAAACAGAACATTCAAATAATTACTACATTTTAAAAAAGAAGCAATTATTCAACATTTATTGATTCAGATCTCCCCTCTCGGCTAATATTACAATCATTCTCACAGTTCAGATATTTTATCTTGATATAACGAACAATAACTGCTTTGCCAATAAGGATTAACATTTTCGTAACATGTTGACAAAGAACGTATAACGCCAGGAAAATAGCGTGAGTACGTTAATACGGAGAAGACGCTGAGAAATCTGGCCGTGTGTACGAACACAAAAACATAACGGAAGGAAATGTGCAAATAGGCGTAAACTGGAAGGAAGAAGAATACCTAAGACGTCAATAAGAGTAGGACACGGCTGAGAAAGCAGAAACGAGGTGCGAGGCGATGCACTATTTCCCAGTAATGAAATTCTATTTCGGAACAGAGATATGTTTTCTCCGTGACATCGTATATCTTGTCAAGGTCAACAGTTCCCCTCTATTTTAAATTCTTCCAATTTCGTTTTGGACAGCAACGACATTACCTCTGGATGGACAATTGGTTATTATAAGTTACCCGAATTTCTTTATAAAGTGGATATTGCTGTTCTTCTGGAACACTTTCCGGACTTCAGAGTTATATTTACTTATTTTATTCGTTGTACAAGTTTATTATTACATAATAAATGTGTGTTTGGAAAATAGCTTATAGAGGTGTAAATTTAAAACAACGCGTAATTATGTTATGAATTCATTAGACTTCTCTACGATTAACACAAGAATATTTCTGGCATGTTAAAGAACAATTTGTAATTACTTAGAACAATATGAATTAATATTAATAGTAATAAAACTAAATACATAATTTCCCAATATGTGATTACTCCACGTCAGTACCCTTAGGAAGGACTCACGAAGACGGTACTACGTTTTTGCACAGAAAAAGTGCACAGGTTAGAAGCTTTCAGAACTTTGCTAATGCTGCTAGTTACATTTTCACCGTCTGACAAGATATTTAACGAGTTGAAAATTATGTTCGAAGAGAAGGAAAAATAACGCATATAAAAGAGCAATAATTTATTCACGTACGGATTCTATAAAGATGAATTGAAAAAACAACATAAACTATTCTTCTACTAGTCTATAAAATACGTTACAGTGCAGTATGAAAACGTCATTTACAGATCTCTCGCAACATATTCTTGAAATATTTATAAAAGATATCGGTTTCGAATTAACAGAATGACGTAAAGGTAAAGTAATTTCCCGTTACTGAATTATTTGGTAGTGAATCACACCATAAGAGGGGGAAAATACATTGATCCGCTTTAGTAGTTTCATAATAGAAGAGAAAGATTTATTACTGATTTTTTCTGAAACTTGCAACTTTTCAACATACTATTACTATACTATTAACTATTCTATGGATAACAAAATATATTAATTTGTGGTAATGCGAGTGGTAATTATATTTCCATGAACTTAAAGCCTGTACAGAAGTGCCAGTGCAATTTCAGTTTTTTCCACAATACATTCATACTAATTGCTGTTTTGCTAATTACTTATTTGTTCAAATGGATATTCGCTAGCAGCAATATACGTTTATGGAATTAATTTGTTGACCTTGCCTCATGTGTATGGATAGTTTATTTATATGACCGAAGTTAGTTATGATATAATAAACGATAAAATAAATTATATCTGATGAGGCGTAAAAGTAAACCAAAGCTTCTATCGATTACATTGCAGGTGAGGAAAGAAGTGTTGCGAAAATGACCAGTCGGTACAAACACTTTTATCGGTAACTACAAGGAACATTTCTACTTACAAGTAAAACTCCATTTTAGATTTCTAGAATCGTGCCTTGTCATAGCAGCGATGGCCACAGGATAATATGCCAAATATTTTACCTAAACCCAGAAACGTTTATGACATTAGTCGCCGAATATTAAAAAGCGATTGCGCGACGAACCTGCTAGCACAACAGTAGAAAATGTACCGGAATCACTGAAGACCATATTTTTAGAATGCAAAGACATGCTTGAAGTTCACAATATCTTAATTCCGCAAGTCAGGGAACCCGACTGATATGAGATTGAGTTTCATAAAAGAAAGTGAAATTTTTTCTTCGTTTATGTATAAAGCATGTTTTTTGAAGCGCTGGTTCACGTTTCATAAACAATTTTTTGCGTTTCTTTATAATATATTACTTGCGTATCTCTCACGAATACGTAACTTTCCTCGGAGTGTGGGGTAAGTCTGATTTCTGAAACAAGGAGGAGTAGGAGACATCACTGCCTGTATGTTTTTGATGTAACGTGGCGCGAGTTAGTCATTTTACGACGTCATTAAATCATTATTCCCGTTCAAAACGAGAAGCGAATGCATTAATGTACGAACTATTGTCGAGCAAAAATCCTAAAATGTTGTAATTAGCTAGATTCTGAAATTTTCATTACATTTTTAATTGTACACAGTAACAAAAAAGTTAGCATTATTTTGAGAAGTTTCGTATGAGCAATTTACGTGCGAATTCTGTTATGTGCGTAATCTTTCGAAGCTATGAGTAATAAAGTTTTTGAAGAAAGAAAGAAGTTGGCATAGAATTAATTAATCCTCATGGATAACTTGGTTACATCACTGCCGCATACACGTATCCCTGACAAAAACGTAAACCGATAAAATATTTAAAGCAACATTCGTCTCATCTTACCAAACGCCTCCACATCAAACACCTCAACTTACGAGAAAAACAAACACTAACATGATACCCGCCCGCATACGCACTAGAGTAGGCCACGACCATAAAGCAGGGCAATATGTTACGGTAGGAGCCAATGAAACCCAGCCCGGCCTTATCGCGCACGCCTTCACTGTACGCCGGGCCCTGGAGGGATCGTGACTACGAGACGCATATGTAGGCCGCAGTGTTGCGGAATCAAACGAACCGCCTACAATCGCTCTGCGAATCTCACGATGGTCGGTGGTGCCTGGAGAAACCTCGGCGTGTTCTCCCTTTTGTTCCCAAGCGATTATTCCTCAAGGAACGAGGATCCGGGTTCAAATTCCAATTACCTACGACTAGCATCATAAAACAGAACTACGCCGTCCTTGGAGAACGGGAACACTTACAAAACCGACTGGAACAAATGCCAGTAGACACAATGCCTGGAACATTTCTTTAACTGCGGTCGGTTGTTTTTTCCTTCGTCACGTTCAGTCGAGAGTGATATAAAGAAATTAAGTAGAGATTATTCGGTCACGTAGTCAGTTCTGTTGATTTCCGTTAATATTACAAAGTGAAATTCCTATTGATATCTATTAAACACACTTGTTAAATCTCTTGACTCGGGGAAATTGAAACATAACAGGTAGGATATTTCATCATTTTATATTCTTCATCTATTTCACACTTGTGGTCGCTGGAGATATCCACAAACAGAAGTTTCAGGAAATCCAAAATGTTTCTTGATGCGGAGAACACTGGTTCCTTTCACACGAAATTATGTTTCCGGATATTTGCACACATACACACACATATATCGTCTGTAGAGCTGAATGACGTCACATTCTGGAACCACGTATCGATCCATCGCAGACCCGCCAGTGACCACCGTCGCGAGAACCTTCCACTCCCACGTCATTGGCGGGAGACAGACGAGGCAGGTCAGTACCCGACGACATCCCCACTTCGGCTTCCAGGCGCAGCTCGCTTCCGCCGTGGAATTGATTGTCGTTCAATTCCGATCGATGTCGACCAAATGACCCCTATTTCGGAATTAATTCGAGATGTAAAGGGGGTATTTTAATTATAATTTCAATTATATACACGCATACAACTCTCTCGCTTATATTGCGCGTCCAACACGAGTGCACACACACAGAATCGTAATATCACATTCTCATCAAAATATTCATACAGAAGCGAATTTCACAATCGTTCCAAACACGCATTTGCAACGAGTTAGCCGCATCATAACATAAAAGGCTTCCTTTACGACCTCTATTCTTTTCACGAACGTACTTTTATTACACCACTGCGTTTGCAAAACACTGCGAGGGCGTTGAGGCAAAATATGGCGCCACAAAATCCAAGTCGTTCCATTGTGTCCGGCGCTTCCGTTATTTGCGGCGGGGGGCCACGTCTGTTCGAAAGGAGGCGAGCAAAAATTCGACCTCGACGTTGATTGCGAGCCGAGCGTTGAAGTCACCGAGGCTACACCCGTTCCTGCAGCCACATCGAGAGTTACGTACCTGCAACTGGAGAGAGCTTCCGCATGACGCACCACCTGGATTTCCACTGTGGAACAGAAGCAGAAGCTCGGATTAGGCCCCCAACGCACAGCACGCGGCTTGTATGTTCTCATTTTTTTAATGCCAGCGTTGACGCCGGCGGATTGGAAAGAGGGAAGGAATAGAGAGAAGTCACTGGCGATCAATAACCAACGAGTTGCACTCGTAATATCACACTTCGAATGTCATAGTAGAAAACCATTTTGTTACGGAAGTTTGACATTTGGTTTGATCAACCATTCTAGTCGGTAAAAGTTAATCTGGAAAGCATACTTCAAAGTGAGGTACTTTACTTGGGTGAAAGTCTCGTGTTTACCTAAGCGAGATATGACATCACGCAGTAAAGATAAGATGCCTATTCAAGACGATAAATATGACGAGCATAATACGCAACAGAATAAGAACTTCACTAAAGCGCTCTTTTACAACCGCAGGTACTGCGCAAAAACTTGCTTTAATGTAGTAAATTGTAATTCGAATTAACAAAACCCAATTAGTATCGAAAATAAAAACACGCCTCAAACCATTTGATAAACAGCGTTTGTACTGTAATGAAGTATAGTGTCTAGCCAATAGATTTTGGCAAACACGCATGAGAACAACATCGCATCAGTATTCTGCACCGCAAGTTTTGGCCCAAGTCCCAAGTAGCAAATCTCTTGGCACGATACCGCTGCTTTGAGAAAAATTCTATGTACACGCTACGATCTCGCAATTACTTCGCCAGACTTCGTCAGGGCGGGGGAAGGAATGAGTGGCAAAAATCCAGAAACCGCAACGCGGAGACTCATACATACCTTCTTTCCATCACGAAACTTTACTGTTCCTTCAATTACTGTGTTGCTATCCATGTCGAAAAGTTTTCGCGTAAATTTTACACTCGATCAGCAAAGCCAACAAAAAAATCAACACAAAATAAGCACTAAAACACAAAGGGGGGAACTAGATCCGCACACTTTAACACTGGAGAAAACAGGCGATCACTGCTGGCGTGGGGTCATGGCGCTCGTAGCGAGACGCGAACCCAGCGGGCAGGCAGCGCCGCGCGTACAGCACCACTCCGCTCCACCCAGTGCCAGCGTCCCGGCGCGACTGACGGCCGCTGCGGCGGCGGCCACGCGCGGCGCAGCGCTAGCGGCGGCGGCGGGCTCGCGACACTACAGCCATCTCTTAGCGGCCGCGTCAACTTCGTCGGCAGAGCGACGCGGCGAGCGAGCCGACGGCGTGTGTGCACACGGCTGTGTACACGTATGTACGAACATTCATGGACAATATGCGAACAAGCGGGCGACTTATGGGGACTACATCAGCCGACGCGGCCGTTCCCTCGCCGCTGGAGATGGAAATTTATAAACGCCGTATTTCTGGGATGTGTGCGTGGAGTAGCGGGGATGGAGAGCTCAGGGAAGTGAGCGTCGTATAGTTCGAGTGGTACAGCGAAGGAAATACATATTTTCCTTTCTTTAAGACCGAAAAAATTGAATTAATTTATAGCAAAAAGAGTTATTGTGTTTGTTCTATGCAAAATTAGTATCAGTTAACTAAGCGTGACAATTATTTTAATTTGAATATATTTATCCGTAATTGAGAATTTTATGAAAGAACGCGCAACGTTTCAAGTTGGCATTGTGAATCGTAATTTTGAAAAAATCCGAAAACTAGCTCCGAAAAAAATACGATGTTATGCACGTTTTCGCAATAATTCAAATGGAATGGTTGACGTCTCTTTTTAACCCTTTAAACACGTGCACTACAAGACAATTTCAAACCATACTGTTTGTTGCACTACCTACTACTACTTATTATTAGTAGCGTGTCCCAATTAGACAAAAAAAAAAAAAAAACATGCATACAAAGAAGCTGTGCTACCTTACGTCTGTTAGCCTATCAGAGATCATTAAAATACTTCTAGACGATTATAGTACAAAGAGAAATGCTTTCATTGTTAAATGTCTCTAAATAAACATTTCCCGTATTCTTCCCCAAATTCCAATCCTGGTGACAACTAATTACCAGGAACCGAAACCTCGCAAAGGAAGTAAGATGCGAAACGCACAAAGCAACTTCCGTGCGTTCATCAGAGTGTGCGGAAGCAAGTGGTTCGCGTTAGGCGTCATGCGGTCCTCCGGGAGGTATTCTTAGCCACGCGCGGGCGGCGGGCGACGGGCGACGGGCGGCGGGCGGCGGGTGGTGGCGTTCAAATGCACCGCTAGGCAGGGGCGCGTGTGGCGCAGGTGAGACCCATCTGCCGGGGCGGCCAACCGGATCGCCCGCCCAGCCGCCGCCGCCCCGCGCCGCCTGGCACTGCCCGGCCCCCGCACGCCCCTCGCGGCCACCCTGCACCCTCGCACCCGCCCTCTCCCGGCACTCGAGAGCTGCGTCGCTCGCTCGTCTTTCCGTGCTGTCTGGGGCCTGCCTTTTATCCCGGGCTCCTTGGCCGCCACCTTCCGCACGGGTTGCTGTGGAGGGAATTCAATTTGGTGGTCCCGCGTCGTAGATTTATCGAATATTTAAAACAAAGGCATTTGTGTTGGAAATTCATTTGTGGCTCTGTGAGATTTTGTTTATGAATTTTATTCTCTCTCAGGTCTTCACCACGTTATATCATCATATGGAATAAAAATACTATGCACAAATTCCTTCCCCATGACCCGGATTTTTTTTATCGTGCTTCTGCTTTAAAACATTAGTGGTATCACATTTCATGTTCCATTTGCTTGGTATCACATATTTTACTTTGATGGGAAGTACGTAATGATACTGAAGATCTGAGTTTCACTTTCCAACTGAACTTCAAGAATGAAGGAAATGCTAATTCGCATTGGCATCGCAGCAAACATATTTTACGTACTTTTCTTATTTGTCAGTAAGCAGGCAATTATTACTCTCACGAAAGAAAATAATGCGCGAATTATTAATTAGTATTCCTTTTTCCTTTCTCCTTCATGTTTTTTAATGGAAGTAAGGAAGAAATCCAAATATGTACTTACACCAGTGAACCTTTGTGGTTACCACTATTCTGAATAATATTCTGATTCACTTCTGATTCTGTCAACCAAATCAATTACTAATAAATCTTGAAACTTAGGTCAAAGAGAGGCAAACTCCTACAATGCTATAACATAACAACGAAATTATAGTCTCCGTGATGTTTCCGCTTCAATAACATGCTGTATTAAAAACAATAATTATCCTTGCAAATGAATAACGAGTGTAATCAAATTTACCATCCGTGTATGTGCAGCAAGTTTTTGTAATGGTTTGTGACAAAGCTCCAGAGATACCTCTCCCTCATGTCGATCGCTGTAAATGTACTGTCGTACTGGACATGCACAAATGGACAACACATCACGTGCCACACCATTTGACGAGGACGTACAATTTAATAACCTATAAATTATTTTCATAGCGGGTTTAATTGAAAAATAAAATTATCTTAAAATTGAGTGAACCTCAAAATTTTATATTTATATGTTCACACGGATGTTATTTATTAGTTTCACCATTCACTATTAAGTAGAAAATTATAAATACGAAAATTAATTTGCAATTCACTTCATATACTATGTTAATAAATAATAATTCATGTGTTTCAATACAAAGAGCTTCAATAAACATTTCGCTGCTACTCTTCGTATCATTATCATTTAGCAATTCGGAAACAGCATATCCAGCAGTTCCAAATTCTAAAATCGTATTAAATTGATTAGTAACTCTCCATTTGTTTGCTCCATTTTGAAACGAACTTCGGCATTACATAATAATTCAACGTTGTAATTGCAAGAAATGGTAGTGTATATAAGTGACAAGGAATATTATAGAATTTATAGTGATAAAAATATATTCATTGTAGTTCAAAAACTACTGTTACAGTATTTTTAAAACTTCGATTTACTACCCTTACAATGTGCAAAACGTTTATGCATTATCAGCTACATAAATACAGTAAGGTCCTGCCTGCTAAGAGGGGACTGTTTGAATGAGATAATACCAAGATAAAATATATTGTTTACATATATTCGGTTTTCGGGTGGCTATTTATTCCGTTGCAACTTATTATATCGACTAATTTTTCATTTATTAAGGAAATTAATACGTTTGCGTACTAGTATGTTTCACACCGTAATGCAAATAAAGAAATTTGTTTGAGCACAAACATTTCTTTATTCCACATTTGTTTATCATATTGACAAATGTACGATCCTAAAATCGCTACCCATTGTGTCAGTTATTCTTTGGTCTTTTAGTGACCGCGAGGTCCTTACATTTGTGTCCCGATGGTGGCATGATTTTCGACAGATAGTTTTCCTTAGTTTCTCCGATCCACACCAGGCGAATACCGGAGCATTATCCTAACAGACCGGCCACGAACCGCGCGCGATATTTCCTTCCTATTCCTTGTCCTATCATCAACCATTACTTACACACACTTTCACTGACATGCACCACATATGCTAGGAGACGAAATAGAGTTTAGACCTTGTCCCCCTGATGGGAGATACCTGCATGAGGAAAAATCTGCAAGCCGCCGCACTACGTCGGCTCAGGAACTCACCATCTAGGGGGGGGGGGTCACCACCACTTTCCGCGACTCATGCAATACACTTATGAGACTAATGACTTAGCAGTTGCGTCTGGAATCACTAATCAATCAATAAATAATTTGGTCTCACAGCTTATTGCAAAAACTATATGGAATTTGAAGAAACACTCGTACACCGTGCTTGAAATACTTTGGCAAGAGAAAATGAAGATGTTGGTTATTATCTAGATTAAGATAACAATAATGAGAGTAAAGAAACGTATAAAACAGCTGTGTAATTTCAAGCAGGTAAGATAGAAGAATCCCGGCAAGTCACACCTACAAAAGTCGAAAATCCAACTTACTTTCACTACAAAAAATGTATCAAAATAGATCGGAATTAGAATTATCATCCCGGAAGTGATATACTAGCGGTCTGTGCAGTGACCTTCACACTGTCGTCAGTCTTTTATACACTATCTATTCATATTTTTTCTTTGAATCCCTTGATATGAAGGAAAAACACGGTTTTTTTATCATAACGTGCGAATTAATGGGCGCCCACAAGCCCGCCCCCTGCTTAGCGCCTAAGCGAATCCCTTGGCGGGCTCATCACACCTCCGTCGGCCTCCCCAGCGGCCGGCCGGCGGGCACCTGCGCTGCCTCTTTGCGCCGGGCGAAAAACGGCCAACGCAATTCAATGACCAACAGCCCTTTCTTCCTCGCTTACTTTTTCCCTTCCATTATAATCCTCGCGGGGCTGTTCGTCTTTTTTACGGGCTGATGAGCCCATACAAAGCGCGGGAGAGAAGACTGCGCGGAGAAGCAAGGGTGTTCTTTTGATACAGCACGAAACTCAACCCCTGCCCGGCCTACCTGCCCCTCTCTTAAGCGCAAGATATGAACAACCTCCTCCTATATAATCTGCGAACTCCCTTTTCAGAGAGACTGGGGATGTGGGGGGTGGGGGTGGGGTGAGGCGCTCTGCAGAATGGCGGACGGCGGCGGTGAGATACATTTGGCGCCGCCTATTGAGAAAAAACGTAATTACACTTCCCGCTCTCCTCATTCACACGAGCCGGCGGCGGGCTGGCGCGCGCGCGCCCTTGACAAAAGAAAGCCGAAACGCTTGATCACGCGTTATCTATTAATCTCGTGCGCGGCGCGGGTTCCTTGGCCGTGCGCGCGCACGCGTGTCGGGAAGACACGTGTCCCGTGCGTTAGTCACTTGCGGAGGACCCGCTCGAGCGAGGACGGAATCGCTCGGCGCAGTCAAGTGGGGCTGCGCGCGGGCAGGGAGGCGTGGTTAGGGTTCTTGAGGACTGTGTGGACTGAGGATCTGGGTGTTCTTTGTTTGTTCAGCAAGAAGTAGGTGAGTAACCCTGTGGGAGGCGATTTTCAGTCGTCTTTGCGAATGACGTAATCGTTTTGTGTTACTGGAATTTCTATTTTTTTCCAGATTCTTAATTTTTTGTCAGTTGTTTCATCTTTATTGCGTACTACTCTTATTACTTGCGTATTTTATATACTTTACTTTTAAAATGGAATACTTGTTACGAATATTATCGCCATATTCGATAATCTGACTGGAATCTGAATGTTTCGTGCTTCTTATATTATTATAACATTTTTCTACTTACTGTTTTCTTTTCCACTACAGTTTCCACATTTTATGTATCCAAGAGACAATTCCCTAATTATACTAATCTAAATTTTAATTCTTCTAATTATTTTATTGTTATGAACACATCGAACAATTTCATCAATTCAAAATGATGGATGGGAATGCAGAAATAATTGGCGGTGGGGGTTACACATATAGCCGACTGTTTCCTTACAAAGAATTTTACATTTGCGCTGAATATAAAATGTATTTTTATTTGTTTACTTACTGTTAATATTTATAACAATAAAAATTAAAATACTGAAAGAATTTCGTTTGTATAGAAAATATGTAAAAGTTACATTTTTGAATATATGCCACTGTCTTATGAGGAGGGGGGAAGCTAAAATCACTGAGCCTCCCCCCCCCCATTGTGTGCGTGGCGCTACTTATTATTCATTTAAATATATAATCCCCAATGTCAACTTTCGGGAATACATTTTTTACCATTTTCATTGGGTCTCGAACAATACTTCGGGTATTATATGTTTTAATAGATATTAAAACAATTATTTGGTTCGATTATTCTCATACACCGGGAAGTAACATAAGATTTCTGCTGCAACTAAATTCTGTTCACAATATTTCATTATTAGTAACTGAGTTCTTTCGAAAACTGCAGACAATTTTTTTCAATTCAGCAAAATCAATGCTAACATTCGCTTATTCATTCTGTACAAGCAGAAAATTTTGAATACCTAGCCATTCTTGTATTCGTAGGACTCCGCTCGCTTAGTCGTGTAGAGCTAATAAACAAGAACGATATGCGGTGTTTAACACATATCGATATTAAAATAGTGTCGAAAACATGCGTTGACAATGGGACCATAAATGACACGGAGTCTGACTTCGCGCACGCGTCCACGTGGCAGGTCGCAACCTATCGGACGATCACTTGTGAATGCTCTCCCTCTCGCGACCTTCCATTGTGCGCAGCGCTGGGGGCGGGGGGGGGGGGGGGGGGGGGCAGCGGAGGAAAAGCGAATTTGGCGCCGCTTTGCGCTCTCGAGCCCTGTGGCGGCGCTTCCTCTCCATCGGGCAACAACGGCGCAGCGGGACGCGCAGTCGTTAGGCGCTCTGTACGGGGGCGGCGCACGCGCAGACGCGTGTGCAGTCAACTCGCGTGTGCAGCCGCCCCCCTCCCCCCCCCCGCCCCCCGCCCTCCCCCCGCCGGGATCGGCACTCGCCAAGGCTGCCGCCGCCGCTGTCAGCTGCACAGCCGGGTACAGCACCGCGTTCATGCGTTCTCCGCACGCTCCAACATCCCCTGCTTCACCATTTCCACTTGTACCACATGCTAACACGAGTACTGTTACCAACTGCATCAGTTGCTTTCATCTTATTCCATCACTATTCCAGCGACCGCTACTTCTACGTTATACCATTATGCTCTCGTGTTGCTCTCATGGTATCAGAGGATCCTACAAGTAACCATCATGTGCTTCTTACTGATCCATCTCAACTACGCAAAGAACATTCCGTCAAATTGTCATATTCTTTAAAGTACACCTCTTTTCCAATACCCATTCTATCTTCATTCAAATCGCAAATTCTCCTACTGTCACTAAAACCCCTGCCGCCTGCTTACCGCCCTCATCATACCTTTAATACCCTCATCTAGGTCGTCATCATCAATTCCATCAACACTGCAACCATATCATGAACTTCATCACAATTCAATTCCGCCATCATCAATAAGCCTCTCTCTTCGTAGTACTATAAAATTTCTCTTTTCGCTACCTCCACCATCAATGATTTCCATTTTAGTCAATCTTGTTTCTAAGCGTCGCCTACTTCCATCCACAAAACTACAGCGACCTTCCACTTCATTCACAATCACCACCCTCTAAACAATCATCATCACTATTTCTCTTCTAGTCCTCCCCCCTACATCCATCATTGCCAAATTGCCGTCTGCCGTCGCCCACCATTCCCCGCAATCGCCCATCAACGCACACTCTTGCGGCGCCCCGTCCACTCACCACCCCCCTGCCGCCCCCCACTCTCAAACCCACCCGCCACCCACTCGCACTCTCCAGCCTCGCCGCCCCCGCCGCCCGCCACTCACCACCACCTGCCCCCTCCCATCCCATCCGTCGTCCAGTCGCGCTCTGCAGCCTCGCCGCCCCCGCCGCCCGCCACTCACCACCCCCTGCCCCCTCCACTCCCCATCCCACCCGCCACCCACTCGCACTCTCCAGCCTCGCCGCCCCCGCCACTCACCACCCCCGCCTCCTCCCATCCCACCCGCGCTCTGTAGCCTTGCCGCCCCCCGCGCTCCGCCGCCCCCGCCACCCCGCCGCCCCGCCGCCTCCGCCATCCCGCCGCCTCTGCCGCCCCCGCCGCCCCCGCCATCCCGCCGCCTCTGCCGCCCCCGTCGCCCCAGCCCGTGCCGCGTGCGCACGCGTGCTCGCGGGCAGGGTCCTAATGGCCTTTGTGCGGCCACAAAGCGCTGCCCCCTGGCGCTGGTCGCGTGCCGGGGCCCTCGGGCGGGCGGTGCGCCGCGGCGGGGCGCGGCGGGGGCGGGGGCGGGGGCGGGGACGGCGGAACGAACGAGAGAAATCGCGCCATCCGCCTCTTCACGCTCGTTTGGGCCGCGTTAGGCGTCGCGCCGAGCTGCGCCGGGCCGGGCTCTGCCTTCGGCGGCGGGACCTCCCAACTGCACGCGCGCTACTGCTCTTTCACTCCTCCGGGCGCGCGCCCGTGCAACAATGTTAGTACTCCTGCTCTTATAGAGGATATGTGGTAAACGCGTAAAGAGGTTGTAATGGTGATTGTGGTACCCGTTGTTCCACATCGGTGTGATCTTCCTGTTCTTTTTGCCGGCCTGGAAGCTTTTTATTTTTTTCTTCCTGTCACGCGTATTTATTTCCTTAACTACAGTTTTGAAACAGTTCGTTGTTCAAAGCGACCCATGTAACACATTAAATTTCACCTTCTAATGTTTGTCAGGGATTGTTGATTGGCATGAGGCGTCGGTGGTGCTGATTTACACACTTAATTCGCAAAATATCCAAAGAAATAAAAACAGCTTTGTTATGAATATGACAAGTAAAAATGAAAGTAAATATTAATGATTCTACCAAAATGTCGTACGATATTATGTGCAGCATATTATTTTTTTCCGAAATGTAACAGGAGAATATTTGAATCATCTATTCTTTGGAATAATTGACTCAACGCATGCAACAACAAATTATAATTCTTCAACATACTTTTTCCAGAAGAATACAAACCTTTTCATAGGATGCTCGCCTAGGAATGTGATTTCAAGTATTCTTGTTATGTATGGACTACGAATTAGTAAAGAATTTACTACGTGCGTTTACATAAGATAGCCTCCCACCTCATTGTCATTCTCTTAAACTCCGGCGGCTCCAACAAAAATCTATTGAAATAAATAAAATACGCTTGGATAGATTATGGTAACTCGGAAGTACAATAGAGTAAAAAAAACTTATCTAGAATTGGCACTTCATCAATATTAACCTGAAAAAAATAACATTAAATATATTTCCTTAGCTTTAAAATAATTTAAAGCGAATATTATATTCTGCATTTTAACAAAAGGAAAGTATATTTATCTGAAGCGGATAATTAAAGGTAAAGAAGGAACAAAGCTTCAATATAAAACGAATTTCTTCTTGATTGATAAATGTTTTCGGGCATGGCAGCTGTTGTGCTCATTAGTTGCGTTAGTTTAGTGAATCTTTTAACCCCAGGGGAGGCGGTGTTCCTTTCCCATTGGGTTGATCCGCCGCCGATCTATGCGGCCACGCCGTTGTGTACATCGGCGACCTATACTCTCCAGTTATCGCCACCCCGCTCTAGCTCCCGGGTGGTCTCCCGATATTTGTGGTAAAATGTGAGTGTAAGGGGAGATAGGTCAAGGAAGGGGAAGCAAAGATTGCGTGGTCCGTGGCCCCTTTGTTAGGGTACTGCTACAGCATTCACCTAGTATTGATCGGAGAAGCCATGAAAACTACGGATCAGGGCAACCGGCCGCTAGATATCTCCGCACAGCGGCTGAAATGACCTTGATAAACAACTAGTGTCGAAAACCGGCCACCGTCGGGTCTCGAATCCTAGACCTCCCGGTCGGAGGTACTGCAGTGTCAGCGGCGGAGCTGGCTCTAAGCTAAACTCAGCCAGTTAATTTCTTTTTCCTCGTTCATCTTCAACTAAGTCACGAACAAAATAGAACGCGTTTCGAAGCTGAGAATGCGAGGTGAAAAGGAAGCCAGCGACCCCATCGAGCTATTTCAGTCGTCATTGTCTCCTATCAAAGTCATTCTAAATTTCCCAACGTGACGCGCAGCCACGTGCATTCGAGTCATAGTAAATTCAGAAGGCTGCAGTGGAAGTCAGGGCAGAGTGTGCCAGTGAGATGGCAACGGCAACAACCAGGAAGGTAATGGGAGCGGATGAAGAAGGCACGGCTTTGTGGAATTTGTTGCTTAAGCCAAATATTCCAAATGATAAACGATTAACATAATCGCCTTTACATATTTTAGAAACATAATACGCTACAAATCATAAGTCCGTTTGATGAAATTATGAATACTTACTTAATTTTTTTTATAATTTTCATAAAAATCTGAAATGTTTTTTCTTACGATATTTACCTGTTTCAATGTATAAACTCGCCCCTCCTACACTCGAATCGAAACAGGAGTACAACGAGGATGTGCAAAAGTGGTGGTGATGGAAGTGAGATCAGAGCCGTCCAAGGCGAGGAGGGTGGGGCTTGTGGGTGCTGGCTGCATAGCCATCATGGAAGCGCTAGTGTTGGCAACGGAAACTGTGCGGATGATGGCATTGTCTGTGATAGGTGAGCGGCCAGGGCGGCGGCAGTCGGCGAGGGCGTGGTAGTGCCAACAGAGGTAGAGGAGAAATTAAATGCGCTAACGGAGAAGGAGAAGGTGCCTGGGCGGAGTCAGCGTGGATGAGGCAACGGTGGAGGCGTTGGAGAAGGCCCATGTGGAATGGATGACGTGGGAGAGGCGTCGTGAAATGGGCGATGTTTTGAACGGGTGATGTGGGAGTGACGATATGAGAGACGTGATGTGGGTGTGGGGATGTGAGAGTGGTGATGTTAGAGAGGCGTCGTCGGAGAACATGGGAGATGGTATGTGGTGGTTTTGTTGGAGAGACGAGGTGAGAGGGGTGATGTTGAAAAGACGCAGTAGGAGGGACATAAGAAAGGGATGATGCAATGGGACGATGTGGGAAGAACAATGAAAAATAGGTATCATGGTAAGGACGGTATGTGAAGTGTTAAATGGGAGGAGGGATAGTGGAGGAACCTGGGTGACAGAGCGTGGGGGAAGAGGCACGAGAAACACGGCTAAGGAGGCTCAGAGGGATGTGGGCGGGAAGACCAGGAACGTCCTGAACTGAGCAGCGGCGGCGGAGGCTGCGAGGGCGGCAGTGGCTGCGGCAAAGGTGCCAGCGGCGGGTGCAACAGCGATGGCGGGGGCGGTGGGGACGAGGGCAGGGGCGAAGGTGTGGACGGAGACGGGAACGGAAGCGGGGAAGGTAGTTATGGTGGAAGGTGATGCGGTGGCTGTGGTGATGTCAGAAGGAGGAGGTGGAAGTGGGGGGGCCAAGGGCAGGAACGGGGATGGAGGCGGGGACGGAGGCGGGGACGGAGGCGGGGACGGAGGCGGGGACGGAGGCGGGGACGGAGGCGGGGACGGAAGCGGGGACGGAGGCGGGGACGGAGGCGGGGACGGAGGCGGGGACGGAGGCGGGGACGGAGGCGGGGACGGAGGCGGGGACGGAGGCGGGGACGGAGGCGGGGACGGAGGCGGGGACGGAGGCGGGGACGGAGGCGGGGACGGAGGCGGGGACGGAGGCGGGGACGGAGGCGGGGACGGAGGCGGGGACGGAGGCGGGGACGGAGGCGGGGACGGAGGCGGGGACGGAGGCGGGGACGGAGGCGGGGACGGAGGCGGGGACGGAGGCGGGGACGGAGGCGAGGACGGAGGCGAGGACGGAGGCGGGGGCGGGGGCGGAGGCGGGGACGGAGGCGGGGACGGAGGCGGGACGGAGGCGGGGACGCAGGCGGGGACGCAGGCGGGGACGGAGGCGGGGACGGAGGCGGGGACGGAGGCGGGGACGGAGGCGGGGACGGAGGCGGGGACGGAGGCGGGGACGGAGGCGGGGACGGAGGCGGGGACGGAGGCGGGGACGGAGGCGGGGACGGAGGCGGGGACGCAGGCGGGGACGGATGCGGAGACGGACGCGGGGATGGTCGCGGGAACGGACGCGGGGACGGAGGCGGGGGCGGAGGCGGGGACGGAGGCGGGGGCGGAGGCGGGGACGGAGGCGGGGACGGAGGCGGGGACGGAGGCGGGGACGGAGGCGGGGACGCAGGCGGGGACGGATGCGGAGACGGACGCGGGGATGGTCGCGGGAACGGACGCGGGGACGGACGCGGAGACGGAGGCGGGGACGGAGGCGGGGGCGGAGGCGGGGACGGAGGCGGGGACGGAGGCGGGGACGGAGGCGGGGACGGAGGCGGGGACGGAGGCGGGGACGGAGGCGGGGACGGAGGCGGGGACGGAGGCGGGGACGGAGGCGGGGACGGAGGCGGGGACGTAGGCGGGGACGGATGCGGAGACGGACGCGGGGATGGTCGCGGGAACGGACGCGGGGACGGACGCGGAGACGGAGGCGGGGGCGGAGGCGGGGACGGAGGCGGGGACGGAGGCGGGGACGGAGGCGGGGACGGAGGCGGGAGCGGAGGCGGGGACGGCGGCGGAGACGTAAACGGGGGGATGGCTACGGTGGTAGCGGTAGGGGCGGAGGCGGTGTCGACGACGGGTGCACAGACGGTGTAGGAGGCAGTGGCGGGGGCGGGGCGGCTGGTCGCAGGCGCTCGTATCTCAAGCGCAGACGACAGCGGAAGCGCGTGCTGCGCGGGGAGCACAAAGGCCGGGCGCAACAGTTTGTCTCGGCGCCGCGGTGTTTAGTCGAACCGGTGATTTAGGCGGCGCGCCGTGGGAAGCGGAATCCCGCAGCTCGGGCATCTTCGGCGCGCGCGATGGCTGCTCCTCCGGCGGCGCGCCACCTCCACGCCAGCCGCGTTCCGGGAAATCCTCGAGAAATGCTAATGAAACTTCCGGATGCTCAGAAATAAAACTTATGAGTCCGAGGACGTATTGTGGTGGGACTATTTGAATGAGTTTGAACAAAAGATCTTGGTGCCAAGTTCGGTATGTGTATATATACATATGTATGTATATATGTATATATATATATATGTGTGTATATATATATATGTATATATATATGTGTGTATATATATGTATATATATATATGTGTGTATATATATGTATATATATGTGTGTATATATATGTATATATATATATATATATATATATATATATATATATATATATATATATAAAGCATCACCGCCGTAGATATATATATATATATATATATATATATATATATATATATTTACGGCGGTGATGCTTTTTTTTTTTTTAGAAAAGTGAAATAAATGAACTCTGAAATTCTTAAATTGATGTTGCGTTGAAATTCTTTCAGTGAATAGCATTGGCTGCATACATGTAGGGATCCATGATATATTAATGCCCTTTATGCCAATGATAATTCCTTTCCGTCGTCGTTTGAAGCAGCCTATCGCCGCCTAGCGCTGCGCGCGTGGCAATGGCGGAGACGAGCGGCGGCGCCTGGGAAGCAGCTCAACGGGGCGAGGCGCCGCCGCTTCTTACCTTCGCGCGATGAAAAGATTATGTTTATATTCTTTAACTGTTTACATCTTCTTGTCTTACGTTACGTATAGTTGTTTTTGACAACGGAACAATCATACGAGCAAAATAAAACCATTTGTATACCACGTGTGTCGTACACTACTTTTAAGCTGCCTTACTGACATTCGTTTTATTTTAATTCAAGTAACAAATCACTTAATTCTATACTACGTTATATTAAGGTCAGTAGTAGTTGATGCGGTTGCACTAAAGTATTTTGTTTTATTTTCACTATTTAGGTATTATTGGAACATCGTCTCACTTTTAGCACTAGTGCTAAAAATTGAACATTATGTACGCTGTCATTTTTTTAAGTAATAGCTTTCACTAGTGGCTGCCTAAAATATACAGTAACAACAATGATAAACATGAATTAATTATTTTGTTATACCGAGAGAATAAACGGCTATGGTAATTAGTCTCGTGGTACAGTGCATGCTATATCCCTGGAGATGGCGGTGTTCCTCCCATACGAGTACGTGAGTTTGAACATCGATCTCCATATCGGTTACGGTTTTCCTTCCTCCAGATGTCACCCTCGGCGGGGAACCGCCCTATCGCAAAAAAAGCTGCAAGTTCTCACTTACTCTCCCAACACGCGTTGTACTGCAGTGCGTGTACCTGACAGTAAGTGTGAGTAATAATAAAGGAGGGACAAGGGAGAGGAAAGAAAGATCGCTTGGGGTTCGTCGCCCATTTCCTAATTTACTGCCCCGGCTGTACTTATCGGAGAAACGATGTAAAACTATCGATTAGAGCATCCAGCAACTGTTTTTAAAATCGGCTTCTCTGTGTAGTTAGTTCTCATACCCTTCGTTGTCGGATATCAGAACCGCATTGCCTACGACGCTTCAGAGAAAACTGCATCTGACCCATCTCAGCTGGTAAATTCAGTGGCTCTGGGCTTAACTCAGCCGGTTTAATACTGGTGTTTGTGGCGTCTGTAGGAAATAAATTCGTGGGTGGACTGGTGTGATCAGTGTTTTCCGTTCCCTGATCGCTTCCAAGAAAATGGTCAAAGCAGCACTCTAGGGGCGACGGGCGCGGACCGCACGCAATCCTTCTTCGGATTTTGACCCCACTTCTCCATCCAAAATTGTTCAAAGAATTGTTTAAAGAATTCTCCGACTGTTTTCGAATCCTGGTCGGGCAACCAATTCTTTGAACAAATTTAATTATTAAAATACATTGTTACTCAGTAACGTGGTGAGAATTTTGATTTCTTTACGATTGCGGAATATATTCTCCGAGCGTAATTGCGTCTAACAAGGTGACGGGAATGGTAACAGTTATATATCTGTGGGTCGGAGGAATAGGACACTATGCCACATTTACTAAATTTTACAAGAGAGCTGTTTGAACGTTTGCATACCTCTAAGTGAAAGTGGGCTTGGTGTTATTTTATAGCACCGTAACTCCGCCATTATAAGATGTAGGGCATAGTGTAGTATACCTCTGGTTAGAGGACAAAAAGCTCATATTATTGTACCAATAATCTCATTTTGGCCAAAAATGGACATAATGTCCTGTACCTCCGACCCACAGATATATAACTGTCACCATTCCCGTGACTTTGTTGGACGCAATTACGCTCGGAGAATATATTCCGCAGTCGTAAAGAAATCCAAATTCTCACCACGTTACTGAATAACAATGCATTTTAATAAATGAATTTGTTTAAAAAAAAGTGTTTACCCGACCGGGATTCGAAAACAGTCGGGGCAACCAATTCTTTGAACAATTTTGGATGGAGAAGTGGGGTCAGGATCCGAAGAAGGATTGCGTGCGGTCCGTCCGGAAATAATCCATCAATTTCCAGATTGTTCCGCTGCCATTGCGCTGCACCTTCGATTCTCCGCCCCCGCCTCCCCAGCCGCGAGGGCCCCTCCCCCCGCCGCCTGCACCTCTGCGCCGCATTCCTCTAAGCGACCGAGAAGCGCTTCTAATCCCCTCGCAGCGCCCGGCGCGGGGTGGCGGCTTAACACTGAGCAGCGCCGGAGTCAGGTTCCGCCAATCTAACGCTCGCTTCGGAGCTTTTCACGGCGCGGCAGAACGCCGTTTGTTTTGTACCTGAGAGGCCACTTCACGCGTATTTACTAGTCTCATTAGTCATTCCACATCAACTCGTATGAATGTTCATTTGAGGTCGTTATACAAGTGAAAAAGTGTATGAAACGTGCATGAACGACATTATCAGATAACGACAGTTCAGCTGTGAACAAAATATTCCTGTATGATCCAATTCAGTAATGTAATGCCATGAATAAGAATCAAAGCCTACTTTGATAATCACACTGATTTTCGGCGTAATTGTATTTTATTTTCTTATGCGACTGCTGAGGGCCAATGGCCAAACTAGAATAAATTAAAAAAATCTAATTTATATTACGAACAGCGAAACTGCATTCACTATATGCTATATTGAGTCACCATCTAACATTTTCCGAACACATCCAAGGAAATGAAAAGTTAGCTAGGAAGTGAAAGTATAGTTCCCATGAAAACGCTAATGAACGGATGTTGTTGTGTTCTTCTAGGTTGAGTCATTGTTGTTCTCTCTGGGCCAAGGCTTCACTTGTACTCGTAGTTTCCCCATCACGTTCATGATTTCCTATATTTCTTTCTTGACTTTCAAGGTAGTCGAGAGAGTGTTTCAATGGTACTATGTATGAACACCGATAGAAATGTGTGTACTGAAGATATCTTAAAATTTTAGGAGTGCAGAACAAGCAACATTATTACATGTTAAATTAAAAGCAATTTTTATGAAAATGCTTAGAAAGTTTAAATTAAACATTTAGAAATTATATAAAAATGTTTAAACTTAGTGAACTTAGTGTGTATTGTAAGTTTTGTAAAAGCGGTGTTTGCGCATTCATCTCCTAGTTGCCAAACAGGATAGTAAATATTCGTTTGATTTTTTATGAAGCTTTGTAAATAAAATACAAGATCACAAACAAAACCATAACAAAGAATTGCCATGACTATGCCAAACCATGATAAAGAAATCAACATTTTTTTTTTCAAAAAGTTTCTAACGAAAAAAGATTGTTTTAAAACATGAATGTCTCCAAAACCGAAAATCTAGCAAGGGCATGTATTAAAACACAGCACTTGCATGTAATAGCTACGAGTCCGAAGCACGCTGCACAATGTGTGAAGAAGTCCTCACGGAGAGGCGTATTAACACGTGTGAGTGCAGACAAACCAAGCGCTTCGCCCACCAGCTAGCCGCGGCGCCTTTGTCACCGCCGCATCGACCGGGCGAGGGGCGGATTTCGGCGCGGGCGACTGCGGGCGTCTCGCGGGCGGGGAGTATTTTCGTATCCGCTCAGCCACACGCCCACCCACAGCCCTCCCGTGCCCCGCCAGGCCCACGCTGGGCCAAAAGTGACAACGAGCACGCATTGCAATAATAAATAAATAAATAAATAAATAAATAAATAAATAAATAAATAAATAAATAAATAAATAAATAAATAAATAAATAAATAAATAAATAAATAAATAAATAAATAAATAAATAAATAAATAAATAAATAAATAAATAAATAAATAAATAAATAAATAAATAAATAAATAAATAAATAAATAAATAAATAAATAAATAAATAAATAAATAAATAAATAAATAAATAAATAAATAAATAAATAAATAAATAAATAAATAAATAAATAAATAAATAAATAAATAAATAAATAAATAAATAAATAAATAAGTAAGTAAATAAATAAATATTGCAAAGAAATGTATAAGAAAATGGCTTTGCAGTATTCCCGAGAAGCTAAGGCAGTGGTCCAGTTGTATTTCCCCTCAAACAATCAGAGGTTACAAAATAGACCACGCTCTTATTTTTGATGGAACAGTGTGAGTGAGTGTGTGTGTGTGTGTGTATTTGTATTTTAAAAATTAAAATAATTTTACACAAATGAAAATTAACGAAATTTATTCTCTTCTTCGAATAGTTAAGTAAATGATAATGATTTTGACGCATAAATTAATCGTTCTACACTGTCGCTTGTCGTTTTCATCCAACGCATGCACTCTTTGGAATATGTACAAAAAATATGTATGTCTTCATACTAGTATGCAGGTCTTTGCCGTGTGTATCTGGTATGTAGTCATTTGCGCTGTAAGATTACGTGCGAAACAAAATAGTTTCATTTGAAATTAGTTGTCGCTTGAGTAAATTTCATAGCATGTTATCCAATATCGTTATTGAAGAAAATGGAATTCATTATCAAACCGTTTGAAGTGATAACAACAGCTACAAGTAATATTCTGACGAATTTCATCACTAATACGTTACTCTTCACAAACAGGACCAATTAATTTTATGTCGTATTAATTTTGTCGTCAGCTATAGTACATGTTTAATATTGAGATCCGTATAATTTTTTTCTATTTTCTTCTGTATTCTCAACATGTTAATGTACTCCTGTTGACGATTCGCCTATACATGGACTCGAATTGTTTTCTTGATAAATTATGTATGTAGGCCCTATATCGAGCATTATTTTTACTACTGAAATAACATTAGCACTTTCTCTCTAAGTGAAACCAAAGTTCCCTGAAATACTTAATATTCCTTTCACTAGATTTTAAAAACAATTCATAGACGCTTGTATGATAGAACTATGTCAATTGTCTCGCCACGTAAAATAAGGCAAATTCAATTCAATTGTTTTAAATAAACAATGCAATAATGAAAACCTTTGAATCCTACAACAATGAAAAACGATCACGCAATATTTACAAACATTCTTCACTCTGTTCTTTCCAAATTTCATTTGACGACACTTCATTACATAAAACGGTCATTTTAAATCACTTTTTTGTCTCTTAAGTTTTCTTTTCTTTTGTAACGAAATGACACAATTTGTTCTTTATTCATAAATAATAAATGTCATAGGTTTTTCCTTTGATCAGATATCACACAGTTAAACGACGACCTCGCTCCACTACCAAATTCTTTAAATTTCCGAATGACTCCCCGGGATTCTTCCTCATTACATCTTCACACACTACTACACATTTTTCATTTTCCTTCCGCTCATTACGACGGAACAACTTCTGCCCTAGCCTTCTCACTACGTTATCTGAACTCTTCAATTGCTTTTTAATTGACGTGGTCGTCTCCGTTCGAACCTGATTGGTTGCCTATCATCTGTTCATTTATCTCAGGGTTGTTCAACGTGCGGCACCATTTATCGTGGCCTGCGGTGCCGTTTATTGGGGCTCCCGAAAGGTTACACAATGTGAAAGTCCCTTGCATCCAAGCCCGGACATTGCAGGAGTAGCTCACGCGCCCTGTCGGCATCAAGGCCCCCTTTGACACAAAAAAAAGGTTAAGGTTAGTTTTAAGGAATTTTTTCTTGTAAATTCAGAAATTAAAAATCATCCCAATGTGTTTATTCACGAATTCACGAGTACCCGAGTTGTACATTGTAGAGCCATTGTAGAGCGGTGAGAGTCTCACGCATAATTTCATCATCCTTTCCTTCGTTTCAGAGACAAACTGCCTATGTTAACAATATGGGGTAACGTGTCATAAAAATGTGGCTCTTAAGGTTAAAGGTTGTGTTGTACCACTTAAGGCCTTGGAAGTTGAAAACCCCTTATCTATCGTATATTGTTTTCTCGACTAGTTTAATAACTACTTCGTAAATTGCACTTTTTTCTCCAAGCAAATAATGCAAAGTTAATGTAAACACACGTAATTTATTTTTTCATGTTTTCAACAATTTGTTTGTGAGGCATGGCTTACCTCGATATTTGTCAGTGGAAACACGAAATTGGCAAAGGCGGCTTTGGCCCACTGCGCGGCGGCGCCCCGCAGACAAAGGCGACGCGAGTCGCGAGCGCGAAACGGCGTCTGCGCGGCATCCGGCGCTCGCCCACGCACTCCCGCGGCCTGCTGCAGCGGATGCGAGCCGCGCCCCTCCCCCCGCCAGCCCCAGGCGCCTGGCGCTGGGCGCGGCCGCCGCCGTTCGCGCGGTGGAGCGCGGCGCTCGCGCAGGCAGGCGCTGCGAGTGCTCCTTCCGCGTGAGCTGCGCGCGACGCGGCGGGGCCGGGCCGGCCCGGGCCGGCGGCGGAGGCGGGCTGCGGAGGCAGCGGCGAAATTGGAGGTTCAGGTGGAGGCGAAGGCGGAAGTGGTGGCGCAGGCGGAGCCGGAGGGGGAGTTGGAGATGAAGGCGGGGGCGAAATTGGACGTTCAGTTGGAGACGAATGCGGAGGCGGAAGTGATGGCGCAGGCGAAGGTGGAGTTGGAGATGAAGGTGGGGGCGGAGGAGAGGTGGAGGCGGAAGTGGTGGCGCAGGCGAAGGCGGAGGCGGAATGGGAGTTGGAGGAGAAAGTGGGGGCGGAGGGGGAGGTGGAGGTGAAGGCGTAGGCGAAGGTGGAGTGGAGGTGGAAGCGGAGGGGGTAGTGACGGTGGAAGCGGAGGCGGAACTGTGGGTGGAGAGGGAGGTGGAGGTGAAAGCGGAATCGAGATGGAAGCGGAGCGAGTGGTGGAGGTGGTGACGTAGGTGGAGGCGGAGGGGAGATGAAGGCGGAACGAAGTGGAGGTTGAAGCGAAGAGGTGGTGGAGGCGGAGGCGGAGGAGGGAGCAGATGCTGAATTGGAGGCGCTGTTGGTGGCGGAGGCGGAGGCTGAGATAGAGGCGAAGGCGGAAGAGAAATTGGAGGTAGTCGTGATCGTGGTAGCTAGGGGATGAGGTAGTGGGGGTTGTGGTGGTGGCAGAGTAGGCGCAGACGGTTGAGGAAGTGGCGAGGGCGATGGCGGCGGTGGGGTGGGGTGGGGGCGAGGTGGTTTTCTTGTTCGTTGCGGACAAGTTGCCGTGCGCACATCGGTCACTTCGTTGCGTTGGGGAAATTATGAGGACTGTGAGAGCTTTGCAATGAAATCGAATGTGTGTGTGCGTGTATGTGTTTTGCAGCTCGAATAACTTGTGCCGATTTAGGAGGAGCTGCTGCTTCGTGCACCTAAGTTACGCAGAGTCGAAGGATTCGAATTTCGTCGAAGGCTTAAGGATGTTTACACAGTGTAGTCGTAGTTAGTTGATTGCTCATGCCATCACACACCTCAAAACCTCTCTCCTACTGTATCTTTGAATATTATTAATTCTTTTTATTATCAGTTCACTAATCACATTAATCATCATTCATTTATTATCAATATGATTAATTCATATTTAATTATCAGATCTCACTCCTCATGACACTCTTTGATACATTCAAAGACATTGACAATCCACCACTTTCATTGTCTGTCCAGAAAATAGCTGGGGATCATAATGTATAAATCAGCTCCCTCCCTTAGGTTCATAAATGAGTAATTATCAGGCATAACGTGTTCGAATTTGCAATGGCCAGTTGGTATCTGTAATTGAGAAACGAAAAACAATTAAACACATTGAGTGTTTCAAAATATTTTCTTCTGGATGAAAAGTGAAATATTCAATGTGACGTGGGCGATCGAGGTAAGTGATACTCCACTGTCCTGGAATATAATGAAATAATGAATGGCAATCCGTGTGATTTCGAATTCTTATGCCCAATGGGTTGTCTCTGCTTCCTCATCACTGTCGTAAGGCAGCAACAATCACGCTCTTCTACGAGGTTCAAACCCACAACCACAGCGGAGAGCCTACTTGGAACAAATTGTAAAGTGGAATGGGGCATGACTCCGAGGGGTAAGGCGGTGTCACACGAGGGAGAAACGGCACGCACCACTGCCCCGCTCATATTTTCAAGTACGTACAGTACTTTTATTGTGTTTTTTTTTACTTGAGACTCTTTAAATACAACGCATTATGAAGATGATATTCATTCATGTCTTTCTGAATGGGGAAAGATAACGTGGTACTGGAAAACATATTTGTTGTCCTTCATTAATCAAAAGGTCAAAAATGGGTAAGGAAGGACTATTAAGTTCCCGAACTGGCGGAAATACGTAGAGCAACCCTCATGAATCTGCATTTTCATTTCAAACTAAGAGGACCAATAAGCACATTGCGTTGCATGACGATTGCGTTAAATGCCACCGCCCTCTTCGTCTTTCTCGTCTCCCATCATTTTTAAGTACATTGTCAGCGATATTTATAGAATTCACGAGTAACTGTGGTATTACTTGACCTTATGAACTTGAATAAATAAATTGTTGTAGCTAAACGAAAATTACACCGAAGTTCATACTTGCTTCTGTATATCCTCCCTCCTCTTGCCCAATTTTACGTTCCAGAGACGTTCATACATAGCAGTGCATGGTTAACGATATATTGTAAAGAGAAACAGGCATTTTATTTGCCTGCAAGTCTCTGAATGCTTTATTGTAGCAAAATAAACAAAAACAATTGGGATTATATTGTATCATAATTTATTTGCATATGAGAGAAATATATTTATTTATTTTTCATTACACGTAACAATTGCTCCGTTTCGTGATCCAAAATTGCGTATTTAGAGTAGCAAAATTGTGGTAGTAAATATTGAAATATGCATTGAGCAGATATATCCCTTAATGGACTTTTCTGCCTATTACTGCCTTTCCAGTCTCTTAATTTTCTCTCAGTGGCGCTCTCCGCTCCCGCTCTCTAGCGAGCAAATTCCTTCCGACGGATGTCTCAGGGCTGCCAACATCCGCGCGGGCTCTTCCTTCCGCGCTGCGCGCTGCTTCCACCGCCTCGCCTCCGGATTCTCCGAGGGCCGTGAAATCCCGCCGGCTAAAATCAGCCGCCTTTCCAGCTGTCTCATCTCTCTTCATCTCCGTTTATCATATCTGCCTCCTGTTTTCATCATCGTCAAACAAACGTTTCATCCCTCTTCGTTCTCTTTTATTCCACTTTTCTTGTTTCGTCCCCCTCCCCGGTTTTGGCCACATCAACAAGCATAAGTCTGTTTTATCTCAACGCGCCCACCCCCGCAGAAACTCATATCGTCCTGTTATGTTTAGTTCTGAATGATTCTACTTCGCCCGAACTTGATCTGATCTGTAACAGACACCTTTTCCTGTTTCGTCCCATCTCGAACTGTCCCCTTCCATTCCGTCTCATCCTGACTTGTTCCTTTCTTCTTCTCACTACATTATGATTCGTGGGGCTTCGTTCTTATCCATCCCTCATCGAACCGTTTCATCGCACCCCGCCTTGTTCCATCTCGTCTCTTCGCAGTTTGCCACACCTCCGTCCCCTGTCTGCTGTCACCTCTCTTGACGACTCAGCCCACTTCCTTCCCACTCTATTCGCCCTGCCCAACACCCAATCTCCATTTCGAATCTCCACCTATTCGTCACTCCAGTGTTTCCGCCTCACTTGCCCCTTCCTCTCCCTCCGCTCTCACCTCGATCCTCCAGCTCTCCCCACTTGCTTCGCGGAAGTCCCTCCCCCCCCGGCAACGCAGGCAGATTTCCGGTCCCCGCGTCGCGGCCTCCGCCCCCGTCGCCTCCCCCCGCCCCACCCGCCCACTGCCAGCGGAAGACGCGGGCTAATCCCCTTAGGACTTCGCCTCGCAGCGCCGCCCCGATTTCAATTACACTGATAATTATAAGACGGCAGCCGCGCCGCGCCGCGCCGCGCCGCGTCGGCAGGGCCCGCGCGCCCGCTTTTTGGGGACTTGAAACGCTGCCCTCGCGCCCCGGCCTCTCACGGCCTCCCTGACGGCCTCGCCGCGCCCGCGCGTTGGGAATGCCACGTCGCCAACTAAACATCAATGGTTCTAAATACCGATGCTCAAAATTACAACACCCAAAATCATTGATGTTATTAAACATTTTAGTCGTTTTCTTAGATTTTTTTCTTCAAACTTTTTGTATGGATATTACTACATGCATTGTATATACTGACATATGAGCTATTTTGCTGTATTCTTTTGTTTTTTTCAAAAAATACACAAATATATTTTTAATCTAGTTCTCTCGTTCTCTCTCTCCTTTTCTCTCTCTCCTTTTCTCTCTTTCCCTCTCTCTCCCTCTCTCTCTCGCCCTCTCTCTATCCCTCTCTCTCTATCCCTCTCTCTCTCCCTCTCTCCCTATCCCTCTCTCTATCCCTCTCTCTTTCCCTCTCTCTCCCTCTCTCTCTCCCTCTCTCTTTCCCTCTCTCTCTCCCTCTCCTTTCCCTCTCTCTCTCTCTCCCTCTCTCCATTAATATGCACAATTCCAACGACTTGTATTCGTAATTGCATTTGTGAGTAGAAGTGCTTCAAATGAAGTTTCTCGACAACTCAGTAGTTTTCTGTGAAAAATATTAAAATTTCGCATTTACAGGAAGCCTAATACTTAAACATTTTCTTTAAAACGGTTCCAATTTTTTAGGTTTTATTCTTATAAAATATTCTTAAAGTAATATTTCATTTTTACCATAGAAAATAGCAAAATAATGTTTTGGTAAATGCATTTACTACATCTTCATATTTCAATTTTAAATTCTGTGTTATAAGAGTAAAACAATAATAATCACGTTTTGTGTCTGTGTAATTTAGATTACTCAAAACGCATTTGTGGATGGTTCTTACGACTGTTCAGTCGATAAGATTTTGAGCAACATAAAAAGGCAAGAGAATGAGAACAATATGTAGAATATCCTAATGTATTCTTACAAAGCATTTATTTGGTATACTGCAACTGAAATGAAACTGAAGTTGCTCTTGAATAAAAAATTCAATTTCACGATACTTTATCATCTTCCAAACTGTGTAATATCGTGAACAGAAGCAATGTGACGCTGACAGTTTGTAATTAAAGAGTCAATGGGTTTATATCAGCAGCTGTGGTAACGATGCCTAGCAGATCATTGAAATGGCAGCAAGTCAAAAGAGAGGGTCAACTCTTAAAGTGGCAGTGTTGCAGAAGTACGAGCCACATACAACGTAGGCGTCTATTCAGAAATTGAAACATATGGCCGAGTTGTCCTTGCAGCACAGTCCTACATGTTGCGCTGTAGCATTATAAGCCCAAGGATAAGGAGAGATATGCTTATCTACATGGTACGATTTGCACATTTCCCTACGTCGCCACTTACCTTTGGAAAAAGAGGCTAAACACCTATTAATGGTTCACATTTTCTTTCTAGTAAACCTAGGAAATTACAATTTTATTAGAATTTGCGGCCTTTAACGTTTTTTACTGATACATACTTTTGGAATTTAAAGATATCCTTTGTTTAAAGCCAAAAAGTTATAAATTGTTCACTAATGACTAATTGCAAGATTCCTAGAATCATACGATTCAAATGTAAAAGCGTAATTGCACCATCAGATGCACCAACATTGCATGAACAAATTAATTTGGTCAAAGCTTACGTAAATTGCATTGTGTAAATTTATATTAAATGCACAATTAATCTAATGAACAATAACATTGTTTAAATTCACATCATGGTAGGTATTTAATATATTTACACACGAGTAAAAATTACAGTAGATGTGTAGATAAATGTGTGTTTAAACGTTTTAAAACGTCAAGAAAGAACATTTCGCTAATGAGTATTAATTTTTTTCGATTTTTTTATATTGAACTCAATTTCCAGAAGCTGCAGAAACTATAAAAGCGACACCTCTTCACGAATGTAAGGTGTTAATGTTGTTGAACCCTATTATCTTCAGCCATTTATGCTTTCGTTTGAATTCAATGCCTTCATTGCCTTTCCTTTTTCTTTCTATTAGCGTATCTGTGATTTCCCTTGACTTTTCTTTCTCTTCAGGCCGTTTTGTACTTTTACATTTTTCTCTTTCCCTTGTCACCTCTCTTTTTTCTTCTTTTCCTACACATCTTAAACATCTTTTCAGAGAACCACATGTTCTTCGTTTATTTCTCCTCTTTTCCTTGCAAGCTCCTTTTTCTCCCTTCGTTTTTAATTTGCTTCCCGCTCCCATTCCTCCTTCTTCTTGTTCTTCCCTTTCGTCTGCCCCCTCACCTACCATCGCCTTCGTCCGGTCTTCCGGTAGGGCGGCGTTCGCGACTGGGGGAGGCTGGGGGAGGCTGAGAGAGAGAGAGAGAGAGAGAGAGAGAGAGAGAGAGAGAGAGAGAGAGAGAGAGGGGAGGAGGGAGAGAGACCGAGCGAGCTAGCGAGCGGTCGCCCGCGCCGGAGCCAGCGCCCGGGAATTAATTGGGATGAAATATGAGGGTAATGTCCCACTAATAAATATGTCTTTTAAAATTACCAGAGCGCACGGCGGAGCGGCGCGGGCGGCGGCGGCGGGGGCGGGGGCGGGGGCGGGCCCGGTCCGGCCGCTCGCCTCCACGCCCCCCACCCCACGCCCCCGGCCCTTCCGAAGAGCTCCGCCGCCCCGCAGCATGGTGTTTAGGCGGCTCTGCTTCTCAAGCCATCGTCATTGCCTCTACAAGCATCACATTTGCTATGAGCACTCGCAAGACTCTCACCGTTAACATAGTCACACACAACAAAATTGACAATTACCAGTAATGCAACAATTAACGCCATTTTTATTGATACCACTACCAATAGCAAAATTATTACCACCAATATTATCTTCGCTGTTGCCATCACCATCATGATTAGTCTTTCTGTCTTTTCGAGATTCTCTTGTACTCCTATTACCATTCCTGAAATTTCAATTTCTGATTTTCATTCATGAGCGGTTCTAAAAAAACGACTGTGTTAATTTTTTGTGTCTGCCCTTGTAACAGGCTTCTGTTACCAACATTGTTGCTACTATGGAAACACTACCTCTTCGTAATTTTTCCATCTGCTTCCTGTAGGATTAGCGTTATCTATGTACATTTTGCCGCAAAGGGGTGGCTGGATGGATCGCTGAAACTTCATAGTAGTGGATGGAATAGCGGTGGACGCCTACCGCTACACCAGTCATATTTCGCAGATCTTTCCCTAACGGCCGGCCGGGACTGGAACCAATTTTCACTAGTTATATTCACGACCCTTAAAATAACCTACAGCAACAAAGTGTTTTGAATAAAGAATCTGAAAATACTAGTTTAATATTCTAGACAATATTGCGAACGACTTTTTGTAATGCAATTGTAACTCAATTAACAAAAATTTACCTAAGAACAATAACAGAAGACATTACCATCTTGCTATCCGTTACCATAAATTCGTTCACCATTCATACTGCTCTCAAACCTTCCGTTCATGGGAACAGAAAAAAACAATGTCAACCAATGCATCCCCCAATAGTACTATTATCTTACTTTTAATAAAACTATAGCCATCGCCTTGCTGCAACCACTATTCTTTAATTTCCGCGGCAGTGTCCATCTTCGTGATATATCTCAGCTTAGACGTATGCTCTATTCTTCCTTTCTGGACTCCTTCCATCGACTGCAGTTCTTTACATTATTTTCGTTTCCATCTATACCCACCACCATTGCCACCACTGCAGGCGCCATCAGCATCGTTAGCAACGCCCTCCCCGCACACGCCAACGCAGCCAGCATCCAGAGTGCAATGGTGAAATATAGCGAGAATGCAAACTACTAACGGGAAAAGTGCAGCTGCATGTTGCATGTAAAATCGAAAGAGGCGACGTTATTATACTATGCGCAACAAATGTATGCATTTGTGAGCGGATGGCGCAGTAATACAATTTCGTAGGTAGAACACGAAAGGGTCGTCTAGCTGACAGATGGGCGCGGTGATGTTTTTCGTTTGTAGAATCGCACGCGGACTCATAATTTAATATCTGGACATCCATTTAGGAGTTAACGCGTGGTTATTAACGAGAATATTGATGTCTTTGGCGAGTTGTTAGTACTAGTGTAAATGAGGCAAGTCGATAACGAGGTGTACATGACCCAATGGTAATTTAAACAACTGTTGAGAGGTATACTATAAAATTACGCCATTGAGGTCATCAATTTTTTATAATGACCATACTTGATTTGTAAATGCACTTTTCATATAGTATAAATGCAATGATATCAGTAGTATACGTTTTAGTACGGTACTAACAAAAACGATTTCATGAGTATATTTTACTAGCAAAAGCTAGTATGCATTACAAGCATTTCCCGGGCTTTCTTTATACCAACCCTGTGAAAGAGCAATTTCATATAAACCACGGCGTTTAAGATTATTATTTCTATGGAAACTGATCCCTATTTTAATACAGTACTATATTTTTTTCATATTATTTTACCATACATTTCTATTTGATTAAAAATGTTTCTTACGCGCTGCTTTTAGGTAGCAGTTTTGCTGCATTGCTACTGGCCTCTAGCGGAATAAATTAGGAACCAATCTGCTCTTAGTCACAGGGAAAAATAATAATCGTGTCGCATCTACCATAATATTATTAAATTATTTATTTTCCGCATTTGTGTTGTATTAATCTTTACCAAATTTTGCACAGACACTACGACAATGTTGAAGAAGAGTCTTTTGTATCTAGTCATTCACTACTTTTCGTGATATCGATTTCGGTTACATATCGTAGAATATACTTTTATCAATATCAAAGGTAAGTTGGTTAGATACCTAAACTATTTTTCATACGCAGTGAGATAATTGTTATACAATTTCCTTATTCTCTTCGAGATATTTTCTCAAGTTGTTCTCTGGAAATGGCGATATTCCTTGCCAGCCGGTTCTTCAAGACATTTTCTTCCCTTTTTGTATCAATTACATAAGTTGATGAAATCGTGATTTTTGAGATATCAGATTTGTTGTATTCGGTCATTATCTTTTTAGTTGAATCAGCTTGATCGTATTTCTTACACAGGAAATCTTTCTTTTTTGCAGGAAATCTCACAATATCATAAACAGCATCAAAACGCCACCACCGTGAAATGAGATTACGAAAACACTGACCAACGGGGAGCGAAAGCGATTCGACCCTTGTCACGCTCCGGGGGACACCCTTCTTCAGCCTCTTGGAAGCAGCTCCCAAGTCCAGTTTTGCCCGCTTTCGTGGCGCCAGCGCTCACATTGTGTTGCTCTGGAGCCCTTACGTCTAGTACTATCGGCCGTGGTGGTGTTAGAATCAGAAAGAACTAAACAAACAATACGTTTTCTGAAAGAATTTTGAAAGATCGTTGTACAACTAACATTAAATAACTTAAAATTAACATCCACCTTAGTTCACGAAATTTATAGCAATTCAGTATTTTCACTTATATCTAACTACCACATCAGTGAACCATGTGCGCCATTTTAAAGAGTATCGTTCCAAAATATAATTTAAATAGAAATTAACCAGATATAAACGGAATCTACGATTACGAGATATTACGTTTCAGTAATTTCAAAACCGACGTGAACATCATAAATACTCTTATGGGAAGGATACACACTACCTTTATCTATAAAATGTGATATTAATAATTATGAAATTTTCTGTACGTAATGAATTGTTGTAGTATACTATTTGCTTCAACCCGCCGATATCTCCTGGCACTCAGTATTCATGTCGTCCCTCTGTCCCATGATTCTCTATTCATTCACCTTGCCATCCTAAACATGGACCGCTTGATTCGCTGTCAGTTCATCGTGCTACTACAACCACCGACCACCATGTACACAGTTTTACCGACATGCGCCCAACACGTACAAGGTGAGCCAGCCTAACTGATCGCTTCAGTCCCGTCTCCTCCCCACACCTCCCCCTTCTTACTAAGCTGCCTACCCATCTCTAAGATCTCCATAATCGTGTCTCGACCCCCATAGTCCTGCCACCCCGCTTCACCCCGCTTCGCCCCGCTTCCCATGAAGACCTGCCTCATTCACGATCTGTTGTCCACCGCCTTGTCTCCTAACGCCTCCCCATCGTCACTACACCAACAGCCGCCCCTCCCCCATCACTTCTACAGCTCATAATACCGCAACGCCTCGCCGCCCTCTTGTCTCCGGGCCGGAGCCGCCCCGCCCCGCCCCCCACCCCACGCTTCCTCCGGTGTCCCCTCCGCGCTGTTCCGGCCGGTCGCGGTCCCCCGGGACGAGCGCCTTCAAAGGCGCCGCTGCAAAACGCGGAAATAGCTCCGCGCCGGCGCGGCGATCTGTCGGCCCCCTGCGGCGCGGCGCCGGCTGCGGCCCGCGCTGTGGGCCGCGTGCTCGCGCCAGATGGCGAACATCTAAGACACTCTTGATTTCATAGTTTTCGTTATTAGTTTCATTCAGATTGGATCAATAAGTTATGTTCCCGAATATGAGAATATAAATTATTAATTTACAGGTATTATTATTATATTATTATTATTATTATTATTATTTGAAAAGGAGCACACTTTTTACGCAGACTGAGATTAATGGATAACTTCCCGAGAACACTCAAGAGCGGTGGTATTTCTATTCCAAAATAAAATGAACTTCTGAGTTCAAATTTTTAAGGTTTGTTACCTTTGTTACCCTAACAAAAATTATTTGTGATATCCAATTTCCAAGCCATTTATTTCCTTTTTGATAGCAATTTAACAAAATGTTCCAACTCTATTCATTGGTAAAAATTGTGTTATAATTTTTATAAACGTGTACAATTTTTAATATTTAATTATTATTCAAACCACATTTTTTAAAAATAGATATTAAACACATATTTCCTCATCCAATTAATGCCATTCGTATTCTCTTTTAGCTAAGGACATTCAACGTCCAAAAGCACTATTGCAAAATTCAATGTACCACTGAAAAACATACTAATAAGTTTTCATTGATTTAAAACTTCAACTATATTCACGCACAACGCACGTACTATTTCCTCACGTGCGAGAAGTGTTTTGAGATATTATTCTCAGCATATTTAAACTCAAATAAAAGTAACGTGTCTTCTTCAAACCGCGCCGCTTATTTTTAAAAAGTCGCCCATTTGTCGGGGCGTCCGTCCCACTGCAGCCGGCGGCGCGTGGGTCGCAGGGGTCAGCGGCGGAGGGTGCGCGCCACCGCCCCCGCCCCCGCCCCCGCCCCCGCCCCCGCCCCCACCCCCCGCCGCGCCCTGTCGTATAATTGGGGCTCGGCCACCTGAAACAACAGCCCGCCGCGCTCCCGGCCCTTGGGGGACACCGCGTCGCCGCGTGGCGCGGGGGTGCTGGTGGCGGCGGCGGCGGCGGCGGCGGCGGGGGCGGCGCATCAGCGAGAATCCGCCGCGCGTGACCGCTGGAGGAGAGAAAGAAACGGAGCGCGCCGCGTCGCTGCGGGGAGGCGTAGAACTGCTCCTCTTCGGTGGCCTTTGTCCGCAAGGGAATGGCTGCGCTTGTGTTGCGTGCGCGGGGGCGTATTTTCGGCGGTTATCAATCACGGGCTGTGAAGTATGGTTGCGTAGGCTTCCGCGGCCGGAGTTTTATGTTGTCTAGGCTATCCGGGACGAGCCGCGTCACTGTCATGGTGGCTAACGTTTCGGCCAGCGTATTGTGGCCTTCTTCACGCTCTGAAGAAGGCCACAATACGCCGGCCGAAACGTTAGCCACCATGACAGTGTCGCGGCTCGTCCCGGATAGCCTAGACAACACTGGCTGTGAAGGTTCATGTTGGAATTCATCAAATAGGTGTGAGAGCCATGACGTGTGGTTATTTTCTTGCAGATTATATGGACATTATAAAGTTTGGTACATGCATTCAGCTATCAGCATTAAAAATGCGGTATTAAGTATGGTATTATTGGCATTAAAAAACTATTATGGTACTGCGCAATATATTTCATTTTCTACTTCTGTGAATATCATAGACCCTAGATCACTTACTACTGTTAAGCACGATGAATTAGTGAAGTCAAAGATAAAAACATTAACTATCAATTATTTCAATCATGAAATACAAGAAAAGTAGCCAATTTCCACACAATGCTGTCAAACTGGATGTTAACAATAATATTTATCCACTTTACAACAAAAACAGTGCTTTTTTGGGTTCCCAGACTTGCAAACAAAATTGACTTGGTTGCGTTGATGGTAGTATACATGATACAATCAGGAACAGTGAGTAATTAATTTTCTACATAGAAGGGATCCAATTTAATGAAATAAAATGGTAAAATAATGAACTGTGAGGAGGTGTGGGTTCTACCACATTACCAGCAGAGAACGTTATGTGCAATAGATTTTTTAGGACAATCTACATTCACATGTTAAAATTCGTGGGAATCTGTTTAGCAAACCCCAGAAGGGATATAACAAAAACATTTCACAACGTAAAATTCGACAAATTTTAATTTCATTAATTGCATTTACAAGAACTTACAAAACTCATTTCATCACTAACAAGAGCAAGTAATCCAACATTTATTTGATTTTCTATAAATTTTTTTTTGTTAGATTATATATATATATATATATATATATATATATATAGTTATTAACTTTAAATATTTATTTTTACACAAATGTTTGTATTGGCGATGGACTTTCATTGTAAAAAACACAAATTGCAGCTACTGATTAACATTCATGGTTTTTAAAACCGATATTTTGTGGTTTTTTGGCACGTTAAGTACAACATAAACAAAATTAAATCGCTACTGCTATGCAACTGTCGAAAAATTCTATACGTTTGGCCCCTCATTTAATTTAAGTATTATGTATTCTTTAGTGTATTTTATACATTTTTTCTTAAAAACTGACATTAAAATCAAACGTCAACAACACTTAACACATGTGGTATTTGTATTCCAAAATAAATGCACTATTGTAAGGTTTAGGGTGGAAACATTGTTCATGTATTTTATAATTAATATAATGTAATATTTTTTGACCAGAAGAAAGCAAAAAACATCACGGAAAGCAGTGGAACATGATTCATTATTTCATGATGGAGCGTCATGATGTAGTGTTTGTATCAAATTTCCAAAAACATCTCTAGAGGTTTAGAAACAACCATAGTCCTCAATCGTTCCGGTGACGTCAGTCATATAAAAGGTTATACTATACTCGTCTGCATGTAACAAGCGCAAGTTCTCTAGTGGTAACAGATTCAAGTCCCGCCGACGCGAGCATCGCTTTTTGGAATCATTTCAAAACCTATCCCCCAGTTTTCGTCAACGGTCGACGTGTAGCTCTGTGCTGTCGCTGTCCGCGGGCATCTGCGGAAACCATAAAAATATGAACAATTATAACTAAATACACAAATTACTGTTATGGATTTGCCAACTACGCTCAAAGCATGTATATCCCGGTAAGAGTAGTCCTAACATTATTATTTTAAACCAAGCCGCCTAAAATTTAACAGCGAAATAGTAAGATTACAATTTTAAACGTGACTATAAATGTAAAAAAGAATCCTTTATCTATTGCTGATAGGTTAGTAAAAATATATACAATTCAGCTGATACACCTATCATTCTCTTCCTAACAATTGTCGAGAGAATTAAACGCTTTTTTTCTCTCTCATGTGTTCACGTCCATATAAAACGCGCCTCTCGTTTGCGTGTAACGGGCGCAAGGCTCCAATGTGTATCAGTCGCCAAGCGTCCTTTCAGCGTGAGTATCATTTGTCGGAATCACTTCGGCACCTGTCCCGCCCTGTCTCGTCGGCGGTCGGCGCGCGGCTGGGCTGGCGGCTGCTGTCCGACGGCATTCGCGTCGCAGTGCCTGTTCACGCGGGCAGCGGATGACCGCATCGACAGCGATCCGAGCTCTCGGCCTCACATCGAACGACAGAGAGAGAGAGAGAGAGAGAGAGAGAGAGAGAGAGGGGGGCAGCGATGGCGGTAACCGAGTTACGGCGACGGAAAAAATCTTCCCGGGCATTTACGCCGGATTGGCCGGCTAATAATCCCCAAATGGACGCCGCGGGTCGGTGCGCCCTGTGTGTGTGTGTGTGTGTGTGTGTGTGTGTAAGAGAGAGAGAGAGAGACAGAGAGAGAAAGGGAGAGTTAGAGCGTGCGGGAGCCACGCGTGTGCATATTACTCCACCAAAGTCGATGTCTCCTGTGGGGAGAGCGTTAACGTGGTGTGAACTGCAGCGAGCAGAGAAGAGAATGGTACGGCCCAGCATGTTGCATTAACATTACATATCTATTATACATTTTGTGTTGTAAATATTCATTAAAATTCAGCTTCAAAGCGATGGATGTGTCAAAATTACAAATTTATAATACTGCTTGATACGGTAATGACGGTATACCTGCTCGTTTGTTGCTTCAATGAAAACGTTTACTTAAATTTTTGCGGTTGGAAAAACGTGCTCACTCCCAAAAAAGTAAGATAACGAAATGAAGCTTGTGAAATGTTGAAACATATAGTTGCAATTAATATAGAAATATTTGCCTGCTACAAGTGAATGAGACTTGACATATTTGCAAATAGAACGGACGATTCCTTAAAAAGATAAAGAAAAGCTTATATTATTTCATAAGGCTTATACATTAATTAAAAAGAAAACCATTCTACAGCTTATAATATTCTATAAGCTATTAGAAAACAAAAGCTTTTATTATTATTTTTTCTCGCAAAGTGGCATCTCAGGGTTGTATCTTGCAATTAATTTTGTTTGGAACTACAACCCCTATCCTTTTATGGGGAAAAACCAATGAAATGAAATGCAGTTAAATATTGCTGCTTCAGGGTTGAAGTGTCCAATTAAACTGATGAAACATATTGTGAGAGAATTCACTGAGCTTACTTGTAATTTACTTAAGCTGAAATGTTAAAAATAGAGTGTGGTTGATATGCCTTCCACTAATGGAATACAGTTTGGCTTGTACCATATCATTGCTAACGGTGAAATTTCTTACTGCCAAGTAAAGAGAAATAGTAGTTTAGTATATAAGTCGATAAAGTGGATTATTTATCGTTGTGGGTAACATTTTATAATATACTAGCAGAACCCGGCAGAGGTTGTTGTGCCCTTTATCTCCCTCTTTCTCCTTCCCTCTCCCTTTCTCTCACCATACTAGCTTGTAACTCCCTATCTCTCACCGTCTCCCTCTCTCTCCCCCTCTTCCTCTCTGTCCGTCTCAGTCTGACTGTCTCTGTGTGTCTCTCTTTGCCTTTCTCTGTCTCTGCCTATCTCTGTTCCTCTCCCTGCCTCCGTCTCTCTGTTCCTCTCCCTGCTTGTCACCGGCTCTCTGCCCCTGTCCCTCCTTTTCTCCGTCTTTCCGTATCTCTCCGCATCTCTCTGTGACTGTGTCTCTCAGTATTACATGGCACATGCCCTGCGTCAACACAGCAATGCCCAGCAACAATGAAGCCCAAGTGAAGCGCAGCTTAAACCGAAATTGAATTAAAATGGATCGCAATTTTGTTCTGCAGCGCCATCTACTGGATTTACAACAAAATGAGAGCATATAAATATTCTGGGTGAAAAAATGTAGATGTGCCAACTTTCATGGATCGTCTTTGATCTCATGTATGAAATAAATGTATGAAAGCTCCTCGACAGTCACATTACACTTCACCATCGCTTGTCAGCCTGCATCCCGGCCGTCAGCCGCCGCCACTCGAAGTTTCCACGCTTCGCGCGGAAGAGCTGCTTAGCCACAGGAGACGCCCCCCGTGTGCGCCACCACAACTCTCTCCCCCTCCCTGTCTGCCGCGCGTGCGTCGCGCTTCGCAACTGTCCACGTCCGCTCTTTGATGGCCGCGGCTGCCCCTCCCCTCGGCGCATGCATGCGTGCACTGGCGCGGGGGCGGACAGCCAGGGCGTGGGCGGCGTGAGCGGCGTGGGCGGCGGTTGGCGCGCGCAGTGCGGGCATGCGTGAAAACTGGCCCGGCCGCCCCTCGACAGCGGATGGGGTTACGCCGCTTTTATTTGCGTTCGAAATGATTTGTGCGCCGCTGTTTAGTCCGTCGAACTAACGTTATTGGGGAGCGCCGTTCGAGTAGTTGCACCGGGCCCGGATTAAGAGGCCGCCGCTGTCCGTCGAGGGGTCGTCACCGCATATGCGACCTCACATGAAATTATCCGATCTTTGAACGGCAAAAATGGAAGCTTAAATGTATGGAATTTAATGTACATCCATAATGCTACAACATACTGATCCCCCTTCTTTTTGCTGTTGAAAATACTCATGATCTTTTGCAATGGCATGCGGTTCTGTCGTGTTCTCAATTATAATCTTTGTCAGATTGAAAAAAACGGGTGAGTTTATCTTCGGGAGAAAAATCAGAACTCGAAAGAAGTTTTGTGAGAAGGAAATTGAGCAGATTGGGTACAAAACTGATTAGGTTTGTCTTCTCTAAGCGTGTCGACAACTTAGGTCAAACGTAAATGCGAAGAAAACGTGTTAGACAAGTCATAATGGCGTGTTCCATGAAAGAATAATTAACTCCAGCTTATGAAGGTTTTCCCCTCGACGCTGTAAAATAGCAGAGATATTGCTATTGCTCTTGTTGGTTAAAAAGACATGATAACCTCTTTAGCCGGAGTAATGAGAATAGTGACAGTGTTGTTGCCTCTGTAATGACTCTCACCGAGTGGACCTAGGGTTTGAGACCCGACAGTGGCGAAATTTTCGACGAAAGGTATAGTTATATCGAATTCAACTAATGTCTGAAGGAGAATTCTAGCGCTCTCATTAGAGTTTGCCGTTGTTTCTCCGATATATACCAGGCGAATGCCAGAGAGGCACCCTAAACGGCCATCGACCACGCGCGATCTTCGTTTCCTCATCTATTCTCCTCCCTTACACACACACACAGGCACACACACACACTTAGATTTTCATGCAGTACATTGCCACACAATTTGTCAGGTCATGTCGGGGAGAACTGTTGGGAGGTTTAAGCTTGCCCCGCCCGCGGCTCGCGGGCAAAGATACTTGGAGGCAAAAATCCCCCGCAAACCGACATAATTATAGCTCGACGCCGGATCTCACCATCCAGCGGGGTATAACACCGCCACTTCCAGAAAAAATCACTGTACTAACAGGACATCTGTGGCCATAGTAGATGACGTGTCGGAAACTTCAATCAACTTCAAGGCGCGATTCATTTCATTCCATAAATGTGTTTGTTGAATCTACTAATTATTTTCCATATAAAATTTATCAATAAATTGGACACATTGCCAATGTACTTCCTCTAGTTGTCGGATATTTTACATTTTTTTTCAAAATCATTTAGTGCAAGTGGTCTAGAAGAGGGGAACCCCTAGCACGTGTCAAGTGTTAATTCACTTTCTGTTTATCCGTACGTGACAAAGGAGAAAATGGACGGTGTTGGTGTTGACTGTGACTCCTCCACAATACTTGGTTTCAACGTGGAATTATTTTTCTGTTTTGTTTAATACTGTTTCATTAAAATATGTAAATCAGGGTTTAGAGTTATACGTTTATGTTACACATCCAAATCAACTGTGGAATGTCCCTACAAGCCCTGTCTTTCTGTAAACAAAGGCACGACCCCTTTCCATACTACTTTCGCCGTTTTACGAAAAATATTTATTATTATAAATGATTAATTCTCTCTTGCTTCTTCCATTTAGGCAACTGGTGCTGAAATACCTAAGTTCAATTTGCGGAGAAAACTTTCGGATCGGTCCTCAGGGAATATTACCCAAAACTTTGGATTCAGGTCAATGTATCGAAACCATTGCACTCTACCCAATCACCAGTCATAAATTGTATTGAATATTTTTTCATGCTTGCTTATTTTACTCAGTATAATAATATTAATTTTCATGGTAATTCTTGGCGTATTTCTCACAGTTTTTCTATTTCATATTTGGTAGGTCAAGGTCAACACAATATCCGTACTTCTCTACAGAAGTCCACAACATTAATTATGATACTTACGGACTTAATTTTTTACTAAAATAATTCATATCCGGGAAAGGCATATCACTTTTTCATTTGTTCATTTAAAAGAAATAGGAAAGGAATTTTAAGGCCCTCAGAAAAAAAAAAGATTTAGTTTGCATTGGATTTTCAGAAAATGTTGAGATCACGCACTTAAAACAAAAAATATTTTATTACCAAAAGCTAAAATAAGCACCAATATTTTCATTTTCACGTCGTAGTTGCAATCGATGCTAAACTCCTCAAAAATCGAAATCAACATTTTTACCATACGGAAAAATATCCTTCTTCTTTTAAAAATAAATAATTACCTGATTACATGGGGCTCTTCAAATCAATCAATCAAAACCAAGGCGTCTTACTGGATACTCGTCTCACATGGAAACCACATATTATTCATAGATTGAATAAAACGTATGGAGCCCTGCTCAAATTATATCCTCTTATTAACAAAACGTCATCTCTAGAAGTTGAAAATTCTCTGATTCTTCACAACTCAATCCTGAGACCCACAATAATTCACGTTGCCCCCATCTGGGGAGGTGCCGCTTCTTCCGTTATGAAACCCTTACAAACCTTTCAAAATAAAATGCTTCCTACGATCTCCAATGGCTCGTTGTATATAACCAACAGACCACTAGATAAAGAACTAAACATAGAACGAATTACAAACTACATTTCCTTACTGTCTTACAAATTCTTTTCTAAACTCCAAACTCCTTTCACCAGCCACTTTAACCTCGAAAAAAAAAAAGTTGCTCCTATAAAAATGAAATACCACCTCCCAAAAAATCTGTACCGTCCCCCACAAGCAAGAGAATTTGTTGTGCCACTTCTCTCTCTTTCTCTCAATATATATATATATATATATATATATATATATATATATATTATATATATATATAGTTTACTTTCTTATAACATTCAATTTCACAAAATTAACAAAAACATCATAGAGATACCAATGGAGATCACCTCGTTCAGAAATAGAGGTATGATAGTGCGCTCATTTATACTTACTTGTAACTTCGAGCCACAATTGATTTTAATTAAAGCTAATAGTCACGTCTAAAGTGGTAATTCCACTGATCTGGTAAAATTAAATTTAAAAAAGAAAATGTTGAGATCAGTCACTTGTTAAAAACAAAATCAAAAAGTTGATTTGATTACCAGAAGCAAAATAAGCATTTTCACGTCGTAGTTGCAATCGAAAATGACTGAGAACGAAATAATTTTAAGCAATTAATTTTATGTTAAAATAAAATACCAACTCATTGACATATTTACATTAAAAGTAAATAACGGAACCAGCTACTAGGTTTATTGGTAAATCGAAACATATGATCATATACGAAAATTTAAAAACCAATTTTATTTCAATCAACTGTCCTTATGTTACAGTAAAATATTAGCACACATTTTAGCCTGACAACGTACCCGATACCAAGTAATTGAGTCTAAAATAACTGAAATTGAGTGGAGATGCACTTGGCAATTCTGTGTCACGTTTCAGGCACACCGCTGTGAATTCCTGTTTAATTACAAATCAAGCAGCACTTGGAGTCAAAGAAGCAAATCCGGGGAAGCGTAGCTTTCCTAATATGCAAAGTATTCCACTCGGCAAGTTGTTTCCAAGCGGAGCGAGAGAAATGGGACAACAAGAAGGAGGAAACGCAGATCGGAGGAGAGAAATGGGGAGAAACGCGAGGCTAGGGAAGGCAGGAATACCTTTCTCCCTTTGACTGCGAAAACGCTTACGTCACTTCTAATCAGTTAACTGTAATTTGCGCACGCAATAAAGCGAACGCAGGGTCGGGGACGGCACGGAAGCGAGCTCATGGCTCACTTCTTCAGATCGTTCCCCCTTCCACGCCGCCTATCTCTCCTGGCTTCTCCCGGCCCGGCCCTGCCCCGCCTCCTGGAGCAAAAACGCTCTCTAGGCCCCCTGTCACGTTCCTCACATGGTTCGCTGACGAACGCGAGCCGCGCGCGCGGGGCGTGGAGCAAAGTGACGTGGAGGGGTGGCAAGGGGGTTCGCCTGCGGTATGACAGATGTCGCCCTCGTCGTATTCCAAGAATTCGTCGTTCATTAGGCGGGGAAAGTCGCTCCCCTAAGTAGTGTTATTGCGAGAAGGCAAGGCGTTCTGCGAGGGCTGCAAGGGCGGGATCGGGGCGCTAGAAATCTAATAAACTGCGTCCTGGAGCTCAGTCGTGAAGGAGAGGCTCATCTAACGGAAAATCTGTAGCTAACTAAATGGCTATCTTACAGTCGGCTCAAATTAGTTTCTGTTCCTTTCTAAAATGCTCGACACCAAGCCGTGGTTGTATGAATGTTTGCGTTAACAAGAAATGTTTGTTGTTTTTTACTGTTGTAATAATTTAAACAATATTTTTTGTTTTAACTGAGATGAAAGACAATCACGATTTTTCCTTAAGTTGCATAATGTTGTCTAATTTAACCAGGTTAAAAATATTTATATTAATGAAGATGAGTTTGAATATATAACTTATTAAATTGATTAAATATAGGCAGATACTTCAAAGGTTATTGAGGAATTTTTAGAGCAGATAATAAATAGTAACCTTATAAAAAATATTATCTTGTTATACATACATCATGTTTAAATTGTACCTACAGATTTGTGAAAAATGTGTGTCAATTACCTTGTCTATTTTTACAAAAAATTTATTTCTGCATTTTGCATTTGTACAAGGCAGACGGTGAGAAATGCGCAACTTGAGAATATTTCGATATAAAGTATAAGAAAATGTTGTTGATTTAAATAAATGATTATATTTAAGCGACAATTTAAAAAATAAAGAATCTAAGTAAAGGACGAAATTAATTTAAAAATTATTATCATGAAACTATATCTAATATGTTATAATATGATTAATATAATAACATAAACAGATAATGAAACGAAAAAACATTAGTTAGATTGAGAGACAAAATTAAACATATATTACTCTTTATACATTTATTACTTTACCATATTATTTCACTATTTAACAGAACTCGCTTTTCAACCGATGAAACAAAATGAAAGCAGTCCATGATACAATATTTTATGTATTTAGCATTATTGAAACTTATTATTTTGAGTTTTAATACTATTTATATCACATGAAAATATTGCTGTGACAACTCTTTAACACATAATTAGGTGTTAAAAATTCTGAAAACCAAAATTATGTTCATGAGGATCCTAATAATGCACACCTGAATTTATGCTACGTTTAAAACGCTAAGAGTAATTTTTGCATTTTTAAAAATTACACTTGAAACTTCTTCTCACCCGAAAGTAGAAAAATGTTATCTTATTCTTACAGACAGGGAAGTTATACAAAAAGCGGAACTTCTCTCAGGAACAAGTTGAGAATCAGCCATTAAACGACCTCCTCCGGCACTGTCCTTCACATCCTGCCTTATGATTCCCGGTCAATTAGCATAGACTTACGCTCCAAGATAATTATACCGGATTCATTATCTACAGTCAATCAAACCAACTTCCTGCCGGGCCCAAGAACAAATTTTTCTTTTCTCCCACCCCTGAGAAACTACGCGAAGCGTTACAAGATGGAAAAGAAATTCTTTGCTCTTTTAAAATTCCTTACATTCTTCTGGCAGAGACGTTGCTGGCAGTTTTAGCTGCTGTAAAACATAATTATGACGTGAATTACAAAATGTAATTAAAATGTGCTTCTTTTCGCCTCCGCTCAGCCCGCAAGCAGTCTGTAGGCGGTTATCTCTTCGCTAACGAGAAAGATTTTCTGGCTCCCAAAAATAAACAAGACAGCGAATGTGGATGCTTCGAGTGAAACTTTAAAGGCGCGGCGGATATGTAAGTTTACTTAATTAAAGTTTTAAGTTACGTTAAGTAAATACGTGAAATAACCGACTGCAGATTCATTCCTATTCCTCCTTCCACGAGTTTCGAGAAATTGAATCCCAAAGGGGAATCCCAGACGATCTCAATATAATTTCTGCTTATCGATTTGCAGACGTTAATTAAAACTTGTAACAAGGACTTTTCGAGACCGTTGCGACGTATATTTATGCTCCCACCATATCCAACAACTTCCATAGGCTGAGAGTCAGTTTTGTGGTAGGTACTCAATGAACATAAGCAACGCCAAAGCGACGAAGAATCAAACTCGTTCAAAGTGCTAGTTCCAATTAGAAGAGATTTCTAAAAGAAATAAAAGAAAGTAGCGATAACCAACATAAATTAATTCGCTCTAAACGTTTTCACAAAAATTATTGAAGTACCTACGTTCTTTAGATTTTTTGTCGAAATGGTCTATTCCAGCCATATTTTAAATTATTTTTTCTCGAATAGTGTAGAAGTGAAGATATTATAAAAACTCATTTCAATAATGATAATGATAATAATAATAGTAACAAAATAATAATATTTAAATTCGAGATTACTCCTTCGCGAGTTGAGTTACCTTCTTTCAACCAATTCAAAACTATATAACTCAATTATAGTGCGCACAAAAATACATTTTCTTCCTTCGGCGAACTTCAGCTTTTTGTGAGCATCCTGACGACATATCAAAAATTGTATCATATATTTTGCTGATATTGTGTCACAGACGCTACAGTGCCAGTCTCCATCTCGTTTGGTATTCATTTTCTTACTTAATGGTGTTTACTTAAGTTTGTAAGTCCAGGAGCCTTTGCTTTATTTTTCTTAGGTTTTTCTTCTCTTTATTTTTTTATTTCCTTAGCCAAAATCAAGTCTGCTTTGTAGTGGCTGCAGGATAATATGACGATCGGATTGTGTGCTCCTTTTGTATTAACCTTAACGCTTTTCGGGATTAGAGATACTTTCTCAATAGAAGCTAATAGGCTTAGATTTTGAGGTGCGCTTGCCACTGGTAGGGATGTGTTTTCTGTTGCGTTAGATGGTCGATTTTCGAGTTGTACAAGATGCTGCAATTGCTGCTCCGTTGTCAGGTGGTACAGCTGCTGATGGAGCTGGTTCATTTTCAGACAGGTCGATTACAAATAGGAAAATTGTTAGAGGCTGCAAAGAAAGATTCATGAAATTTATCATTCCTATCAACGAGCTATATCCCAGAAGTTTTAATTCCTTTCATAGCATTGGATATCGTCGCTTTTGAATGCGCTTCAATGAGTGCTGATATTTGAAAATGAGTAACACCAACACCATTTGCCCCTTTAACTTCCCGTTCAACAACAGAATATTTGATTGGCGTCATAAGTGTGATAAAATCAAAGAGAATGCAAAACATTTAATTCATAACCTAATCAAAAATTCCTCCTCAATAACTATATACTGAAATATCGTTTGTACTATAGGCAATTTCACTCAATAATTCACAAACATTTGCTGGTCTAGCATCTGGTAACGACCGTGCACGGTGCAGAGAGAAGTGTAAATTTGTCAGTTCAGAGTATTTCAAAGGTACTAAGGATTGTATGTTATTGATTTCAGAAAGTGTATTTGGAAGTGGTTTCACATTTTTGTTTGATTTGAAGATGTCATGTGATTATTTTTTTCAGTGTTTGTAAGATATACATAATTGTTTTAAGAATATACGCACAGATTTTACCTAATTTCTGCCTTTGGTACACTTTCTCCGAAAGATCCTGCTCCCTGTGATCACAAAGCTTATTACGAGCATTCATTCTGCCTTCTCTTCCGATCTGTCGAGTGAGTGTTAGGTGCTTAGCTGCTGTGGTCAATAAATATATATATATATATATATATATATATATATATATATATATATATATATATATCATTAATAAACTTACATTGCATTGAATAGAAACGTTAGAACCTAAGCTTCAAAATTTATTACAACGTGCAATAACTGAAAATGACCCACTGACTTTAACAAGCTCAACGAAACAGCACGATTTCTGACGGGGAGGCGTGTAATGGACACATATTTGTCGCACGATAGGAGCATTCTACATTAGTTTCTAAAATAGCGTGGTTCAGTCTTGGAAACTTTCTCCCTCATAAAGAATGTCTACATTAATGATTAAAAAACCCTGGACGAGTGTTTGTTCTTGAAACAAATTTTTTTGCTAGGCGAACCCCGTTCTTCGATAACCTAATTATATGCTGCATTTAGATAGTTAAAAAAAGGTTGTATCTTTCTTCAGAATACTATAAAAGTAGACTAGTACATCTTAAATTAATCAATCCATTAATCAAACCGGTTTGGATTTATGTTTTCCTTGTTACAGTGTTTCGTATTTCAGTATTTGTTTACCATATATATGAATCTGTTTAATGAAATATTAAATACAAAGGCCAACTGGTCAATGTTAATAACTTGTATACAGATAGAATAAATGAACTTATACACTAACTTAATATTAATTCGAGTACTTAAGCTCTACTAAAATAAGAAATAAAAATTTGAAATTAATAAATAACAATGCACGCAGAACATGATACGAAGTATTCCGTTGTATACGAAGTATACCCTTAGCCTTTGAACTTACACTCCGTTAACTGACGTTTTCGTAAATAAGAATTATAAATTGTCACAATCTATTTTGTTTAACTTCGATTCGGAGTCTGAAAATGTTGTACATCAATTTTGCTGAATATATGTTTACTGTTATGGAGTGAGAATAGAGTTTCATAATACACATGTTTGAAAATAGATATAATGAAATATTTTGCCTTCGCCTTCAGCACTTTCGCATTTTAAGCTCCTAAATCCCTTGGGCAACTGCGATGCACCGCAAATGTACAGCTATCACGGCCCATGACAATATTTTATCTCTTATAAAAGACCGGTTTTCACATCGCACTGCCAATGGAATAATTAAATATCATGCATTCATTCAGTAGATTGAAAATAATGAACAGTGTTTAAAAAGATTCTGCAGAAACAAATAAAAGTTGCCCATTCACTGTGAAATATATTGTAAAGAGAGAAACAGCACGAAGAGAAATTCAAGTTATCACCATTCACGCCATTTTCAAGTTACCATGGACTATAAATGTTTTCCTGCAAGTTGTTTCAAAAGTAAAAGAGATAAAGATGTGTAGTGAAAATATGAATCTATCTACATTTGAACGACGATTTTTCCATTCTCAACTTTACCGTACTCGAAACTCAATGCAACCACAAACTGAGAAATGTTCGCAGACAAACGGCCTGGCTCGTGGTTGGCAACGGAGACTAAAGGGAATAAACAAAAAAGACGGGAGAGGGAAACAAAATTCCGCGTATTATATGTATGCTTCAATACAGGCAATGTGGCAGTGCCAGATCGAACACTCTCCAGTATTCATTCAGCCACTATATACGACGAGGCTATTCTTTTAAGTACATTAAACCGTAAAAAAATTATTACCCATAAATAATTTGACAGATACCCCATCCACGTCGGATGGGCCTGCCCGACTGTGCTGCAGGCGGGAATGTGTTGCCCGAACGCGCCCCCTCCCCGGTCTCGCTCCAACCCCTGCTGCGCTCCCCACCCCTCGCGTGGCCCCGCCCCCACCCACGCCTCTGCTCTGCGCCTCTCTCAGCTTCCAATTCGCCCGCCTCCCGGGGCTCCGAGCTGCCCCGGATTAATATTTCACAGTTAGTGCCATTTCATTATCGCAGACGTACTCTGTATGCTCGTCTTTTGCTGTGTTTTCCGACTCTACCCTCTTTCTCTGACCGTGCTCTGAAGTACTGGTTACCCAGTTGACACTTTTATGCCAGAGGCCAGATTTATTCATTATAAAGCGATTGTGTCATTTTGATCTTGTAACAAAGAAACTCAAGTAAATGAGTGAAATTATACATTGTTGGGCACACTTGATATTTAAACTTCTATTCTAACTTTTGTGTTTCTTCGCTGAGAGTTCTATGTCATGTTAAAACGCAAGGCACACTATTTTTATTATTTCTATAGTACATTCTAAATTACAGAAAATAGCAGATACTAGTCACTGCTTTTTGCGCAGTTTTATCATTAGAAACTCCTAATAGACAAATGAGTAAGTGAAAGATGAATAAGAAGTGTTTCAAAATATCGTTGCATGTGATTGACCCCTTAGGTTAATCGTAGGTAGATCGTTTAGATAAATGATTGGTATAGATGATAAAGACCTCATTAATCGTAAGATTTTGTATTATTCAATGGCAAAATTCTTTTCTGACATATTTTTTCTGTGCCTATATTGACAGTTTTGAGTGTGCAGTACATTTAACACCGTCGTTCGGATTACCTGCTTCAGGTTATTGCGATCCCCATCTGGCTGTTTCTAGAAGACATAGACATGACACGAATTTATTCAATCATCTTTTAATCATTAACCATCTGTCCTGTATTGACTATCATCATCATTATCGTAAAACTGTGATCAGAGTTAATAAAAAACTTCACAATGTAGTATGTGGGCTAATAATTAATTATTAATTTCTATAATAATCCCCTAATGACACAGTTTGTTTCTAAGTTACAAATCAACTTTGCTTCATTAAGAGAATTAATAGAATTAATGCTAATTAGAATAAATGCACACCGGTAGAGCATGAAAAAGCAGACATTAAAACAATTACTCTCGTGAGGCATAGCATAGATGTGTCGCCATATCTTTGTGTAAAATCATTTATGAACACTTTGAAAAAGCATACTTTTGTTTTTTCTCTGATTTGACATTCAATCAATGAAAGTTTTAAAATTTAGTCGGAATAAGAATGAAGAAAGAAGCAAATGAATTTCTTATTGTCCAAAAACAAAATTATTACAAAAACATTAAGACTCAACTAATTCGTACCACCTTCGATTAAATCTTGCGCACCTCAACCCTCACCTATTCAATCATAAAATATGTCATTATTAAAAACAAAAACTCCATTTTGCCACCACCATTAACTTCTTGCTGAGACAAAAACAGCAAGATATCTAGCGAGAACGTTTCGAGGGTTGAAACCAATCAGAGCTCTCTTGCATTAAATCTTGCATAATATCGCAACTCCCACCTCCCCAATCGCATCATCCCCGCCGGGCGCCTTGCCACCCACGCGTGGCCTGCAGCTGAGGGGGCGGGTCTAATTGCAACCCTCCGCCACGCACCGCCAGCGATCCCCACCCCTCCTTCCCACCGCCACTCCGCCCCGCCCCACCGCACCTCCCGCCTCTTGCAGTCGCCGCGCGGATTATGGCGGATCCATTACCGGCGCGCCGGACGGCGAAAAAAGCAGACATTACTCATCTCGATTGGCTCTCAATGTCCCTTATTGGGGTCCGGCATAATTATGATCGATTGCCTCCAAAATTACTAAACGCGGAGCCCCGGACGGGCCTCCTCCCACGCCGCCGCCGCCGCCGGCTGCTGCTGCTGGCTCATCGCGGCGGGCGGAGGCGGATTTTTCTCAGCGACCGGACACGCGCCGCGCGCCCGCAAAGAGACTGGGCCTCGGGTGAGCCGGAGCTCCCGTTAATGGCGGGCGGCAACTGGATAGCCGGCCGCTTCCCCCCACAAGCCTTTGAGCGCGCGGTCCTCGTCATCATTTGCAGTCGCACCGGAACGTGTTGGGGATTGTTTTGTTCAGATGGTTGGGAGCGGGTAGGAGTTCGCCTGGTGTGGATGGCAATATTTGGAGCTTACTACTAGCTCCAGAGGACAGAAATAGTTCTGTGATAGGAAAATATGTTTATTTTTTTATTTTTCGTGTTTCGATGAAGGGATGTGCTGTGAGCAATGCGTGTTTTTAACCACTTTTTGAAGGATACAATGTGCAAAGAAAATAGGGAAATGTTTTACTAAGCGGTGAAGAGTCGTGAACGTTCCAAGACGACAATCAGAACACATGGCGTAGGGTTTGAGTCGGTGACGCAGAGGGTTGAACTACGCCCAAATACGTGAAAATGAAAGCGGTGGGTGGGTTCAAGTCCCGCGAAAAGCACACGTGTTTCCATTATGTGGTTGCAGCATGGTTGGTTTTTTCATACCACCAGACATCTTACCTGAATGTTATAGGGATCGACCATAAATTATGTAAGGCTAACGAAGAGGGAACAAGTTTGAGGCAGCGTTACCCAAGCATTACGTAATTATTTAGGGGGAGCAAGCGCACGTTACTGCGTAAGTATTTAATTTTCATTTTTCATTCTTCAATTCATTATTTGCTTTTGGTTGTACCACCAAGTACCTTATCAGAATATCATATCACCCATACCATTCTCCAAATACCATTTATTCATTATATTGCAGATCATCCTACCGTCTTTCATGCAGCGGAAAACATCGAAAGACCAACACATTCTATCATTTGCCCTAGAAGAAGTAATTTCCTACCAATATGAACAATATTTATCAACTTTTTCAATACCAGGGCTCTTCACTACGAGATTTTCTGTCTAGAATACTACGTGAATACGTAGAAAGGGGAGAAAGTAAATATGTGTGTCACCAAGAATAATTACGTGTACGTATTTATCAGAAAACGATCGCATATGATGTAGCAGAAAATACGATGTCTGCGAAGCAACCCCATGTTATGCATTGCACGTGCACAACGTAGTATTATTAGCAATTAGGCTGAACTATTATTCAACATTCTTACAACATGAACTGTGAATTGAAATATGAATTTGTGAGAATTGAAGTAAAACCTCTTGGAAGCAACACTTAATAGAGTCTACCTTTGAGAAATAATAAAATGGAAAATTTTATTGGACTCACAGACCCATCGAAATGTTATAAGAACGAAACACATTGAACCTAAACAGAAAAAAAACAATAAATTGTTGTTTGGAATAGAAATGTATGAAATATGTTACTGAGTTTCAGTTTCAAGATATTTTTTTCCTTTTTTAGTAATTTGAGGAGTATTTTTGTTCGTCCATATATATAAAATGTCCTTTTATTTTAAACAAATAGCTTATGATATGCAATCGATTAGTCGTGCAGAGTTAAAATCTCGACAAAGTGGGAGAGTGTGCAAATCCCGTGAGGCGTGCAATAAACACAGTGGCTTTTGGATCGAAAGCAAAAATCACTGGCGTACCTCGACGCAGTTGTGTTACGCACAGAATTGTTTTTGAAACGTTTACTGCGGCGCTAAAACGCGTATATTTTCGCTGGGCGTTTTGGGTCTTATGATGTCTTTTTTTAAATACTGAGTGTCGAAAGCATTCCAATGTCGTTTCTGGTATCGAAAATGTGTGTATATGGAAAAGGAAATTAAGTTAAAGTTGTTCATTGTTTGAAGTTAGGACCGCTCGAAAGAAATCTGACGTAGCGTTGTTCATTAAGTAAATATAAAATATTTTTTTCTATAGGATACTAAGCGACAATAATTTTTTAAAATTAAGTAATTTTGTTATTTGTTGTTAGTTAATGGTTAAGCAAATTTAGGCATCGTACCAATTATAGAAAAATACTGTAATATATTGTTTATTATAAGATTCTATAATGATATATTTTAATAAAACTTAATTATTTTTTAGTAATCAAATTTAATTATCTCAAAGTAATGTTCTTCTAAATGTACGTTAAGTCTTTATTTCGTGAGTAGGTTTCTGGAGAGTTTTCAGTGTGAGTAAATAATTTATAATGCCTGTTATTCATTCAAGAATAATATTTATTACTGATTTTAAAGATTCTATGTAAAGAATTTCATGGAATTTTCATTACAGACTATATTTGTTAAAAATGAAATGAACAGAAACAAAATGAACCTTTTTAGATATACACCTCCGCAGCTGATGGATTTCGGTATTAACTTTTTTACTTATTCAGGCTTCCTTTGTAGATCATTCACTCGTCGAATGTATGTTTCCATTAAATATGGGTTTCGATTGAAAGAGAACTCATTCGTTCAACTTCGGTACGAATTGCCTGAAACCACAAATGCGGATACAAAGTTAATACTTGTCCGTCACGAAAAATAAAACTACTTGCGCGCAAAGAGCCCCAACTTCTCTTTATCGCGACCAAAATGCAGCGGAAATTAACCAAACATTCTCACTCTCGTTTGCCCCGACAATAATCTGCAATCTATTATTCTGCAACGTAAAACGCCGGCTTTTTAACGAGGCAGTGGTAGTGGACATCGAGATAGAAGTCGTAATTCAGCCACATGCTCTACCGTCACAACATCACTGATGTCCTGGTTCTCTCACCCTCAAAACTATGTTTAATGCACGGGCGTAATTTACTGGAACTCTTTGGTGTCGAAACACGATTGAGCTGGGAGTGAATGGAATAAAGAGAATGTTGCTTTGTCACCACGAGAAAGTTGGTGCAAATCATTTAATCAATTTCTTAGTATTTGTTTTTATTACGTAGTGCCTGGCAACATTTTGGAGTATTGACTTCACTCTACGCATAAATATTCAGTATGGTCCTACATTAAATTTGATATATCATTAAATTTAAAAAAATACTACCTGTAATGTTTAAAGTTGATGAAATTTTTAATTTAATTACATTAAATGTATAGAATATGTTTTTTAAAAATGCGTTTTCTTTGAAAACAACGGAATTAATAAAGACGAAATACCTTCTTTACTTTAGTAGAGTAGGTCAAAAAGTAAAACCTGACCACAATTTATAATTAATTTTTTAAACTTTATACGTTTCAAAGTATTTCAAAAACTCTCATCATCCGAATTATTTTACGAGACAAAGTTGCATGGTTTCAACATATGTATCAGAAACCAAGAATAATTGTTTTTGAAGAAAACTTCATTTATTGATCCTTTACATGTTTAGTCGACACCATTTGGAGTGTTGCTCAATCACTGAATTGGAAATAAAATCCTGAAACATGTTCAGAGCTATAATATTTCAAAAAATCGTTACAATTCTTGTCGGATTGTATTATTTAATCTCCTCGACAATTCATTAGCTCAAGATATCAGCCGCCGACACGGAATTTAATATTTTAAATTAAATATTAAGGATTGATATCACTCTTATTTTTTGTTCTCGAATAAAAATTATTTGAGTCGAATGAGGATAATTAATTTAATTAAAATATTGATTATTCAATTTAACTTCTATTTACAGAGTTCCAGGACCAACAAATGTTGAGATGGGCGCAGAGAATTGTAATACCTACTTAATGCGGTGAACCGGGCTTAGCCTCAAGGAATCAAGGCTTGCGAAAATAAGGTTTTTTTTTTTTTTTGAGAAAAAAAGAATACAAAAATACTTTTAAAATTTAATAATATAATAATAAAAATGGGTGGAATCTAAATTCAAATCACTTTTATTATGTAAATCATAATCTTTACTAAAATAATATTTCTAAAAAGTAATATGAGAGATTTTCAATCACAATTACTTGCTCTTGAAACTCAAGTTATTAAAAGTAGCAACAAAATGAAGTAAAACTACAGTTTGGCAGATACTGTATTAAGCAAGAGGCACTTCTATGTTATCTAAATCTTAACTCATTTTGTATTTTCAATTCCTATAAATTTACAAAAATACGAATATGGTTTTGACATCGCAAAACGAAAACTTAGGTTCGGCTTTAAAATCGCGTAGCAGAGCACTACATTTTTAATCTCAATCAACAATAACTTCTTTTAGTGAAACAAATGATGCGTAATCAGGAATTGTTGCTCCAACAATACCTTCAATGATGAAGCGCTCATTAATTGTCTCACCCAGCGAAGCGTCGTTTTGATTTCCAGCGCGCGCCCGCTCTTGCAAAGCACCCCGTGTTCGGGCCGGGGCCTTAATACGCGTCCGCCCCCGCCCCCCCCCCGCGCACCCACCGGCTCATTTCCTGGCGGGCCGCTCCCGGCGGGAGGAAATTGTCACGTGCCGCGCCCACGGCTGCCACCCGCTCGCCAACAAAAGTCCCGCGCATCCTATGCATCACCGCCGGAATCCAGCTTGTCTTTTTTTTTTTTTCACGGCAGTTATTTACTGTTCATGCCGCTGCCATATTCGAACGGCGAAGCCTTTTGTGGTAACATGACAGGCCGTGCGTTCGCCGCCCAGCGGGTTTGCCTGTGCGAGGGTGGAGCTAGGCCAAAGCGGGGAGAATTTGCAGGATGAGCGGCGAACTAGTGCAGAAAGGAGATGGAGAGCATGTGGGCTGATGGCAGGTAAGTGAGGGCGTCAGGTGTGATGGGATGTTCGGTTGAGATTTTGCCGCAAGTGAGGTTTGTTTCCGCTAAATCACAAAGACTGGTGACTGGAAGAAGGTTCTGTGAGGGGATGCGCAGCATTGCGAAGGGGAGTAAGTACGAGGAGTTGAATTGGTGAAGACGGAGTGTAAAGTGTTTCATGCGTCGGTGTGTAGTGAGCCCAAGGAGTTGATGTGGGAAGTTGAAATGAGGCGGGAGGGGAGAGGAGTCGGGGTAAAGGTTCTTTATGCGAGGGTGAGGTGACGACCTGGGGTGGGGGTGGGGGTGGGGTAGGTGAAGGAGAGAAACGAGCGGAGGAGGGAGGACCTGTGTGGGGAGCTGGGGGGGGGAAGCGGACGGACAGCGGGAGGGAGGGAAACATGCAAGGGAGGGAGGTGGCCTTTCCGAATATATTTGGGTGGATTTTGGATGATTACACATTCCATTAAAACTTGACGAGAGAGGCGTGGGTGGTCGCGGAAACTTCACCGAGGGAAAAAGAGGAGAAGAGAGTTTTATTTGAAAAATGGAAGCCTCGCTTCACATTACCCACGAGCCTATATATTACGGCTAAACGCATCGACCAACTCATATTCGGAAGTGATCCTCAGGAAGAGGTTTTCGTGTCCCATCTTTCAGACATCAGCGGTTCGAAGAAGTTGATGTCAAATACTTAAACTAATTATTTCAATAGTTTTTTTATTTTTACGTCAATGTATCTGACTGAAATGTACAATACATCGTTTGTATCAACGTATATTCAGAGAATACTTATAACATATACAACATACTCAATCTGGAATATTTAGCATATACATGTATTCATAAAAGAAACGTTCACAAGTTTTGCAACGCATATTTTAATTCATAATTGTTTTTTAATGAAGTCAAAATAAAATGTTTTAAATATCTCAATTGTATACCAAGTAATCTTGTAATTAAAAGCAGCCATGTTTGTATGTCACATATCTCCTGACCATAACTGCAATGATCGTATTCTTTACGACATCCACTTTCAGAGAGGCACTTACTCTTACTGGAGTATCTATGCAATATGCCCTCAAATCATTAACGACTAGAAAAGCGTCGGTCATTTGATCGTAATTAACCAACGACAGAAAGCAGCATTGGCGGCGCACGACGGCGTATGGCCGCAACAACGCGACAGATGACTGTCGGGCGAGACAATGGCTTCCGCTGCCGTCGACGCAGCCATTGTTGCCGACCTCCCAGGCGATCTATCAGCGAGGGGTAATATTGTCACTGGGTGAAGGAGGGGCGGGGGGAGGGGGTGGGTAAGAAACGGACGCCCGCCCGCAAGCTCCGTGGCGAGTGGGGGAGGGGGAGGGGGTTCCGGCCCCCTTGGGGAGGAATTCATTAGGTAATGAAGGCGATGAATGCAGCGTATCCATCGCACCGCTATTCAGGAGACAGGTCGGTCTGCCGCGCGCGGGTGGGCGAAGCGGGGGTGGAAGGGGGCGGGGCGGGGAGAGGTGGGGAGGAGGGGGGAGAAGGACGGTGGACGTCAGGCGACGGAGGGGGAGCGCCGAAGTGCGGCGCCCAGCGATCCGCCGTTTCCCGGGCAGAAGAGAATGCCTGGGATTCTTGGATGGCTCGCGAAATACCAATATTATGGAAGGCGGACGACGAAACTCATTAATTCTGTTTGGGTTTAATATGCAATTGGCTGAAGTACTTAACCCATTAAGTCCCAACAACACTAAAACCTAAAATGTTTGTATTATCTTTATTTTCCTAACTACTTAGAACATTAATGACATATTCACGCCCTGAAAATATTTTCTTTATTTCTTGCTTTAATTTTACAACGTGTTCCTAAATGGAAACAATCGGAAGATATAGGGTCTACAGGACGTGCAGTGCAGGGGAGCAGTGCTTACGCACCAAGTCCTTACAAATTGAAGAAACAAGTTGTAATTTTGTTTATGTCACACTTTCCAAGAACCTTGCCTCTCTGTCCTGTCCTGGAATGAAATGGTTCCACGGGATCCTGGTCTTGGGGTCTAGAGGTGTGACACTACCTTCCTAGCAACAATTTGTCTTGTAAATTCATGGTGGCTCAACTTGTCATTTGGAGAAATAATGCAATGCATTCTTCCATCAGCAACTATTAGAGTGTTTATACATTTCAAAAGAATAGTCAAGTACCATTTTTGATTTTATAACTGGCATATACTGGGAAATAAAACGATCTAACAAATCTACTTCTCCCATATGCGAATTGTTGTTGAAATTAGAGCAGGCTGTGTTATTTGCACAAGTCAATTTTGGCTTTGTACCCCTTTGCTTCTCGGAGAGGGAGACCAACATCATAGTTTGAAGCAAGACACACTACTTTGTCTTTCCATTTGATAGCCGAAATGCCCCGTAACACTTGAAATCATAAATACCTCTCTCTAGTTTATCTGCATTTTTCATTTCATCCAAAGTACATTTCTGTGGACGTGCTTCTCTCACATCTTCGTAAGGAAGCGCCCCGTCACTAACATCGGGAGGCAGATTAACGAGATCTACCAATTTTTTTCATTACATCAGGAATTTCTTCAATTCGTAGATATTTCTTGAAATAGAGTGTATATGTAGAAAATAGTAAAATCAGAAAGCTTTTTATCATTAAGAAATTGCACCAAAACATTACACATTACATATTACACAACACAGAAACAAATCATGGGTCAAAAATACACCGTATCTTCGCCGTGTTCCCAATAGGGTACATCGTAAAATTAACTTTCACACACTCTGCATAAACGAAAGTTTCGATTGTTTATAATCGTAAAACTTCTGTTCAAAGTTTCCTTTACGTATATGTGTGTACAGATTTCAGTAGAAAAGAACAATTTCTGAGCAAAAAAATATGTTGCCTCGGAACAACCTCTTGAAAACTATGGATATGTTAACTCTCCAAGAACATAGACTTGTAGCAAAAGTAGCGAAATTAATACTTCTGATGTTGAGTAGATTTCTGTCTCTCCCCTGATAAGGTTTCATTAACCGGGGAGAGATAAATTGCTTCCAAGAAAGAAAAATATTCGTGTTCCCAAAAAGGGACAATAGGACTTAATGGATTATTTTGCAAACTACTAACAATTCAGTTAAAATTGGTAATAACATTTAATCTCTATCAGGTAATAATTTGACTTCCGTAAAGTAAGGATGAAAATGCATGATTTCAGTTGTAAAGTTCATTACTGGAGATCCAACATGTTCTCGATTATTTCACAATACATAAATATTTTCGAAATTTTATTATATATTTTAAATAAATTTCAAAGTTTAATCTTTTTCGTTTGATTTCCATAGGGAATATAAAATAATGAAAGTATTCGCAATTCAGATTACCATTATTCTTCATGTCTTCCGGGCTGATGGGCCGTGGTCCAATTGGCTTTGAGATACCAAACGTTTCGCCCACGACTGCGGTGGGCATCTTCAGAGGCGAGGTCTCGGGGGAAGTTACCATTGTATTAAACGTTTACCATTACCTCAGATTACCATTGTATTAAACACCTTCTTCCAAACAACACACACTATTTTGAAAATTATAGAACGGTATTACTGTATTGAGAGATTCTCTTTAAAAAAAATGGTGTAATTTTGATATTGGGAAAATAACATTTAATATGCCACTTTCGGTTGATAGTAGAATTTTAAACTAGTTTTCCCCATTCTTTGAAGTGCATGAGAGTCTCGGTTCTAAAATCAATGTACATTTTCGGCAAACGTGCGAAGAACTAAAGACCATATATTTGTAAAATGTAATGAAGAACAGAATATTCTAATGTAGAAACACCTTGTATTTATTTTCCAAAAGAAATTATTGCTAAAGGGTCTTGGTGAGAAAAAATTGTGTTCTATTTCACGTCCCTATGCATTTACGCCCCCAAAATATTGAATCAAGAAATGTAACTTTAGCTTGAAGATTAAGTGTGCCAGAGATGTTTGAACGTATACCAGTATTTGAGAACCATATTATTAATGTCAGATTCCATAACAAACGTGTCGGAAACAACTTCACTTGATATTATAATAGAGCGCGGAATATACTGGGAACATTTGTGAATGGGCATGTTCCTTGAGGTAAGAATCTTCCTATTATGCACTGGACAACAATATCAATATCCTTATTAAGATAAATCGATGTTCTTATTGACGTTAATATACTTATGTTTCATCGGAAGAAAATAACCCAAAATGCACGTGATATTTTCGTCTATTTTTCTTTGTTATACCAATAAACACATATTTCAGTAATATAATTGTTTTATTAGTCACGTTAATAGTTTGAAAAAATCCATCCGGGGGGCATTTGACTCACCTTATAGCATGCCTCTTCAAAGAGCACCTTGCCATCAGAGGGTTAAAGATATTTTTCTGTGTCCAGAGAAATAATTTACATTGAGGTTAATAAGAAAAAAATCAACTGCACTTCATATGTAAGAAAAGAAAGCGAAATACGAAAAATAAACAAAAACACACAACTGAACTAAATAGTAAGAGGAGTAACAAAAATAAATTTCAATATAGAAAACATAATGGTAACTGGTTTACAAATAATTAAAGGCACAAAGTATGAAAAAAGCGTAGTTTCGTTAAGAAAATGCGCCTCTCGCCCGAGCGGCACCCGAAATACGGCGGAAGGCAGCACGTCGACCTCTGGGGCGCTTGGAAGCGCGCCACAGGGTCTGCGCCCCGCCCCGCCCCGCCCCGCCCACTCCGCACGGCCCGCCGCCGAAAAATTATTCGCCGTAAATTCGTCCCTTTGAGAACGACCTATCTGCCGGCGGCTATCCGCCCGACTCTAATCGTCCGAAAGTCGAGATAACTACGCAAAGTCGAGGACGTATGTTTTCGACTCCCACGTCGCAGAGGGCGCTGGCGCCAGCGGAGGCACCGCCATATTTAAGTGGCCGTTTTTTTGGCCGGTTCCTCTGCCACGAGGACGGCGAGTGATTTGTGTGTCTTCGCAGAGAGAAAAAATGTACCGATAGAAAAAAAGTTCTGTTATCCAGTATGTTCAAGCGATTAACAATTTGAAGGCACTGAAATCTTTCTACACAAGGAGTTGATTTAGGGTGAAACTTTTCACACAATAGATTTTTTCTTGATAGACCAAGTCCCAACATCCCTAGTAATCAGAAAAATCATCGTCTACTTATTTTTCCTTCGTCTAGTGTGGTGTCAGGTTGAACTGAGTCACATTGTAAATAACACACTTCTGATTAAAATACAATTAAGGTTATTTTGTACAATTATAATGAATAAAAGCCCTAGAAAAAGTGAATGAGTGTTAATATTTCTATAATTATTTATTTTAAAGGCTTAGTACGTATTATCAAATCAAAAGCTATAAAAGAACCAAAATACTGTTTTCATTTTGTAAGATTTACAAAAAAGTAATGAATAGATTTGCTCTACGGAACATCATTAGCTCAATTTTGAACTTTTCTTCATTTTATTTGATATGGTTCTGACAATGAGAGGTTTAAATTCGACATAAAATATTTGAAACACTCGAAAACAGTACTCCTTTCGATACCATAAGATCGTAGCAGTTCTTCAAAAAGAGTTTAATTTACTTTAAAAAATGATTTTGCTCGAATAATTTTTAAAAGTATCTTCTCACAGAGAAAGCTTTTGCTTTAATTGCAGATTACAAAAGTTCTTTATCAATCTCTTCTAATGTCATCAGGAGATTTTAATATTATTTGGACTTTCGTTGAAGCCTTGAATATGATACAAATGTAAAATAGTCGAAGTAACGAAAGAGAAAGTCTAATAAGTCATATTTTTACATACAAAATATCAATTTTTATTTCAAGACTTAGATGTTATGTATAACACAAAGAGAAATATGCATTACGTGTCTCTTATGTTTACTGTTCCCACACGACGCAGAGAATCATCCACTAGAAGTTGTTCTCTTAAAACTTTACATCAACATCCATTTCCGGACGGGTATTACATCCGCCGTGCTTAATACATCAAATATTAACAGTGCCTCTCCCGGGGCGACCCCATTATATTCCATCCGTACGCCACCACCGCTCGCCGCTGCACTGCTGCAGCAGCAGCGCACTCTGGAAACAAACGAGAAGCGCGCCGTGCCAACTGCCAAGGGCGCCGCGCGACGGCGGGAATCGGAAACACATTGAAACAACAACAATAATCATTTCGACTGAGTCCTCAAGCGACGAGGTTCTCCCCGGCGCCGCGCCGCGTGTCTTCTTGGAAGTCTGTGCAATATTCCCGAAAGCACTTGCGCAACAGGGAGGGGATTGTGTGAAGCGGGCAAGACACAGCCCTTCAAATTCCTTTAACGTTTTCCCGCTGCTGCTTAACGAAGGGCGAAATGTATGTTGGAAACAAAAGAACTGCTGACAGCGTTGTTGCGTTCGGCGAAGTCCTTTGGAGAAGTTTCTCGTCGAGTTGGGGCCGATGTAATGCGCGAGTAAGACTTGCGGATTGCTAACTCGAATTATGTAAAGGGAGATAATGAAGCCGACACTGCATTTCATTACACACCCGTTGGAGGACTCGTGCTGCAGGCCTGTCTAATAGAATTAGCAAGGTCGTACACATACGATGATATGGAAATCATTGCAGGAAAAACAATGAAAGAGAAATTGGCAATTCGATCATTACTCGATGGAATGACTGAATTATCCTCATTAATGCCAAACAAGTGAAAATAAATGCATTACTCTTTGTAATGGACACGTGCCTCGAATACGTTTCAGAATGGCTTGGAGTGAAACTAATGAACTGGAAAAGACCATAAATAGATCAAGTACATGATGTTTTAATCATTGAACTTATTAACACGTTTCAAATTTATTTTAATGCATAGTTTAGTAATATTTATAAACCATAAATAAATAAAAATTTAAAAAATACAAGACACTATTTTAACTGCAATAATTTATCAAATATTATGAAAATAACCTTATACTACATTGAGATCAATACAATACCCGACCATTGAGTTGAGCCTTATGTATCGTTTCTTGTTTATTTATTTGTGAATCAGATCTAAATAACAAAAGTGCGTACATTTCAAACTACTACAAATATGAAACTTTGATTTAGTTTCATCCCTAAATAGAAAACATGACCAGTAAAATAATTTAGGTTCTTTGGCACTAAAAATACAAACAGTTTCATTTATCATGAAAATTTAACTAACATGCCGTTTATACTTTCAATTGAATTGATGCCTTCTTTCACGTGGCGAGACTCGGGCCATCAGACCCGCTGTTCCGTCTGACCACGCAAATTTCGCTACGCTCCTTTCACCGACTAGCGGAGAAAGGAGGTATTTCTTGGGCGAGAAACAGGCGATTTGAATTTTGCTCAGAGGCGTCATTTAGGCTTGAGGATCTTTTACATGCAAGTAAATCTACTAACATGGGACTGCCGGCTTTACTTCCCTTCCGAAGGAAGGTGTATGACGGATTTTTTCGCCCTAAAAAACCCTCGCCCGTAAAAGCTTTCGTTAGTTTTCTAGTTTATGCACTGACAAACTTATGTAAGGTGTATGTTTCTATATTTTAATACTTATAATCTCGCGCCATAAAACTCAGTTAAAAAGCTTCTGTCATATACAATATGCAAAAAACTTTGTAAAATAATGATCTTTCGAAAATTTTCTATGACATTTATTTCAGGCCAGATTGAAACTTAAAAATATTCTTAACACTGCTAACACTTATTTTACCTTATTATGTAATTATTTAACATTTGTTACAGTCGGCATTAGATTCCTTGTATACATCTCATCAAGACTTTAAAATATCTGTAGAACCGCCAATTAAACGTATGAGTCTCGCCCGGAAGCTCTCACATCATGTACTGTCCGCCAAGTTAGAATTGACTGCCTCAAGGAAATTCTGGTGAAATCGACAAATCGAGATGTTGGGTGGTCACATTTCACCGGAAGGCAGAGGAAGACACTTCAGCGTAAAAGGAAGGCTATGTTGATTTGCCGCAGACCACAGCAGTTTCTTGCTTTTGACACTCGCGTCAGAGGGGGACCAAGCGACTGACGATGTGCGTGGTAGAGAGTGATTTCTTATAGAGTTCAACTGTGCTTAGAATTTTCAAAAATATACGTCATTGAAAAATAATGTAGAATATAACTACATGTAATATAATTTAATTATATATATGAAAGCCCCGGTAACCCAAAGCATACGTTACTCCGGCAAACGAAGAAAACACTCTAAGGAGAATTTGCCCACATAACAACAATGTACGTAAGTGCATATAAAGGTTCCGTGCTTTTTCTTAAAAATAAACTATCAACTTGTATATTTATGTCCTAATAGCGAGTGAGGCAAAACGAGCGGCCGTATTATCAGGAGGCCTATTTCACCCCGCACTTGAACACTCAATCAATGATCGCGCTGCATTGCGAACGCTCAGTAAATCAACGTAGTGAGCGGAGGGTAGAAAATTGCCAGCAATTGGGAACACCAGAAACGATATTTTGCCCTTCCATGACAGAGTGTTTTGATTCATTCGCCGGGTGTGAGCTTCACCTCTCGTTTAGCAGTGGCCGCAGGGGCGCTCGCACGTGGCACGGGAAGTGCCACCGCACCAAGCGTTGCTTCCACACGCACGCAGTGTTCACGAGAAACGTGGCGCTTTTTGATGTGTGGCAGGCTGTGTGGTGAATGTGCTAGGCATACAAGCTCTGTTTGGTTTCTTCGAAATCCTTGACTTTCTGATGACTTAAAAATGCTTCATTAACTGCGTCTGCTTGTCATCTCCCTGCGGGAGATGTGAAATACATTTCGCGCGTATTTCGTAAAATTGATCGAAATAATCATAAGGACCAAGCGAATAAATAGTATTAAAATAAACAAAATAATAAACTAGTAAAGTATATTTTTCTGCTCGCGAATATGCCGGCTAGGACCATGCATGCATGCACCCTGCATTTACCTGGGCTCAGTATCATATCGCGGTGACAAGTGCACGTAACTTCAATTGGGAACCAGCATTTAGCTGAGTCCGATTTTTATTCCCCAGGGTTGTTAGCACTGGGGATATGGAAGATCAAATGATGATGATAATGAGGGGTGAAAGGACGACACACTCATACAGACATACACAAATACACCCATGCCCGAGGCTGGATTCGAATGCGAAAGCTTCTGCTCCGAAACCACTACGGCACTACTGTCTTAGCGATCTCGGCCATTTCATTGGCTATTAATTATAATTATTATATTAATTGTAATTAATAAAGTAATTATACGAATACGCGCAATATTTTTCCAATCTTCTCAGAACTTTTATTTCATAAACTTTTCCCCCTGCTTACATTATTTTTTTTCTTCTTTTATTGAGGTTATGTGTCATTAAATTATTAGAAAATTAGTTTTTCTGACTAGCCATATAGTTTCATATATTTTCTTCTAACACCTATTATTGGAGTTATTCAAAAGCCATTAATATTTTCGACCATTATCTGCTAATTGAACGTGTCCATTAGTAATTTGAGTATGAAACAATACTCGTGATGATTTAAAGTTATCAAAGGTCTCAGTAATTGACTGATGTATTAAGTGAATTACATTTCCCGATCTCCAAAATCAATTTTCGTCTGTGTGTACGTGAGTGGAATTGGAAACGTAAGAACGCTGAACAAACTTCTGCAGGCCACGTTTGCATTTCAAGCGTGGCCGTGTCCAGTGCGTTCCCACGTGCGCTGAGCTACGTCTGTTGACTAGCTCCTACTATTACGTCATAACTAGAGCTATAACACTACATAGTGTCAGTTGGGTTGAATGTTTGTTCTTCGCTCCATGAAGTAATAATGCTGGTAAAATTTTCCAGCCTAAATCCATTTTATCATGAATCTTTGGAATGTTATTCTAAAGTCAGTGACTCAACTTGTGATGATGAAATAGAGCGGTCTTTAGTCTAAGTAGACAGTATTTTTACTTTCTCGCACTTTCTTCGTGAGAAGAGAAAATTATGCAATCGTATATCGAAAAAAGACCAATTTTCGACAGAAAAACTCTTATTGCCGGTTTCGGGCAAAGAAAAAGTCGATAATCCTGCATATCATATATAGGAAATTACTTCCTCTAACACGTGGTGTTGCAAGAATCCATGTCTTCTGAGTCCTTGATACGAAAAAATCGAATGACTTCAAAATGTCTGTGTGTCGGTGGTCAATGCTAGCGCCTGCGCCGATCAGCTGATTTTCTCCAAAATTGATATTCTCCGATTGTTTTGAAAGAACATGAGGCTCTGCGAGTTTGAAACGGATATTTTGATTTTTTATCGCTATTCTACCTGAAGCGTCAAAAACGTTTTCAAATATTATGAAAATATTAGCATAAACTACGCTTAAGAGAATGATGAAGGTTCGTTGGAATCGAAGATTGTTCGAAAATTGTCTGTGAAACTGTTGTGTTTGTAATTGAGTGTTGCCGGTACAGAATTTTGTACACGAGCTGACCTTTCGATTATGTCTCATAAATGTTATTAACTTCGTTCATAACTTAGGTCCATGGTTTCATGGGGTCTGCGGCACACTCAAACTCTACCATCAGCTCTTACCAACTGAAATCGGGACTCATCTGATCGAGCCACGGTTTACCAGTCGTCTAGCATCCAATCGATATGGCCACGAGCTCAGGACACGGCATGCTATTAGCACAGGCACTCGAGCCGGTCTGCTGCCATTTCAGCTGTATTTCTTATTGCTTATCTCGTTGACTTTCCTATTGCTTCTACGACATCAACGAAGGATTTTGCCCATTCAACAGTGTTGAGAGCAAACGTATTATTGGAATTCCCGAGGCTGAACGGCTGTGTCGGCGGATGACCCTCCACCTTGGCCGTTTTGAGCACACAGTTAGGTCGTGTTGGTACCAGCAAATGTGTGAAGCCACGCACACACGACAACTGAGCTCAGGGCACCCTCAACTGACCATCATTAGGAAACATCGTCGCATTTTGCGACAAGCAAAGGCAGATCCAACTGTTCCGTTGTCCGCCGTTCAGTGTCCACATCATTGATGCGCCAGTGTCGACGTACATCATCGTTATCCGTGTCTCATCATCAAGAACATCATTGGGCGTTTTACGTCAAATAAAACCTTTTGGTTTAATTTGACGTACGCCATGCCCCCTTTGACCTTTGTTATCACATTACTGCCTTTTTTACACCCTGGAGTATCTTGATCCGTATTCACTCCCATGACATCCACTGTGTAACTCCGTGGTGGCTCGTTGCGACTGTCTCTGCCGCTAGTGTTCCAAGGCGGCGCTTGGATTTTCTTACGAGGAGGGAAGATTGGTGGCGGACATTTAAAAGGCCAATAACTCGAATTCATAGCTCTCTCTCTCTCTCTCTCTCTCTCTCTCTCTCTCTCTCTTCCTGACTCACAGGCAGTCTTATTCATCCTTCACATTCATACACCATTCGATCCGGGAGAGGTCTGGAAAGGAATGTGTTATTCAAGATGCTACTTGACGATTTGGATAAACCCCACCATGCCACGGCTCTAAAGCAAACATCCATGCCCGAGGTCGGATTAGAAGGATGTTTCCTGCTGATTGTGGCTGCCGCCGTAACCTCTATGCTACGGGACTCGGTTATATTCCTGTGTTCGCCCGAACCATCTTCTTAGGCGATTGGGTAAAATGCATTTTGTCTCACTTCTCCCCGCAGTAACCTGTCCAATGGCATTCACCAACCTTCACGTACCTTCACCTTCACCACCTTTCCATTTACTTTGGTGAAAGGCGAACCTGGACAGCTACCAACGGGAAAAGACCAGTATTTAGTTACGAATTCAGAATTTCCTTATTTCCTGACGACGGCTGCGTTCGTATCTTCAGATCGTGCGGTTAACACCTCAATACTGCATTTGCTGTCACGTGAAATATCATCTCTACGCCTGGAATGATGGTCTGGAAGGTATCACGTATGACACTCGGTCACTCCCAGTGGAGGTACGTGGTATTACAGTATTAGCACAGCCATATGTGCCGGATTTCCTGCGAGCAAGTATTGCCACTCGCGACAGCTGTTTTGAGAGGCCTTTATCAGAAAGACAATTCTCGACCACACACTGTAAAGGGTTGCTCGCCGGAATGCCTTCATGTCATTGCGCTACTTCCGTGGCCTACCAAATCGCAGATCTATTACCAAGCGAGTGCGTCTGGAACCATTTGTGGTGCCAACGTCGGCAGCAGACGTATGTACAAGAACTCGGAAAGACCCAATGCAGCAAATATAGAAGATATGCTGAAAGATAATTGGAGATACCCATACCCCCAAAGACATAATATTCCTCCATTCTCCCTCCGAAGTTCTTGGGAGCGTGATTACTTGTGAATGAGTGTATTTACTATAAACTTTCCTTGCAAATATAAATAATCCGTATCTCTTACAATGAGCAGAGGTAAAACAATTAATAAATTCTAAGAGCAGTTCTCTTATTAAAAACTTTAATAATCTTTGAAGTTAAAAGAATATAGGATCACAACGAAGTACCTAGCTCGAGTATGCCTACGATACTGAACGCTCATAGAACATGGCAGCTGACAAATCGGGTGTTATGCTGCAGCGGGCGCTACTCGTGTAAGCATCGCAACTGCAAATCAGCAGGCAAGAAGCTCTCGCAACGAGACAGCTGCGGCTCGAGGCCTGCTGCCGGGGCGGCCGCTGGAGCATAAGGCCCCCGGCAGTCGCAGACCCAAGTAATCCGGTTAGAGCCCGGGCCATTGCAGCTATTACGCGCGCCGGCCGGCCGCAGCGCCGCGGGCCGCCGACGACAATATTGTGAATTACCGGGAAATGCGATTAATGGGTCCGGTGATTAACATAACTGATCCGAGCCCCGGCGGGGGAGGTGGGGGCCGAGGAGGGGGGGAGGGGGCGGGGTGAGCATAATTTTCATTTGCGGTGCGGGGTCACGAAGGGCGTTTTGAGCGCCGCCCTGCCTCTTCGGCTGCATCGTGTAATGAGGCCCAATCATTACCGAGGGGGCTGCAGGGAGGGGGCGGGCGTTGATATTTTGACAGCTTGCCGCGCTCGCGAGAGGGGATCGGACGGGCGGACGGGCGGACGACGCGCGTTTTATCGCTGATGCCTCGTTAGGGAAATCGACATCGTGGTGTGCAGGGCGGTGGGTAGCGAGATGGCGGGTGGTGAGTAGTGGGATGATGGAGTGGCGGAGTAACGATGTGCCGGGGTTGTGGAGTGGTGGGTTGTGTGGAGTGGTGGGTTGTGTGGAGTGGTGGGTTGTGTGGAGTGGTGGGTTGTGTGGAGTGGTGGGTTGTGTGGAGTGGTGGGATGTGTGGAGGGGTGGGTTGTGTGGAGTGGTGAGTTGTGTGGAGTGGTGGGTTGTGTGGAGTGGTGGGTTGTGTGGAGTGGTGGGTTGTGTGGAGTGGTGGGTTGTGTGGAGTGGTGGGTTGTGTGGAGTGGTGGGTTGTGTGGAGTGGTGGGATGTGTGGAAGGGTGGGTTGTGTGGAGTGGTGGGTTGTGTGGAGTGGTGGGTTGTGTGGAGTGGTGGGTTGTGTGGAGTGGTGGGTTGTGTGGAGTGGTGGGTTGTGTGGAGTGGTGGGTTGCGTGGAGTGGTGGGTTGTGTGGAGTGGTGGGTTGTGTGGAGTGGTGGGTTGTGTGGAGTGGTGGGTTGTGTGGAGTGGTGGGTTGTGTGGAGTGGTGGGATGTGTGGAGGGGTGGGTTGTGTGGAGTGGTGGGTTGTGTGGAGTGGTGGGTTGTGTGGAGTGGTGGGTTGTGTGGAGTGGTGGGTTGTGTGGAGTGGTGGGTTGTGTGGAGTGGTGGGTTGTGTGGAGTGGTGGGTTGTGTGGAGTGGTGGGATGTGTGGAGGGGTGGGTTGTGTGGAGTGGTGGGTTGTGTGGAGTGGTGGGTTGTGTGGAGTGGTGGGTTGTGTGGAGTGGTGAGTTGTGTGGAGTGGTGGGTTGTGTGGAGTGGTGGGTTGTGTGGAGTGGTGGGTTGTGTGGAGTGGTGGGTTGTGTGGAGTGGTGGGTTGTGTGGAGTGGTGGGTTGTGTGGAGTAGTAGGTTGTGTGGAGTGGTGGGATGTGTGGAGGGGTGGGTTGTGTGGAGTGGTGGGTTGTGTGGAGTGGTGGGTTGTGTGGAATGGTGGGTTGTGTGGAGTGGTGGGTTGTGTGGAGTGGTGGGTTGTGTGGAGTGGTGGGTTGTGTGGAGTAGTAGGTTGTGTGGAGTGGTGGGATGTGTGGAGTGGTGGGTTGTGTGGAGTGGTGGGTTGTGTGGAGTGGTGGGTTGTGTGGAGTGGTGGGTTGTGTGGAGTGGTGGGTTGTGTGGAGTGGTGGGTTGTGTGGAGTGGTGGGTTGTGTGGAGTGGTGGGTTGTGTGGAGTGGTGGGATGTGTGGAGGGGTGGGTTGTGTGGAGTGGTGGGTTGTGTGGAGTGGTGGGTTGTGTGGAGTGGTGGGTTGTGTGGAGTGGTGGGTTGTGTGGAGTGGTGGGTTGTGTGGAGTGGTGGGTTGTGTGGAGTGGAGGGTTGTGTGGAGTGGTGGGTTGTGTGGAGTGGTGGGTTGTGTGGAGTGGTGGGTTGTGTGGAGTGGTGGGTTGTGTGGAGTGGTGGGTTGTGTGGAGTGGTGGGTTGTGTGGAGAGGTGGGTTGTGTGGAGTGGTGGGTTGTGTGGAGTGGTGGGTTGTGTGGAGTGGTGGGTTGTGTGGAGTGGTGGGTTGTTTGGAGTGATGGGTTGTGTGAAGTGGTGGTTTGTGTGGAGTGGTGGGTTGTGTGGAGTGGTGGGTTGTGTGGAGTGGTGGGTTGTGTGGAGTGGTGGGTTGTGTGGAGTGGTGGGTGGTGGGGTGACAGGGTAACGGGTGTGACAGTATAGTGGGGTGACGAGGCGACACGGTCGCGCAGTAGTGGGGTGGAGGGGTGGCGGGGTGGTGAAGTTGTGTGGTGAGGGGATGATGAATTGAATTGAATTGAATTTGCCTTATTTTACGTGGCGAGACATGATGAAGTGGGGATGGCTTGGAACGAGATGGCGGATTCCCGGTGAGAGGGACGTGATGAGCGAGAGGGGAGCTGCGGCATGGACGAATAGAAGGGAGGCGGGTTGGTGCGGTGTGACGGGGAAGTGAGAGGGAAAGAAGGTGGAAAACATGAGTGGTGAGGTGACAGAGTGGTAGGATGTTTAGGAGGCGAGAAAGAGGGGCGGTTGAGAAGCATGGAGGAGGGGTGGTAGGCTGCAGGGGTAGCGGATGGAGGGTGGCGGTATGGGGGGGGTGATGATTCGGGGAGAGTGAAACGCGGGGTGCGCGCCTGTCACGTTTTTGCTTTCTCATATGCGAAGTGTGTGTAAAGTGCAGTGATGGTGTAAAAATCAGTTTGGGACGTTTTATGGAATGTGCATGTTTTAGGGCTCCGTGATAACGGAAAAATGGTTTTTCGAATAAAACGTCAATCTGTCGGCGCGCCTGTCTGTCCTATGTGACACACTGTGGTTTTGAAATACTTGATACTTTACATGCATTCCACATGTCCCTAGACTTGTAATTTATATATTTGTTACAATATGATACAAAATCTTTATCAGTATATGATACGAATTTTTGGTATTTACAAATGCATTCACATGCTATGTGTGTACACAAAAGTAAATCATCATCACGATCATTCAAATTTGCATGATATAAGAACTGAATATCTGATTTATTTGATTGACATTTACATTGTTTCGAGAAGAGGTTTGCGTCTTCTGATTCTTGACACACACAACCATTTTCGTGTATGTGCATTTACATGAATGCATCTTATTCCTTTTTATCATCGCTGAAATTCATTTTACCTTGGATAAGATTGGATAAGATTTCAATGGAAAACGGAAGAAAGTGCACTCTGAATTACATTTTTTAACACGTTCTTGGCATTGTCCCTTTACTAGTCACTGTGACTTGTACTATCTACTTCGTAGATACGTGCACTTCTACTAATATATATTTTACCTTTACGCGCGGCCAGGAAGTATACTTACTGAGTATACTGACAGAGAACTGAAAAGAACATTCGTCCAGAAATGATAAAATGTTCGCGTAAGAATACAAACTTGTGCATAAATTCGTCAACTAAAGAATTCTCACCAGGTATTTTGTCTACCTTCATGAAGCACGGAATTGAATTTATTCAAATTCAGTTCTGGAACTGAAAACGTTTGCGAAAATAAATCTGAAAGAACATTACGTATATTATTTTCGTAATATAAATCATTATTCAATGATTTACATAACAAATTGCTTCAGTAAAAAAGGATAATACATTAGTGACAATTTAACTTGAAAGATTCTACATTCTGCATTTTCATTCGAAAAGGCTCTTGCATCTCTCCTCACGTCGAAGTAATTATTGAACGTAATTCGTTTTATTTATCGCCCAAAAGGAGTAAAAACTGTTTGTGACTTATGGAGGAGACATATTATCTACCGCACGTATTCTTGATCTCCAGAATCCCTCTCACTTTCTTTCACTAAACCGAGTCGAATGATAAATAAGAGGATCAACTAGCGTGGATGGCCATATTTGAAGGCGACAACGTTGTGCTCTCGAGTAATAGATAACGTACTTGCATCAACAAAGAAACAAAACACAGTGGATTTTGTAGTACTGCTGACAAAATAATAACAACCAGGTCCTATTTCTTCCTTACCTAGCAAAGGAGAACTCAATAAAAGGTACGAGTCAAGAAACTACATTTGGTATAGTTCTACATTTACAGAAGCAAAACAATGTGTCACCTTAACATTTACCCAAAGGAGCAAGAGAAACTGGAAGAAAAAACCTCAACGAGATATACGTGTATTATTCGTAAGGACTTAAATTTGTCAGAATGTTGATCAAGAACTATATTTAAAAAACACGAGTTACTACATTACTGAGTCACGCACAAGGATCGAATATATTGATCCCCTGGAGAATACACGGTATTATGGCAGACCTATTTCTCATTAGTTAATTACTTAGATCTTTTTATTGAAAAAAAAACAACAAAGAACGCTCTATGAAATGTTTTACTTAAAAACCTATTTGTCAATACAATTCATAATAATTAAAATAAATTACTAGTATTATAATTTCCCACCGCCAACAGCAGGCCGCCAGACGCACAGAGTGGACATTTATTTGCAGAAAGCTGCGCCCCCACGTGGAGCCACAAATCGACTTAAAGCACGTGCGTAAATATCGGCGTTGCGGCAGCGCCCACGGGCGAATAGCGAACCGCCCCCGATCGCCTGCAGTGGTCACTTCCGCCACAGCGCGTGCAGCCCCGCTGGGTCGCCCCGCCCGGTCACCGACGCCATGGGCGGAGGAGGGCGGTTCTCAGCCGCTCTGCCGTTGCGTTCTGAAAATGCCGACGTTCCTTTCACATGGAATACGTCCATTGGCTTATGCCGGGGAGTGAGTTGAATTCATTAGTGAGTGAGTGAATGAGTGTTGATTACGGATGCGGCAAATATTTAGGTAATCAGTCACGTAAATGTAGTGCATGTTGTATTCCGGGAGACGGCGGTGTTGCTAGAACGTGAGATCCGGCGAAGTTTATTTAACCTCACATTCTCTGCCATTACACCCCTTGAATGACGTCATGTCCACGGTCGGGAAGACCTTCGTGTAAGGAAGGGTTGGGCCGTGCGTGGCTGCAGCAAGCTGGCTGTGCCGTGGCTACCCGAGCGCCACGGGCGGCGTCGCACTGAAATATGGCTCAATTCATCATGGCGGTGAGAGATTACGCAACAATAAACGATAACGCTCTCTTACGCGCGTGCTGCTGCTTCTGTTGGCCCTCGAGCTTCCCCACTCGCGACGCCTTGGAATCCGGAGGGTAGAGGAGGCGCAGTTATTTTAAACGAAATTACTACGAGGGGGCCTTCTTTTGTTTTTCTTTGTTGCCTTCTCGCTCGTCTAATCTTCCGTTTTACGACCCCGAAAGTACAACGTGGCTTGTCAGCGCAAGCTATTTTCTATTTCATAATCATATTCTTATATTTTATTCAAGACGCATATCTCTGAAGTTTCTACACAGCAGCGGCTCAGTCCTCAGAATCTGTATTACCAACTAAGTTTTCAGAATAGCACGTGTGGCGGAGCCTACTCGGAATTCCCCTCACGCCACATCATGCAACCGACTCGCTTCGCTGGAAACCCCCACCACCGCACGGCAGAAACCGTGCAGCTGCGCCTCCTGGAAATCTCTGCTTGCGTCATGGCGCAATACTCTTGCAAGACGCTATGTTTCTCAACGGCTGCCCGGGAGCCGGCCTCCCCGCCGCTCCCCCCGCGCCAATGCCTTGTATTAATTTCTCCTCCTGCCACCAGAGTACGCCAGCTTGCAGCATGTGCCTGCCCGCTCTCGTGGCTGGCTGTCCGCCGCCACCGCACGGGTGCGCTGCGCGCGCGCTCACGCCGCCGCCAGCTCCCCCCGCCCCGCTACGTGTCGCCGGAGGGTGGGCCCCCCCCCTCCTCGGTGCCTGCAAGCGGCAGCCCGCGCCCGCTCTCTTGCATCAGGTTTCCAGAAACTTCGGTCGCCACGCGGCCAAAAGGCCCCCCACCACCTCACGCCAGCAAGCGCCCAGCTGCGCGCTTGACTTCCTGGAAAATTTCGTTGCACACGACACGCCGGCGGCGCAACCGCGCTCGCCGCGCGGCGCTGCAACGGGGAAAAACTTCAGTTCTCGTCTGGCATTCATGTCGAACAGACGGGCTCCACGCCGCTCCGCGGCGTGTCTATCAGTTGTCGTCTCGTCTCCTTGCTGAACAGACGTTGCTCCGCGCCGCGCTCCTCGCGGTGTGTACTGTCTTTGTCGAGCGTCCATCCTGGACGGACGTGTCGCGCGCCGCTGTGGCGCCCCTGTAACTTTCTTTCTGTAATGTCCAAGTCAAACGGACACGTTGCGCGTTGCTCCGCGACGCGCATACGGCACTCATGGCTATGTACGCTCTCCGAGGTGCAATGGTGCCCAGCTGTTTATACGTGTGGAACCGGCCTACGCCACACACGTACAGTGGTGCCTAGCTGTTTATACGTGTGGAACCGGCTTACGCCACACACGTTCAGTGGTGCCCAGCTGTTTACGTGTGGAACCGGCTTATGCCACACACGTTCAGTCCCTGTGCTGGTAACATTAGTGTAACTTACTAACGCTCACGCCATGCGGGCAAACAGTGCTTTGTAACCCTCATGTTCATATGTATATTTTTATGCCACGTGCGCTAATTACTTTTATGTGTTATTTCCATGTCACGTGTAATTAGTTACTACTGACAAACTAATGCACAATGCCACGTGCGCTAATTACCTTTATATGTGTTACTTCATGCTACGTGTAATTAGTTACTACTGACAAACTAATTCACAACGCCACGTGTGCAATTTGGTCTCATCATGCATTTATTTCATGTTATTTATGTAACTTCATTCATAGGTTAAGTTTCATCGTCATCATAGGTTAAGTTGTATTTTTTAATTTATAATATACGCTTATATGTTTTGTATTCTATTGTTTCATGGTAACAAGCACCCTCTCCTGTCATCTCCCCATCCTTGCAGTCCCAGATCTGCAGGAGTGGTTATAACCTGTTCTCTCATTTCAGAAATCTGGGTGGTCCTTCGAAATTAATCTAATTAATCTAATTAATGGGCTATGGCAGGAATGTTTGGGAAGAGTCGAAATTTAATCATTTCAAACCAGTCCACTTTGCTCGACTCCCCATCCATTTTGGTCCTGATCGAGCTCGGATATAACCAGTAAATTTATATATGCCCACATATATATGCCTAATTTCTATTTTCAATGCCTTCCAGGTACCAAGCTGATATTCACATCAGCACATTCCCTTTTGTACTTCCATTGTCAATGTCTACCAGGCATTAAAGCTGATACTTACATCAGCACTCCCTTGTATGTGCTTTCCGAGCCATCACATTTTGTCTCTTGAGTGCTTGTTACTATATAAACATACTTGTCCTAATTGCATATCAATGTACTTGTTTTTTGTGTAACATACTTGTCCTAATTGCATATCAATGTACTTGTTTTTTGTGTAACATACTTGTGTTAATTGTACTTGCTTTGTCAATGTGCTTGTTTTTTATACAACACACTGATGCCTGATTTAAAATGTTACATGTACTTACTGTCCTGTATCGTGTAACGAGGCTGTGTTCCTGTATCGTGTAACGTGGCTGTTTGCTCCTGTATCATGTAACGAAGCTGTACGCTGTTCCACTACTGATGCTGCACCACTCAGCTGTTTTTTCAACAAATTTGTAAGTGTAATAACTTCATAGATGTGCGTCTATTCAGGGGATTAACTTGCTTGCTTGCTTGTAAAGATTACAATCACTGATTGCTACCTTAACTTCATGTGTATACATTTTGTGCACTTCCATTTGCAAGTGTTACATGTACAATTGTGGACTCACATTACGTGTGGTCTTTAATCTCATATGTACACTTGTATCTACGCTCCACGTGTGTATCTCTTTAATTTGTACACACTGCTAATTCACTTCCAAGTGTTACATGCATACATTTGTGTTTTTACATTTTTATGTGCTTTCTCAATTTCATGTGTTTATTGTGTCACATACATACACATTTGTGCCTTTACTGCAATTTTTTTAAATCTCTCATGTATACACATCAGTGTTATTACTTGCTCTTTATGTGTCACATGTACATACAGTGTGCTTTGTTTAGTGTTTATGTATTTTTGGGGAAAGTCCAGTGTTAATTGCTATTAGGTTAGGGCTCTTCTGATCCCTCAACATTCCTGTATTATTCTGTGCCCATCAATTGCCAATTGCGCATCCAAGATGGCATCACAAACTCTCCCTAAGAAGGTTATTAACGTAATGGCCAAATTGAAACGTTATTGCACCTTAACTTCAAATTTTCTTGCAGAAAATGAGAAACTCACTTCACTTACGTGCCGACAGTTAATCTGCACAAAGGAGACGCTGATTAAAGCTTTTAATAAGTTTGATAATTTAATTGATAATTTAATTGATGACATTGATCTAACTGATGAGATTACTTCTCAAATAAACGATCTCTTTAATGTATATTATGATGTTCTCGCTGCAGCTGATGTGGCAGTATCTAATTACAAATCAGCTCCCGCTGACAATGTTTCTGTTTCCAACAGAACAATCTCCCCAAAACATACTTCTAGGAATTCCAATTCTCACGTTAATGACAAGCCTCACACCGCCAGGGCGGGCAACGTCAACAACACGGGAAGGAATACACTACCAATTGGTCCAAAATGCAATTCGGAGCACTTAAGTAACGACTGTCCTTCATTTTTAGAATCATCACCTAAAGCACGCAATGACCTTACTCTTAAACAAAGTGCAAGTTCTAGATGCCTTCACCCGGAGGCCCATGGTCATTCTTGTCTTACAAAATGTACCATCTGTAGTGAAAATCACCATAAACCTCTGCATTCTGGTGATGAACCTCCCACTAATCAACAGGCTGCATCAGCTGTTGTAACCAATTCAACTACTAAAACTAGAATTGTGCTTAACGCCTCAGCCAAAACCACTCCTGGTATTGCTCTTAATGATGCACTGTTAAATGGCAGCAAAATTCAAAACGATCTCTCTGATCTTTTGCTCAATTTTAAATTTAACAAAATTAGCATTTCTGCTGTTCTTAAAACGTTTCGTCAAATTAATGTAGACCCACCTGACTGGAACCTACAACGTGTCTTATGGAGAAATTCTCCTGAACCCATGCAGGGCTTTGCCTTACCTACGGTGACATATGGTTTAAAACCAGCCACCTTTCTTGCTGTTCGCACCTTGCATCAGCAAACTACAGACGAATGCACTGGCCTCCTTATAGGCTCACATGTGCCAATGTCTAATGATGATGATTTTCTATATTCATCTCCTAACCTGCATGCTGCCAAACAATTCACTTCTGAATTAAATGATCCATTAACAAAGGGTGGTTTCCTCCTACGCGAATGGGTTTCAAATGACAAATCTGTTTTGTCAGATCTTTCAGATCACCTGCTTGCCAAGTCAGGCCACACAATTTTTGAATCTAAAGCCCACGGAGCAGCAAGCTATATACGCTCTCCAAATGAACACGGTACTTACACCGTAAACACCTTTGGCACTGTGGGGGTGGACTACATGTTATCTGTAATATGTTCTTTAATTGATCCACTCCGCCTATCGGCCCCTTGCATAATTACATGTAAATTGTCATTTCAAGGATTCTGGGACTATCCCCTCGATTGGGACCAACCGCGCCCACCTGACATTGCCCTTAAATGGCAAGTAGTGTTCACGTCACTAATTGACAAACCTACATTCAATGTGCCACGATGCATTCTGCCATCTGCACACTCATTAATCGAATTTCATGGCTCTTCTGATAGCAGCCTGATACCCTACGGAGCAGCAAGCTATGTACGCTCTCCAGGTGAACACGGTACTTACACCGTAACACTGCCTTCTGCCAAATCTAAAGTATTGCCCTCTAATGTGAAGTGTAAAGGTAACACCTTTTGTGTGTTAATCACCTCTGGCATTGTGGGGGTGGACTATCAGATGTCAATTCAAATTTAAATATAGGCAATTCATAGCTATTTAGTGTTAGTTATTTAGTCATTTTGTTTATCACTTTGTTAGCTGTAAGATTAATTCATTATATTGTAGATGTGTTAGTCATTAAGATTCTTGCATTACTGCATTTGCATTTTTGCATTTGCAACCTCTCCGAGGTGCAACCTCTGACATCTCATCCGAGATATGCCCTACTAGCTTTGCTATGGCAACATTCTGCATTTTCGTATTTGCAACCTCTCCGAGGTGCAACCTCTGACATCTCATCCGAGATATGCCCTACTAGCTTTGCTATGGCAACATTCTGCATTTTCGTATTTGCAACCTCTCCGAGGTGCAACCTCTGACATCTCATCCGAGATATGCCCTACTAGCTTTGCTATGGCAACATTCTGCATTTTCGTATTTGCAACCTCTCCGAGGTGCAACCTCTGACATCTCACCTGAGATACGCCTCATTAGCCTTTGCTATGGCAAAACTCCTATTTAGTGTTAGTTATTTTGGGTTATTTTGTCTATCATTTGTTAGTTGTAAGATTCACTGTATTACATTGCAAATTTGTTAGTATTTAGGATTCTGTATCACATTTAGATTTGATGATGTCCTACTACGTTAAGATTTCTGCATTTTTTGCACTTGCCACCTCTCCGAGGTGCAACCTCTCACATCTCATCCGAGATATGCCTCACTAGCCTCTACTATGGCAACATTTTGCAGTCATTTAGTGCTGATTCAAAACTATTGTATTATTATGCATTGTGTCATTGTACTTATTACATCTTGTGCCATCGCACTTGCCACCTCTTCGAGGTGCTCACTTGTCTAAGGTTTATTATACCTTCCTTACCAACGGCTATATTCAATATCCCTGCCATATCTCCATACACCCTACCACTCCCATCTTATACCTAACTACCTAGCTTGCCCTAACATCTTTTTTGTCGAACGACCTAGTCGTTCTGTGGGGGTGTATGTCAGCGCAAGCTATTTTCTATTTCATAATCATATTCTTATATTTTATTCAAGACGCATATCTCTGAAGTTTCTACACAGCAGCGGCTCAGTCCTCAGAATCTGTATTACCAACTAAGTTTTCAGAATAGCACGTGTGGCGGAGCCTACTCGGAATTCCCCTCACGCCACATCATGCAACCGACTCGCTTCGCTGGAAACCCCCACCACCGCACGGCAGAAACCGTGCAGCTGCGCCTCCTGGAAATCTCTGCTTGCGTCATGGCGCAATACTCTTGCAAGACGCTATGTTTCTCAACGGCTGCCCGGGAGCCGGCCTCCCCGCCGCTCCCCCCGCGCCAATGCCTTGTATTAATTTCTCCTCCTGCCACCAGAGTACGCCAGCTTGCAGCATGTGCCTGCCCGCTCTCGTGGCTGGCTGTCCGCCGCCACCGCACGGGTGCGCTGCGCGCGCGCTCACGCCGCCGCCAGCTCCCCCCGCCCCGCTACGTGTCGCCGGAGGGTGGGCCCCCCCCCCTCCTCGGTGCCTGCAAGCGGCAGCCCGCGCCCGCTCTCTTGCATCAGGTTTCCAGAAACTTCGGTCGCCACGCGGCCAAAAGGCCCCCCACCACCTCACGCCAGCAAGCGCCCAGCTGCGCGCTTGACTTCCTGGAAAATTTCGTTGCACACGACACGCCGGCGGCGCAACCGCGCTCGCCGCGCGGCGCTGCAACGGGGAAAAACTTCAGTTCTCGTCTGGCATTCATGTCGAACAGACGGGCTCCACGCCGCTCCGCGGCGTGTCTATCAGTTGTCGTCTCGTCTCCTTGCTGAACAGACGTTGCTCCGCGCCGCGCTCCTCGCGGTGTGTACTGTCTTTGTCGAGCGTCCATCCTGGACGGACGTGTCGCGCGCCGCTGTGGCGCCCCTGTAACTTTCTTTCTGTAATGTCCAAGTCAAACGGACACGTTGCGCGTTGCTCCGCGACGCGCATACGGCACTCATGGCTATGTACGCTCTCCGAGGTGCAATGGTGCCCAGCTGTTTATACGTGTGGAACCGGCCTACGCCACACACGTACAGTGGTGCCTAGCTGTTTATACGTGTGGAACCGGCTTACGCCACACACGTTCAGTGGTGCCCAGCTGTTTACGTGTGGAACCGGCTTATGCCACACACGTTCAGTCCCTGTGCTGGTAACATTAGTGTAACTTACTAACGCTCACGCCATGCGGGCAAACAGTGCTTTGTAACCCTCATGTTCATATGTATATTTTTATGCCACGTGCGCTAATTACTTTTATGTGTTATTTCCATGTCACGTGTAATTAGTTACTACTGACAAACTAATGCACAATGCCACGTGCGCTAATTACCTTTATATGTGTTACTTCATGCTACGTGTAATTAGTTACTACTGACAAACTAATTCACAACGCCACGTGTGCAATTTGGTCTCATCATGCATTTATTTCATGTTATTTATGTAACTTCATTCATAGGTTAAGTTTCATCGTCATCATAGGTTAAGTTGTATTTTTTAATTTATAATATACGCTTATATGTTTTGTATTCTATTGTTTCATGGTAACAAGCACCCTCTCCTGTCATCTCCCCATCCTTGCAGTCCCAGATCTGCAGGAGTGGTTATAACCTGTTCTCTCATTTCAGAAATCTGGGTGGTCCTTCGAAATTAATCTAATTAATCTAATTAATGGGCTATGGCAGGAATGTTTGGGAAGAGTCGAAATTTAATCATTTCAAACCAGTCCACTTTGCTCGACTCCCCATTCATGGCTAAAAATCGAAATTGTACACAGTTGCTGAAATAGCTCGTTTTTTAATCGTTCAAGTTTAGAGGGGAGACAAGAACTACACTTCATATCATAAAAGACAAGATAATTCACCAAAATTATGAGAAACGAGACGAACATGTTATCTTTTAAACTAATTCACACATATACTTCTTGTTGTTGGTGAACTGGCCAGTTGACGGAGATTTATCCGCTATGATCTGTTTTGAAAAGTAATGAATGAAACCAATAAGTAAACGCCTAGCAGGGACACGAAGAGGCCGCAGAAATGCTGAGGATCCTGAGAGGGCACGGAGTGTTGCAAACTTGGAAAGAAACGAGTGCTGATGGAACAAATTTGCTTCCGGGATTCCTGAAAAGACACTGCGCATGAGTGTGTTCGCTGCAACTCAGGAATCGTTCGCCGAAAGGAAGCGAGTAAGTAGGGCCTTGTTAGTTATTACAAGATTTTCATTGGCAGAGTGAAAGTCTGGTTTTCTACAACATTTTTCGTGCGACGGCAAAAGAATATGCAGCGTCGGGATATTTACGGTATAGGACGAGACATATGACACTATGCATCTCGCAGCAGAGCAACCAAGGACCCGAATTGTGGACTCTGAGTAAGAATGAATTTGAAAAGAAGTCAGCAGTTATTCGATTAATATTGTAACGAAATATTTCAGTAATGTATTTGGTACAGTATTTTAATTACTGGTTGATATTAACATTCTATCTTTATTATAATCATAAAAGTTAATAAACCATTTCAGTCCTATAATTGTTGAAAGTGTTACTGTTACTGAGGATTAGGTTCGAATCACAATATCATTTTAGTCTCGTGACTGATGCATCCATTGTTTTTTGTCGTCGTGGATGCAGTCAGTTTTGTTGTCTTTGTTGACTTGTGCGTGTATATGGTTCTGCGTCTACCTGGCGACACCACTGCTTAGAAACGTATTAGGCACGTGTCAGAGATCTCACTGTTAGCCAGTAGCACTACTGGTCGTTACTACAACACTCCTGACTAGTCTTACTTCTATTATTAATCTTATTATTACTTCCTTATCACGATGACAATGTAAAACAATATGAGTGGAGAGAAAGCTCATAGGCGATCGTACAAGAACCGTCCATAACTATTGCTTGAGCGGTGGGGCAACTACTCTCCTGCTAGATGCGGCCATTTCAAAACCTTAGTATCTAAAAGATTCTCTGTTGGGATCGCCCTGCTCCGTTCTCGAAATCCGCGGTCCTTGACAGCGCCGACGGCCGCAGCCATTCGACGCTCCGCGCGAGACCCGGTGGCCGCGGCGGGCGGGCCGACGGAGCGGTGGGCGAAGGGCGGGTGGGCGAGGGTGATGGCGACCGGCGGCCGGCGGGCGAAAGGTGGGCGACGCGGGTCGGGCGGGGCGGATGACAGTGAGGAGATGAAACGGAGGGCGGAGACGAGGCCGGGAAAGATCGTGGCGAGTGGAAAATTTTGAGCAGAGTGGGACGGAGGCAACGGCGCAGGACTGGGCAGTAAGCGGGGTGGTGGGCGGTGCGGAGGGCGGTGTCGAGGGCGGGGCGAATGGTAGGGCGGAGGATGGCGAGGAAGGCGGAGCGGAGGGCGGGGGGAGGTGGAAGGGACGAAGGGAGGGGCGGAGGGCGAAGCGGAGTGCGAGGCGGAAGGTAGGGCGCAGTGATGGGCAGTAGGCGGTGCGGTGGGCGGTGTGGAGGGCGGGACGGAGGGTAGGGCGGGGGCGGGGTGGAGGGCAGGGCGGAGGGTAGGTTGGAAGTCAGTACGGAGGGCGGGGCGGAGGGCGGGGCGGAGGGTGGGGCGGAGGGTGGGGCGGAGGGTGGGGCGGAGGGTGGGGCGGAGGGTGGAGCGGAGGGTGGGGCGGAGGGGGGGCGGAGGGGGGGCGGAGGGCGGGGCGGAGGGGGTGCGGAGGGTGGGGCGGAGGGTGGGGAGGGTGCGGAGGGAGGACGGGGCGGGTGGTGGGCGGCAGAGACACGCAAGCCGTGGCATGGCGTGGCGTTGCTGGTGAGGCGAGACGAACGGGTTTGGGGGGCCGGAGTGTTTGGGAGGGCAGGGGTGGGCGAAAGCGAGCATAGTGGTTGAGGCATTGCGGGTGGGTGGGGCGCCAGTGGAGAGAGGAGCGATGTAAAAAGCCTTGTATGGAGGAGTACGCGAGGAGGGGAAACGGGGCGGGAAGGCCGGGTGGAGCGGGACGGGCAGGGGCAGGGCAGAGGGACGGGGGGCGGGAGAGGCCGCTGAGCTCGCGGATTACGCGACCCGCCGCAAGTGGCGCGCTCTGCTGACGTGTAACTCGATTGCGGAGCGGTTTCGCGGTTTCACCAGCCGAAATACATCGCGGTCCACGCGCTCTGGGGAGCCGCTTTTGTTGCTTCTGGCGACGCCCAACTTTTCAAAGGGTTCGCTCGCCGGGGACCATTGGGACTTTTATCGTGAGTTTGCCTGACCGCGCTAATGTCATCCGCGGGTTGGGTGAGAAGAGTTTATATGGTTCATTGTAATTTGATAACAAATGCCCCTGTTGTTTTTTGAAATTATTTTAGATATGTGGCGGGAATAAGAATGGAATCAAATTAAAAATTTCACATAATAAAATAATATTTTTTACATTTTTTATAATACTATTTTATGGTCTTATGCCTAAGTGGACTAAGCGACATGAAATAGTTTTTGCGCACTCATGTAAACCGTTTTACATAATTTAGAAATGTTTTAAGAACAGAACAAATTAAAAAACCCAAATGATAAGTTGCAGTAAAGCTATGAATTTAACTCTCTCTTTCTCAAAATAGATAATTGAAGCCGATTAGTAGATCATATGGAACCAGAGGAAGGATCAGAATGGACGAGACTGGGTGATCATAAGACTATCCAATTATCCAATATTCAACTTCAATAATGAAAGTAATGAGAGTTAAAATTGCAGCTGATCTGCGTAACGACAGCCGCAGCAGCCAATGAAAGTAGACCCTTCAAGAGCAACTTCATCTTGAATGTGGGTATATGTTGTCGCCAGTCACAATAATCATGACACACCTTTACATTTTCTCTGAACGTTGACTCATATATGTAATGTTGAACATTCTGTCATTAAGTCAAATATCCATACTTTACACTTATCTTTCTTTCGGTGGGGTGGATGAGAATTTATGATGTAATCATTGTAAACGAAAAATTTTAGTTTAGAATCAGAAGAAAAACGGATCTTGTTTAATCAGTATGTTTTTTCCAAGCAGATATTATTGACATAAAACGAGCATACGTAAGTCCCCCACTGACATCACAATTTTCATTTATCTTATATTTCGCCAGATAAGCATAATACACAGACAATCAATTTTGCTTAAGATATCAGGGCAATTTATGTCATAATTTAAATAACTCTCCGTCTTAAATGAAAAAAGAAATGCGAAATCGATTTTATGACAAAATATTGCATTTTACAAAAGAAACAAAAATATTAATCTCTCATCGGGATTATTTTCTTCAATTTATGAAAGAAATGCATGGCAATAAATCTCAACATGAACACGTGTAAACATTTTAGCCTGAGTTGTAATGACCGAGTTAATAAAAAATCGCTAAAAATAACTTTGAAAGGGAAAGAAATTACATTTCTAACTACGGCTCTTGGAGGAGAATGTCGCTGTAGAGACGAGCATTACTCATTTCCCGTTCCCGTTTCGTCGCGCAAAGAGTTCTGTCCGTTGAAGAGCCGGATTGGTCCACTCCATCCCGACCGGAGGAGGAATAATTCGTCGTGCTGCTGCCTCTTGGAAGAAAACCCACTCTGCCCGATTTGAGCGCGGGAGAAGCGCAGGCGCAGCGCCGTTTAGCGCAAATTCTGGGGCGCGCCACAAAGGGAAGAGCCGCCTCGAACGGGGGGGGGGGGGGGGCGGAAGGGGCGGAAGGGGGGCCTGAGGGACGCGGACCAAGATTCATTAGCACCCCGGACAGGGATCCGCCGATATAAGAAGCGGCGGGAAGGGGGGCTGAAAGAGTTGGGGAAAGGCTGCAACTGGGTTCGGGGAGGGGAGGGAACGGGTGCGAGCGGAGCGCAATGAGGAGAAACGCTACGACAAAGAGCAAAGGGCAAAATAAGAATCAGTCTTGTAAAGCCAAAACATGAGCAAGACTGTTGAACGTTGAATGCTGTATTAAATTATCCATTAAGTTAATATAATTCTGACATCTATTAAAAATCGTACCCAAACTACCACATTCAAAATCGAAGAGATTCGCTTATATTATTTTATACTTCATTCGTATTTCTTTCGCTTAGATAATTTCTTATTAGTTTTCTAATATTCATTTTTGACACCTTCAGAAAATATTCTCTATTTTTTTTGTTATTACTCCGTCCGTTACCGCCACTTTACTCCGTTGTTTTATTTCCCTAATTTCACTATTTTGAATTATTTGCTCACGAGATTCGTCAATCGAGAGTTGAAAGCATCAGAACAATAAAATCACAAAAAACAATTATTTTATTGCTTTCGTCACAATAAAATGAATAATTAATGTGACTAAACAATGAAATATCAATTGACGTTGTTGCCATTTCCCACACATTTTATAATGATTAGTTATTAGTTCATATTAATAAACAAACTTTTTTATTGCATACACAATATTTAGAAGTACTTTTCTCTCAAAATTCATTTTAAAATATCTATTCAACGGTCATATTTAATTTATAATATATAGTACCACAATCTAAACAGCAAAAGCATTAAACAGAGTATCAAAATAAAATATTAAGTTGATTACTTTACGTAAGAAACTTCAAAGAAAGTTTACAAAAAGTATCATTTGAATCAAGTGAATATATTGATTGAATGTCGCAACCAACAGATAGATGTCAAAGGATGGTAATCATTTCTCGAAATGTTTAACAAGGAAAACTAAAATATTATTAATCTAGAGATAAAGGGAAGGCGTTTTAAAAGAATATGTAGGAGAAGAGGATATTCGTAATTCGGAAGTGTTTGAGCTTATCATCTACGAAAAAAGTAAAATATCCTCCCCCTCCACACAGCAGGTGGAGATATTCTAGAAAATAATGAGCAAGAGTAAGTTGATGGTGATGTGTAAAAGCATAACAAAGCTTTATTTGCGTTTGATTTACGAGAAGTTATAACTGATCTTGTTAATCCATCCAATGTAGATACCATTGACATTTCCTTGATTCCAGGTAAGATGGATGTGGCATTTCCATGCCGTAGCCACAACTAGCGCACAAGAGACTATCAGCCGGGCGCATTGTGGCTGCCTCCTAGGGCGGCATTTCCGCGCATTGTGCCGCCCCGGCCCCCTGCGTGTGCCCGGAGCATCGCGCTTGTGCACTGGAGCGAGACTGCCTGCGGGCGCCGGGGCGGGGGGCGGGGCACGTGCGAGGGGGGCTGGTTACGGGCTGCGAACGCCACCGCCTGCAACTTGTGAATGAAATCATCCCACGTTGCGGTCCCCAAGCTCTTTCTCCATGTGTAACTCTCTTTAAACTTGATACGTATTCGTAAAAGCTGGCCTAAGTAACTATATCTACCAAGTACAAAAGTAACACTTTTCAACGAAATTCTGTTTTAAATACTAATATTTTTCTAGGATGATGCAATAAGTATTTTGTTATATTTTTCCGAATTCTTTTTTAAATAATGTGACATCAAACACTTTTTCACTAATTGTATTCTAATAAATATTGTAATAAAACTTACTAAGTGTCACCGAGCTCTGGGCGAGAGAAGGTACGTCCAATTAGGTCGCGAAGTCGTCCACCAAAGCAAAGCATTTAGAACATTTACCTGAAATCTCTCTCCAGAACATTTTCTGGAAATGCACCTTGCCAAATGACTCGCCAACTTACATGCTCTACTTCAAATAAAATCCAAGTGTTTTCCAACTGTATAACCAGTTTATTCTTCTATGATTCCGCAACTTCTATGCCAAATATCTATCTCTAAGGGCAGCATTTTTTTCTTTATTTCCTCTACTTCCTATATTTATGTCCTATAAACACGTCTTTCTAAAATTGAGTAAAGAAGTTTTTGGAAGTGTTATTAATTTGTTCATTTTTACGTTTTCGTAACTTTTCAGTTTTAAATTACTTTGAGAATGAAACAACGTCGATGAGTGGATGTAGGCATAGCGTTGCAGATGCAGTCAAATGCAGGAAGCGTGCTCAGGAAGTAACCTGTGGGGGACTGAACACGAGGACGATATTATCACCATGATACACAGAAGAACCTTCAGCTAACAAACTCCAGAACTAGAATTTGAACGCCCACAGCGCACTAACTGCTGCGGTCTAACGCTACAGTGGACGTCGATGTCGGTTACAGCTCTTCTGAGTTCGTGAATACTTGAGGCGTCGGTGTCAATTTTTGAATAATTACCGGAAGTGTGTTCAGAAGAGTTCCTTGAAATGAATCTAAAGGAATGTCACCTTACCTGCGCTACTTCACAGTGTTTCAACTCAACTTATTCTTCAAAGGTTCTCACCAAATACCTCATTTATACAGGATGTCTCAAAATAAATATTACAATTTTCCTAGGGAATGTAGAGTGACAGAAAATTATCACTTCTTGTCAATTAACATGCAGTGGGAGATATCGTTCAACGGATGTGACATACATGTGGAATTTTCCCCTGATCGTGCCCTGATATTCGGCATGCACACGAAATCTCCGTGACTGGGTGCGAACATGATCTGCAAATTACCAGTGCTTAAGAAGTTGCCTTCAATCAGGAATAAATGTCTCATGTGTGTGTAGGAAATTTCCAACTACACGTTCACTAGCCAAAGTTAATCATTATCTACCTCCCCTAGAACTTGGTAACATTTTCTAAGACATCTACGACATGCACTTCCAGGCACTCAGACAAGATCAACCCCCAATCAACATTTGTTCACCCCGACAACCCATTTACATGTCATTTTAAAAATTCTTTCTAATTATTGGTTTAAAATAATGGTTGCGGTCATAAGAAGGCTGTCGCTGCTGCGGGCGTGGGCGCGGTGAGGCACACGCAGTAGTCAGCTGGTGGTGCTCTCGACGCGTTGAGGCGGCAGAGGCTGCGGGCAGGCAGCTGCGGCGCTTCGGGCGGCCGGGCGGGCCCATCGATCAACGCGCGACCGACGCCGCCCCCGCCCCCGCCCCCGCCCCGCCCCCGCCCCGCCCCGTCCCCGCCCCGCCCCGCCCCCGCCCCCGCCCCTGCCGCCTGCCCGCGAGCGGCCCGCCATCGCTCGGCGCGCGGGGAACTGCCGCGGGCAGGCGGTCGGCTTCGACTTTAATTTAGCTAGTTAGTTGTCGAGGGGGGCGGGGAGGGCGCGTTGGGGTTGCGCGAGGCGGGGAGGGGGTAGAACGGAGGGGGAGATGGAATGGGGGATGGTGAAGCGCGGAAGGGATGTTGGGAGATGGGAAGTAAGAACAGGTTGCGTAAATGTTGGAAGTTGTTGGGGAGTTACTCGAGAGTCAAGGTGTGCAGTCAAGACGTCGGAGAGAGCGTAGTAAATATTCTTGCGAAAAAGTAAAAATGGTAAAGGTGGTGGTTGTAGAATACTTTAAACAAGAAGTAAACTAAGGCGATAACATTAGGAGTGACATCCGTGACCCTGCTTTGTATGATTGGAGTACAGTAAGGTGACATTGCAATCAATAGCTTTGGACACTTGGGATGTTTCTATGAGACGACAGACGCATACGGTCAACGTGCAGAAAGGATCGAGATAGTGGTTATTCTTGGAAAATTAGTCATCAAGCTTTCAGAGGAAAAATCAATGGTGAGGAACGATGTTGATGTTGTTTTTGTTTTCTTGTTGTTGTTGTTGTTGTTGTGGGGATGGCGGTGGTGGTTGTGGTGGTGGTGTAAACCCCGATCTCTGGAGAGTCCCAGCAGCCACCTCCAACGTGGGCTGTTATGTTGGTCTTTCCCGACTTTGGCACCACTTGGGCACCCAAAGCATAAGAGGATTTTCGACCACTTTCTCCTCCTGGGCCCGGCACTACAACGGTTTCAGTAATTTTATCAGTTACTTGCGCCGTTCCTTAATTGAGCGAAAAAACTAATCTGTTCAGGACGAAAATGTTGGGGGAAGTAATTTTTCTGTAAATTTAGCGAAGGATCTTGAACATGAAATGATTTTGAACACTACAAGGTGCAGTGGGTCATTGAGAGTTTTTGTGACGTTTAAAAATTCACCGCCGTAATAATTTGAACCCCTAAAAACAGGTCTGGAATCCAGTACGCTAACGCCTTTACGACGGTAGTGAGTAAAGGGTCGGTGACGTATTGGGAAATAAGTAAGGAATTAATCCATGAATTCTCGGCTATCCGGGAGACGCCGCGTCGTTGGCTGGGGTGCCGACGTTTCGCCTGACATGTCGCAGGCTTCCTCAGGGCAATGGAAGCTTACGTATACATAAATAAGTAAGGAAAGAACTGATTATAGAAGGAGGTTGGATATGGAAGAGAGGTCGAAGTAGAGATAGTTTGAATAACCAGGAAGATAATTACGAACAAAAGATGAAGATGGATTTGTCGAACTGTAAAAAGAAGACGGATTTTCCTTACTGGAAGAGGCTTAGGATTCTGTTCGCAGATGATAGCGATGCATTCACCAAATTGTGGCACTTTCAAATTCACGCTAATAATTGAGATATTTATACATTTCTGTGAACTTACGTTACTCTGCGATTAAATATACTCGTACTTAATACGTACAAAAATATTTAAATTTATGAAAAATATTACTTCTCTTTCAAAGATGAATTTATATTCTTCGTATATAGGTTTCATCAAGGCAGTCACTATGCATGGGAAATGATAGCGCACTATTTCGAAAATATCATTTCTTGTTTTTGCTTCCTTTCAATTGATTAAATCTGTGCCTTGGGGTAAGACAATCATAAGTGCCACCAAGTCGGTATTGAGATATCGCGAAAATAAAGTTTTATCGTTATCTATTAATCATGTCTTACAATAATTTAACTTAAAGCCAACTTAAATGTACTGAATGTAGCTTTGACCTTAATTTGTTCAAATTTGAGATGTATATATGTCAGATGTGTAAGATATCGTTACTTAGCTACGTCGTTGCGCCTTATTGGTAAAATGCGCTAACGCACCTAAGTAATGATGTCTTATCTTGCCATAAAAATTTTCAATTACACAAATCAAGATACATTTGTAAGTGAAAAACATAATTTATATTGCAAACATGTTTAATTAGTAATAATGCCATGCTAGGATGGTCTATTCTATGACGCGGACCTTTCCACATATTGTATTTCCTCATCATAGCTGAGTAACGAATCTTTGGTAATGTTAAGGAATGAAGAGGAACAAGTTCCACACATTGCCATATTGTTGCCATATTGAAATGATCAATATAAACGTAATTTTAAAACGTTATAGTCTATATTTCAACTTTATTATTAATACTGGCACTAAATTCACAATGCATACGATTAATAGTCTGTTTCATTCGTTTTAAAACATGTTAAATTATTTAAGAGACTGATTCATTTTCTTCAGATATTTTTGTGTATATTAAACATTACTTGTAACAATTTCTAATTTTTTTAAGACATAGGAGGACTATTTACAAACAATTCCACCGCCAAACACCAATTTCTTCCTTGTAACATCCGTTTTCTAAATGACAATGACGCTTACTATTTTAACGATCTTAATGCAATCCGAAACGTACTTAAAGCTGATTATAAAAATGCAATTTTTCTGACAGAGATGACCAAACTGAGTAGATGGGATTCAGAAAAAGAAAACAGTGATCATGATATAATATAGAAAATGATGGGAGTGGCACTTACCGTTGTCTTGCTCCAAGGCACAGAATTACGCTATCGATTTTTCTTCTCGTTGTTACGTTTTCATTGTTAGATTTTGAATAACGGGAGAAGTCCCACATATCGTACGATATATAAGAAGTTGCAAATAACGAACATTAAACAACATAAGAAATAGTTATAATTAAATGGAAACGTAGTAAAATGGGCAGACGAAAAACGCGACATAAATGGAAGAATAAGAGGAAATGACCACACGAGAAATCTCATTTGATGAAGGATGAAATAGAGAAAATGTGTGCCTGATCTACGTCGCGAACACAACAGTCCCACCTCGCAGTCTGATTGTGTGCGGATTACGTCCATAGGGATTCCGCATCTGCATCACGAAATGAAGCTTTGAAAAGTGCGGCCTGGAAAGGCCCAGCCGGTGAGAGAGTTGCATCAACCGGTGTTCCAGCTCGGCCTCCCGCAGTTCCTCTATCAACAATTTCGCACAATCTCTGCGATAGATGTTCAGATCATCTTTAACCTAGCAAAAGCTGGCATAAAGGGAAGAATATAGTGTTGTTGAATGATAATTATAAAATTTACATATCAATAATTAATTGTACAAACATTTTAAGCGTTATTGGAAATTGGAATGTAAACATAAAGATTTATTCACTAATACTTTTCGGATCCTATCTGCAGTGATTCTAAAGAGAATTAGATTTAGTCAAATGTGTTAGTGATCCTAAATCTGGGAACCCTTGCATTCTATTTTTTTCCGTCACCTAACGCGCAGACCATGGTTTCTCACTACTGAGTCCGTTACCACCAGTTTATTCCATTGTTTGGTTTCCTTTATTTCTTTATTTTGAATTATATGCTCACGAGATTCGTCGATCGAGAGTTGAAAACATCAGGACAATAACATTTTAAAAAAATATTGTTTTCGTCACAATAAAATGAATCATTAATGCGACTAAATAATTTACATGGTTGATATTTCCAATACATTTTATAATGATTTGTTATTGGCTCATATTAATAAATATGAACATTTTTTATTGCATACACCATATTTAGTAGTAATTTTGTCGCAAAATTAATTTAAAAAACTATAAAACAGTCTTATTCAATTTATCAGATGTAGTACCAAAATGTAAATAGCAAAAGCATTAAACAGAATATCAAAATAAAATATTAAATTGATTACTTTAAATAATAAACTACGAAGAAAGTTTATAAAATGTATCAATTGAATCTAATAGATGATTGATTTAACGTCGCAAACAACAGATAGATGTCAAAGGATGTTAATCATTTCTCGAAATATTTAACAAGGAAAACTAAAATATTATTAATCTAGATATAAAGAGAAGGCGTGTTATAAGAACAAAATAGAAGAAGGAGATATTCGGAAGTGTTTCAGCTTATTGCCTAAGAAAAAAAGTCTCCCTTCTTCCCCTTCACACAGCAGGTGGAGATATAGAAGAAGAAAAATGAGCAAGAGAAGGTTTATGGTGATCTGTGAAAGCACAAAAAAGCTTTATGTGACCATGACTTTGTCACAACGCGAACACAGGAGATTAACAGCGGGACATATTATCTGCCTCTCACATAGATCCGGATCTGCTCCTCTTATGGATGAACGCAATTTTTGCTCAGTGAAAGAAAATGCTAGAACTGCTACAGATGTTATAAAAATGTGTTAGTACTAAAATTCCAGAAATAATTATACATAGGTTAGTTGCTGTTATTGGTTATGGTCTAGCTTTAAATGTAATGCACATTGTTTATAAGTATGTCTTTTGGACTTAATTACAATGTTATTAAGATGATACCGTGATATATTTTTTTCCAATAATGTCACCTGTAAGGAAGTTTTTCTCATCCTTTTCATCAACTGAAACTATAATTAGGAATGAAAGCAAGAAGTAAAACTCCTTCAGATCTCTAAAATTAACAGTTCCAGCTACTGTTTTCCCCCAGACGAAACAAGCACAAATTTTATGTTTAATCCAAATGTCAATGATTTTTAGGTATTCGAATTGCACGTGATATCAAATCACCTGTCTGATCGGTTCGGACAAGCAAAATGATCTGACAAATTGTCCCCGATAATTCAAATCATTAGTAAAACACCCAAATCACGTTAGATATCTCACCAGCAACTATTCATAAATGTGACGTTGAAATTTCGAAAAATTCAGTAACCGTTTTGGCGCTGCGTAATGAAATACCATTAATTTCCGCGTTTCGATTTGTTCCTCTTCGAAATTGTGTTGTCGTGCGGAGAAAAACACAAGTCCTGAATCAACTGTAATTTTAAAATGAATGCGCATCGGATGCACCCTGCATGGGAGTTCCGGATCCGGGGCAATTTAATCTGAGTTCTACTATCGGGATACAAATTAATTGGATCGTTGACTGTTATTTCTATAAATACGCCCATGTGAACTTCGAAATTTTGGAATTTACAGCGCGTTACTGCGTTTGCAGTGGCACACTTTTGTAACGATGCAGATTACCAGTATGTGGAATGAACATTTACGCCAGTAATTGGTCTAACAAGACAAATAGTTTAAATAGATCGATTAGTTTGATGGCATTACTCTGCTGTGATGGTAATTGCCAAAACAGTATTTTTGGAAATTTTCAACAAATTATATTAAGTTCAATTTCGCTCGTTCCCGTTATTCGGAATTCCCGAACTAGTAAACTAATTTTGTACCGATTTTCAGGAAGTTATTGGACAAATTAATTGGTGAACACAGTTCTTTTATAGGACTATCATGTCTAGTTGATATTTAAAATGAGAGCAAAATGTGGAAAAAGGCATATTTTCATACCACAATTGTTAAGAGAGATGTTAAAGAACGCTATTTATCTTTATATTTTACGAAATATTTTTGCCTTGCTGCAAAAATAGTGAAATTCGTACCAAAAAAAACGTGTTTAGTTATACACACATAGTAGAATTTATAGATATCTTACATTCAATGTCGTATATCAATGGTATTTTTTAAATCCATCATAAGGACAAGTATGCATTATTATAAATTATTTCTACAATGCACGTTTAAGAATCGTAAAGATATTGGTATCGTTTTCTATTTACAAAATAAGACATTTCGAAGGAGTTTTAAATTTAGGTACCAAGACAAGTGTTCAGTGACACAGGTGAAACTATATACTGAATTTTTGCGTGGTGTTTTTGAATTGTATGTGGCGCTGGTGAGTGTGACAAACGCTTGTTCCATCGGCTTTAAAGAGAGGAGTTTGTTTTTTGCCACATGCAGTCGTGTGAAACTATGTGCAAGCGGAATGAAAACCATAATTCTGAGAAACAAAATCCTGTGTTGAGCTGTTACCACACGGAACGCCATACTACACATTGTGAAGACAGCCCACAGAGATTTTATACTTTGCTACGACTTTTTTTGTTCTACCAAACTAAATAAGGAATATCGAGATATAAAGTTTTCGATAGCCATTTTTCTTTAATTTGTTTAAATGAGTATATAAAATTAATATTTTGCAAGTTCTGGATTTGAATTTTGCTGTAAGTGCTCATTGTCATAAAATAACATTTTCAAGTGTCATTACTGTTTTTCTAACTATAATACCGCTCTTGAAGTGTAAAGTATAATATAATTCTTTATTGAACGCTAACTTGTCAATTTTTTACTCGTATTTGGGATCGCCTGATTTGCACTAATTAAAAGAGAATTTACAAGAACAACAATACTGTATTTTCAAAGAAGTCACAAGCATGATTTTAAATGATACAGAATACGAGAAATTTACAAGTCAACAATATTAATAAAACTTCAATGTGCACTATTTCTTTACAAGCCAATTATTTAATAAACATGCAAACTACTGCTACCAATTTTAAAGACAGAATGGTATTTATATAAACCATGAAGGAGGACCTCATAAACGTTTAACTTCAGAATATAACGATGATGTAACGAATTGTAACTGTGTATACAAATACGTCTGGTTACTTTAAATTCAATTCATTGGCTAGTATGCTTTAGTGAACAGAAGCACAAGGCCATTCAGAGAAAAGAAATTTTCAAAAAATGACTACACGGTTTTAAACTACAACCGTCAAGGTTCATTCAAATGATTACAGGTACCCTTCACATAATAAAATGGTGTTTCCTAGAAAAACAAAGAACAATGGCAGCTTTCCTACCCTCATACTCTAAAATAAATTAAAATCCATCGTAATCATTCACTTACCTTTCACTCGAGCGCGCTGGGGCCTCTTCGACAGCGAACTAGCGCTGCATTACGATGCAGACGTGTTCTCCTTCAAATGTTAAATAATGTTTCATTTAACGTTTTAAAAGCGTTTCGCTGCCTCTGCTCAAGTACCTTGCGTTTAATGAGGCGACACCTGCACGCGACATATTAAAGCAAAAATCTGCCTTTTTAATAAGCGTCGCGCTGGCGGCCTGGCAAGTGCTGCGTGGCTGTTGAGCTACCTGGCTCGCCAGTTTGCACGCAGGGGACCGGAGTGGAGGTGTACTGCTCTTGTTCCTGCCGAAATAATTCCTGCGTGGTGCGGCACAGCCTGCCATATTTTAATGTAATCCGCAGCTTAGCATAAAGCCATATAATTAAAGTGGACTAAATGAACGAATTGTGTTTTGGGGGACATTTTGATTTAAGTTCAAATTGTTCTGGCCAGTGAAAATGTTAGTTTTACTGAATCCGTTTTACGTGGATGTGTAAAACGATATTCACTTGGTAGTGTGCGTGATGGATGTAACAATAAAGTGTGGGAGATAAATTATAAATCTCATGTCTCTCTTTTGTTGTCTTTACATTTCCGAAAGGTGTTCAGATTTTTTGTGAATCACTACTGCCACCTAATATCAGAACTTGAAATATTAAAACAATCGCATATATCAATACCGATAAATTAATTCAAAACTTATGTTATAATATATGCACTTATAGGATTTAGTATTCCACAAATAAACTTTGATATGTTTTCAAAACAAGCTTTGAATGAATAAAATATTTAATAAATGCTGTCGTGACGTATTTTTAGTACAATGAATAAATACAGAGAATTGAATAATAATAATAATAATAATAATAATAATAATAATAATAATAATAATAATAATAATAATAATAATAATAATAATAATAATAATGGCTTTATATGTACCAATTCATACAGAATTGTCTAAAATCGTGATCGAAATCTAAATGATACGAAAAATTAATTTTTTTAGTGGCAAACGTTACTCATGTTTTATGCCGTTGGATATTTCTATAAATTTATTTTGTAAATTTAACAGTATTTTATTACAGTCATGTTAAATGCCTTAATTATTTCCATACTTACGCATTGCGGTAAATATGCCTCATACAAGTAATTGTAAGGACAACGCGAAACAAATTAACAATGTTTTTATTTTAATTTACAAAGTTCTCCAATAAAAAAAATGTTCGTGAGGTTAACGAGTGAATTCGAGCTTGGCCATGAATAAATTAGAGCCAATTTGCACCCGGACACTTTCGGCTGTAGCCGTTCAGAACATTCATGCCCTCAACATTCATGACAAGTTTCCCGATTTGTAAAGAGCAGCAAACGAGAGCGCATCCGCCATTGTTGAACACGGTCGTTCGGCCACCATGCGCAGGCTGGCCACCATTGCGGCAGTTGCAACCGCGTCCGCCAGGCAGCGCTGGCGGCGGAAACAGCCTCCCTATCACGACCATTACTCTCCAAAAAACTCACTTTTTTACGCTGCCCCCACCGCCGGCGCCGGCGCCGCCGCCGCCACGCACAATGGCGCATTGAAGTAGGGGAACGACTGATTTCGGCTCAAATAAAAACACTGGACTGGCTCCTACCGTGCGCTGGGGCGCTGCCGCCGCCGCCGCCGCTGCCGCCGCCGCGCGCCGCTCGCATCACTCACCTGTGAACAAGAACAAAAGGGGTCGCAGTGCGGGCTTGCCGACGCGCGGGCCGCGGGCAGCGTTGACACCAATAGAAAAAGCATTCGGCTGCGTAAACGCGCGCGCACGGAAGGGGAGGAGGCAGGTGGCAAAAGCGAAAAACCGCCGCGCGGGGAAGAAGACGCGAGGCGATTTTTCATTCAATTGCCGCTGCTGCCGCCGCGGTAAACTAAATGTTCCCTTTTATTCCAGACCCAAAAGGGCTGTCGGGGTAAATGATGTGGTGACACTTTGTTCAAGCCGAGTACAAATATTGAACATAAAGAGAGGGACGGAAGGACGAATTTATAATCAATACTCTTGGAGTATGATTTACATCTCAAATATTAAGGTTAGCTTGAAAATCAAATGATTGTTGAAAGGGACTTAAAATTAAGGAAATACAACCAAATAAATAAAACAGGAAATATAATGTACTCAGAGGCAATACAAAAATAAAGACAAATGAAATTACAAAACAAGCTGAATAATAGGATAATAAATAAACAAGTCAGAACCAGACCAAACATTTTCATACAAAGTTTAATCCTCAAGCTTAGCGTAACGTGATAAATTGTTAGTTTCGGACGCTTTAATTTATATGTGCAATTATGTCTAATTTTCAGTATTATATTAATGCTTTGTGTTTATTGAATGATAAATTAATTAAAGAACTGAAGACTTATCGAACTATAATAATTCTAAATGTTCCAAATATATTTCTGTAGGTTGCAAATAATATTTTAAAGAAAGTTTTAATAATTATCAGTGTTTATATCATATAATTACCAGTCTTTTTTCATTTACTTAGAAATGAGATCATGCCTTTTTGACTTAATAATATTTTACTCCCAAATACTTTACAAAAACAAAATGTTTTTCTTTCAAAGATTAATTTCCTGAAATAAGTTTGTTTTCGGTTTGTCCCAAAAAAATTTGTTCCGCTCTGCTCCTACATGTAAATAGCTACCTCCAATTTATTCAGAATGTTTACTGAATATAAATTCTCAAGCAGCCTAAACCCCCAAGTCCATTTCCTACCAAGCCCTGCAATTAAAGAACGAACCACTCTCTCGATGAAGCACCTGATGCTAAGTCGGGTTACCACTTTCCATCTCTCCTACTCCCCACCCTCTCTCTCTCTCTCTCTCCCTCCCTCCCTCTCTCTTCCCCCCTCTCTCTCTATCTCTCTCGCCGGAACCCGAAAATCAGCGAGCATTTTTCATCTTCCTGCGAGTAAAGGAGATACTTCATCGCCCTCTGAGAAATTGAAGGTGTTTCCTTCATGCTTCATTCCCCTCTCTGCTAGCCTTCCCCTTTCACATTTTTCTGAGCGGTTCTGGAGAGTTTGAAGAATGAAAACTTTTTTACCGCTATCGATCATCAGCATGGCTGTCCAGTAAATACCCGGGTCATCATTTCTTGTTAGAATGTCTTCATCAAATTTGTAGGGCCAAGTGAGATGATATTTATTAGCGATATTATATTTTGATTCATAAATACTTAATTTTTCAGATGCTAATGAACTTGAAAGGATGACACACAACTCCAATGACCATTGCTTTATTGTGAATTCCCTTTCTAATTTAAATGTGTTCAAAATGCAATAAAATTCATTTACTGTATTAGAAATAAATAAATATATATATAGAGAGGAATGTATTGCAGAGAAGGAATGTATTGCAGAAATGAAGTATTTCTCTATTGCTGAAATTGCATAATATTTGTGATGTAACCGACCGTATTATTAACACGTTTCCAAATGATATCAGTTGAAGTAATTGTCTAAGTAAGTCTTAAGTTCATTATTTACATTTTTAAATTTCGATGTAACAACGTTGGAAAGATGACAATTAATTTGAAATGAGAAATCATTGTGCCAAACAAAACAATAAAGAATACAACAAATCTGAATCGAATATATTCATTTGAAAGATAATTTAAAACACATTAAATAAATTAAATTTTTCGCATCCCGGATTATCTATAACCAACTGAAACAATGAAATAAAATTAAACGAATGGAGTCACATTTAGAAAAAAAATCAATCATTCCATGCATTGTTCTTTGAAAACTGTTCACTTACATTTATAATATGCACTTCATTTTTACATGGTTTGCCAAATATTTTAATTATTTTTTTCCATCCCACAAGATGTCATATTTTTATCAGTGAAAGCATTACACAATCTTTTCGTAACTTCGAAGTCCTCCGTGAGTGATACATTATTTATATTTCTCATGAAAGAAAACAACCGAAGCATCCCCAACCAATAACATCGGCGTCTGCAAAGAGAGCGACACGGCGCCCCTCTTCCCACTTTTCTGTGGCTCGCTAAGAACGTGAGTGCTGCCGCCCGTTTATAGGCCGAGAGAGCGTTCATTATTCCATTAGGGATGTCGCCTCACCGAGGTACCCATCAGTCAATTTATTAACGCTCCGTGAAGGGGTAAAAGGCTGCAGAAACAAGCGACGCCGGATGCGTACCCGTGATGAGAAAATGATAGGAGGGTTCGTACGCAGGACAGGCGATGGGGGCGATAAGGGCTACAGGGCGGGAGGGGGGAGGGAGTATGTGTTTAGGTCCCATAAGGGTGCCCTTTGTCGTTGACGAGGGCTGTTCAGCGAGTAATGTAGGGAACAAGGATAGTAGTTAATGGGGTTAGGGCTGGTGATGCAACTCTTGAGATGGGACAGACTCACGTATGGTAGGGACTGTCAAATTTGGGTTTGGTTTTCCTATAACTTTGTGTTTAACACGTGCTTTAAGTGCAGCTGAAACAAAATCGTGGAAACCTCAAAATCACTTTTATGTGACTCTTAAGTTCGCTGGGAGTATCAAAACTAGTTCATTTTTATTGCGAAAAGTTTACAAGAGAAACAAAATTTATTCTCTTACTGTGTTTGATATGAGCCTGATATTTTCTAGGCCCATTTTACCTCATGAATAATCCCCTAAACTTTTTGTAAATGCAAAAGAGTTAATTTCGGTAAATAATGGAATGAGCTGTTTTTTACCCTCGTATAATATATTAAAGGTATTATGAAATGAAGATTCTACATATTCTTGCAATGTTATAGATTTATTTCTTTTATTTGAATATCAACATTTGATTAAATTTTTGAAATGTGGCAATTATAGTTTTACAGGTAACAATATCCCTGCTTATGAGGTCTTAAATCCATACACATATGTTCACAGCTCATATTCATATTCTTTTACACACATTTTTATGGGTGAATTTCTCTGCAGTGGTAAAATAATTGATACACACAAGACGTGAAAGACCAGCGCTCCGTTATGAATGTAACTCAACATTCATTCTCTCATTTTTCTTCTTTTTCTGTTTTGCGTAACTGCTTTACTCTCGTACATATCCCTGAATAATAAACTAAAAATACTTAATATTAAAGTATAGAGGCATATTTCAATCATAAAATATTCATACAAGCCTTTGAAAAAGTTGATTTCATTTATTTTGTAATAATGATATTTTATTCAAGTCGTAACTGTCTAATTTTTCTTCGTATGTATTATACTACATACAAGACGAGATAGATGCGTATTTCTATTTACTTTAATACTCAGTATTGGTAGCCCAACATGAAGGAATAAATAAACAAGTATTATTATTACTTCCAAGTAGAACGTATACAAACGTAAAACCAGTTTCTCAGAACATTATTTATTTCATAAAAAATTGAAATTGGTTTCGAGAAGAACATAACCTGTTCAACAAAATTTCACTCTCAAAATTATTGTGATACGTTTAAATCTTCAATTCGAATAAATGTGAATCTATGCATAGTAGAAGCTCAATTAGAAATATACATCACTTTAATGCATATTATGCTGCATCTACTTAAATGGTATGGGAGTTATCAATATATGGATTTTTATGTCACGCATTATCCGACCTGGATGACTGGCGGATGTACTCTGAAAGTACCATCTTAGACTTGCGTTTTTGTGGATACCCTAGAAACTGCAGTCCAAATTTAAGAAACAAAAATAGTGATGACTATTACCACTTTTATATCTCAGGTAAAAATAATGGCAAGTAAAACTGAGATATGCATTAGTCCACTGCTGGCTTTTTCAACATTTTAAGTAGATTCAACTTCAGAAAATTATAAGTAGAATCTATTAAATATCCAATTACGATACCATAATTCAATCGAATAAAACAGGAAAGACAGTAAGAAATATCTTCAAGGCCACATTGTGGAACGTCCAAATAGTTCTCAAACGCACGATTTGTTAGCGAAATACCTCAACTGAAAAACGCGCAGCATCGTGGAGTCATGAGGGAATCGTCGATCTTTTCGTGTACCAACCCGCCCACCTGGCAGCCTCGTCGGCAATACAGGAGGGGGAAACTTTGTCAAGGAATAATTCTCCTTGACCGTAGTGGTAAATCGTTAAATATTGAGTAATTCATCTTGCGCGTAGGGTTTTTGTCATAATATCATTGCCTTTTAACCCTATCGGCCAAGAGCTCGCCAAGGTTAATATCCGGGGTTCCCATACAATCATCCATCCAGGGACCCTCGGTGTCTTGAGATGCCTAACCTCAACTAAGATTCCAAGATTCAATCGAAAAAAAGAAAAAAATCACGATTGAGAGCACAAAAATATCCGCGGGAGCACATTGTGGAACGACCAAGTAGTCCTCTACCGCCCCACTGATGAGGGCGTCTACCGATCGCCGCGTGGCGCATGGTGGAGCCGCGAGGCGCGCGCCTGCCCGCCCACGCGGCAACGCCGGAGGCCCCCGGTGGCGGCGGCGGGGGAGGGGGAACTTCGCCGAGCAGAGACTTTCCGCCGGCGACAAAGTTACAGAGGGCGGCGACGGAGAAGGAATATTCGCGTCGAGGAGACTTGAAGACGTCGAGTATAATTTTAGAGGAGATGAGATGAAGGGACTGCGGGGTCGAGCGGGAGATAAGATGGCGCGAGGAAAGAACTTGCGTTCGCAGGGGGACTGGCGACCCTGCGCAGCCGTAGTTGCCACCTCGGCCGCCGGAGGCGCTCGGAACGGGGGGTGCCGCTGGAGGAGTGGAAGGGTTGCAAGGGCGGGGTCATCAAGGAAATACTGCCCACAAAACGCCTATGGCTGCTTCGCGACTTGCTGGTGAGTTCTGAATGACGAAATACTTTTTTAACACAGCAAGATCATTCTGCAAAAATGAATTACGCTCTGAAAACTCTGAAAGTTGGAAAGAATATTCTTCAAAGATTTTGGGTCATATTTAGTCAAAATTAATACCTCATTTTTGATTAATTTAATCCGGCAGTTAAGTACAGAAGAAAATGAAGGTATTTACGTAAGAGCTACTAAATTTACTTCTGTTTCTATTTCGTGCAAGGTAATAGTGAAAATTTTGCGATCATCCTACTTATTACATTTAAATTTTGGCAAAGGACCGTACAATGACCGTTCATTTTAGAAACGACTAGCTTTGAATTTAAGTGTTACCACACTCGAATTCCCCCTGTTAGAAAACTATTGTTCAATGAGCAGCTTGTTTAGATTAGAAATTCAAATAAATAGTACATCATTATTATTTTTGTTTACTAGGTAGATATAGTGTTAAAAACTTTTAAATTGTACTCGAGACCCAAGGACTGAGAACATACTACACGGAAATGAATATAGTGAGTATATGCATAAATGTTTAGGATTGTTATTTAAAGTGTGGATATTTTTTAAGATTTCAAGCCCTAAATATTCAGTTTTGACACATCGTGTTAATCTAAAAGAAGTTTTGCTGACAATAGATCTGAATTATTTTGCCTTCATGAGCCGTGCAGTGTTTTAAATGCTTAGGATTTAGATACTTGCTGGGGTACTTTATGTAATTCTTTAGAAGAAGTTGTGATAATTGACAACTTAAAATATACTGTTATACTATAGAAAAACTTAAAATATACTGCTATAGAACAATATCGTAATGAAGCTGAAGTCTCGTTTAATGAAAATGAATACAAGATTTGAGAACCTAGAGAGAGTGAGTACTGAGAAAAAAGGTGTCTCAATTTTTCATGTTACAAAACTCATATTACTAGTACGTTTTTCAAAATCCAGAAATAATTCATCCTCGAATTAGAACTCCTGTCCTCTGAAACACACAGCGAGCTGCAAGATCTCATTCTTGGAACCCGCTCGCCAGAAGACTTGCCAACCGCCTCCCACGCGAGCCGCGGCGTTCCGCAGGGACGTGAGAGCGGAGAGAAAATGATATTCATTTTTTCGCGAGGGGGGAAGCGGGAGGTGGAGACCGAGACGGAAGCCAGCTATATAAATAATACGCGCGCGGGCGCTGCGGAAGCCACCGCGGACTGCCTCCGCCGCGAAGACAAATGGGAAACAGATGACGCGCGTCAGGCGACAAATCTTGACAGATGAGGTGCGGGCGGCGAGCGGCGCCGCGTGGGGGGGCGCGGGCGCCGCCGTCTGGGCGCCGCGACGCGCTCGGATTCCTCGCTCGGATTTCGGTCGCGAGGCCAGACACGTGCGGCGGATATGAAGAGCGGCGCGCGCGCGGCCGATCGCCTTGTGACACGGATAAGCGCCCCCTGTCGACACGCAGGGCGGGGGCACGCAGCTGCGCCGTCGGCTGCCAACCCTTCGCCTGAGGACCGCCGAGGGAGGGCGGTTTCAGGTGGTGACTGACGGCGCTGCAGAGTGAAGAGAAATACGAGTAATGGGGTGGTTTGCCACTGAAAGTTGTCCGTAATTATTTCTCACTAACTGTATTGCAATAAAAATCATAATGAAATAGAATTTACTAAGAAAACATTCTGCTTTGGAGTTAGAATATCTAAAATGTCACAAGAATGACCGAGAAAACAAGAAAATATAAATGATGTGGCTTAATAAACAAAAGGGAAACATTTTTTATTGAAATAGTATTGATGAGCAGTTATGAAGTAAATACCATTTCTTGCGTTGAGTAAATGCTATCATTCTTTTAGTAATATAATAAAGAAATCAATTATACAAATGTAGGCCGGACAAACATTTTTTTAATATATGCTGTCTTTCACTATCATCATTTGTGGAATCCATATTGTTGGATTGATCGAAAAAGCCTGACAGAACTGCTAATCAGAACAGTAAGCCGCTAGAACTGTTTTCCAAATGCAGCGATCGAATTCGACCTATGTAGCGAATGTCAAAAACCCTCCACCGTCGGGACTTCATCTCTGGGACCTCTGAGTCAGTCTCTGCAACGACAGCGTCATGGCTAACTTGAGCTAAGCCAGACTAATCATTTGTTACAAATAAAAAGATAAAGCCTCAATTAAATACGATTTCACTCCTGCTCGTTGGTAATCACGTTTGATGTACTGATTTGAAATATCTATGACAAACTTAAAAACTGACATGTCAGCAAACATCCCGATGATAATGAATTTCAGACTGATGAATGGTTTTTGTTACGATCTAACTGGGTATGTTGAAGCAGTATACGGTTTGTTTGTGAATTCAAGAGTCCGGATGCTTTTATCTGTAGTTTCCTTGATTTCCTTTAATAAATTTTAGGCGGATGACGGGGCAGTATCCTAACCAACGGTTCAATGAACGGTTGCGACCTTTCCTCGAGATAAAGACAGATTTTACAGGAAAATTTTTCTTTATTATCCAGAATACTTGTGCCAGACATGCGTAATGTTTAAGCATGTCTGTGTTCTTTTATCTTTAATATGCATTAATAGTGCAATGCTTTGCTAAAAAATAAATTTCAATTTCTTAAAAAAAACACTCTCTGATAGGAATTCACTATTAGTCCAGACTTAATAAATATTTAGTATGACACAAATACATACTTTCATCATCATCTTTCTAATGAATAAAATTCTGGCACATATTTAATGTGTAGGTTAGTGCTAGTTGTAAAATATTAAATTAATATTAGTGATGTCTCTTGCAAAACCATATTGTTGTGACTTGTTTTAAAATTACTCTTTTATCTTTCTCATGCCATTATGTATTGAATTATAAAATTACACTTGGCGCATTTCACACAATGGACATTCACATCTATTATTTGGTTATTCAATTCATATCGAATATCAAGCAAACTCGACGAGAAAATACGGTTTTTGTGTTTTTGGTCTCATTAAAAATGTAGCAAAAATATTTCTTTACTTTTACGACTAGAGCTGGGATTTATACGTAACATCAAGTAGTAAAAATATGAACATATTTAAACGTAGCATAAATCGAGAAAATAATAAAAATATATAAACTACTACAAATATTTAATATAATATATTTTATATCAGTTTCATATTTACGCGATCTTACAACATTTAATCATTACAATTGGCACCTCAGGGAGCAATTATACATTTATCTAAGTTTTCTGGAATCATTGAATGACGTCGGTCAGACAAAATGTTCTTATAAACGAGAACGATCTCTCTACGGCACATGAGCTTAATGGAGCGTATTTGAAATGGGGAATTTCCTCCGGCGATACAGTTTTACAGATATCAATAACGTCCCAACTTAAAATTCTACTCACACTGAGAAATATCGAATATCCTACTATCTTTTCAACCCCATTTGTAGTTTACTAATAACCCTAGCACCAATTTCTCCCTACACAGCCTTCAGTTTTTCGACAGCACTTTCTGTTATGGCAATAGATTCACGCAGAGGAAGTTGAAATATCTTGTTTGATTCTTTCTGGGATCCAGCCGAAGTTACTCTTGATGTTGGTCACTGAACATATCACTTTGGAATCACTGAAATAATTTTTAGCTTCGAATAGAAACAGCACATTTTGGGTCCGAAAGAATCAACTATCTTTAATTAGATCGCTGGTGAGATAGATACCTTTTATTATTATGATAAATAAAGGGTGTTATCTGGTGTCCATAACTTTTTATTAAGCTTATGAAAGTTTCGATCGCACCAGGCAGAACTTTGTTTTCGTCTCGGAAGCTGCAAGGTATGTACGACCCAGTTTGCTTACGCATCTTGCATGCAATACCTACATCCTGTAAATAATATTTGTATTTCAAATTTTAGCTCTGAGGATGATCGCTACGCGATCGAAACGATCATAAGCTGAATAAGAAGCTATTGATACCAGACAACACCCTTTATTTATCATAACCAACTATCTATTTAGAAATCTACTAGCTCAGGGCGGAATGCCGCATTTCGCCCTGAGGAAGGTCGCATAGTGGCGGCCGAATCGTTGACCCCGTGCCTAGGACGCGGCGCCTTCCGGACAGTAAAGTACCTTCTGACTCCGGCCGCGGAAGCCTACACTCCCAAACCTATCGATTTAATTGCGTCTACGTGTTCACTGTAAAAATTCACAGCTGCAATCTACGTATCCAATCTTCTTACACTGGTTGTTGAGGTGGCAATGGCACATTTGGTAGCTGCAGTTTGCAAGTTGTACTCGTCGTGGGGACTTTACTTTTTGTGTTACCAAAATTAATATTTTCACGCCTGAGAATTTTGTTCTAATATCTTTGGCAACACGTCAAATGGATTATGTAAGGATATAACACTTTTAATGTAGAAACTGCTTGAAGATTTTAAGCAGCAGCATTTGAATAAAAAACTAGCACATTTTCATCTTTCACTGGTAACATTTTTCGTTCATCATTCACAAATCACGTTTGTGTCGTGATTTGTCTTGTCCAGTTCTTTGCAGTACATCAGGCTCTGAAGGACAGTCTGGTTCTAGCTTTCCTACCACAATTCGCAATAAAACATCGTTTCACATCAGTCATTTAATCAACAGAATTCCACATGATAGTCTCCAATATGACCTCTAAAACTATTTCCTCATAGTACCACACTTGAAGATAATTATTACGAAGTGTTGAATGATCAGAAACGTGCTGCTTGGAATACTCTTACAGCAACGATTTAAATTTAGGCACTTTAAGGGGATATTTGCAGCAATCATCGCACTGCACACGTTCCGTAAAACGTAAAAAGAGTTTTTCGATGTTGAAGAGTCTTGCATTTGCATAAAAAGCATCTGCTTTCTGGATACATTTAGTGTTTATTTTTGTTTGAAGTGCACTTCGTGCACGTTCCTGCTAGAATTTCATCGACCGACCAATTTGATATTTGCGCGCTCGAAAAAAACAAACTATTTTGCTGTCAGTTGTGAACGTCTCGTTAATCGTCACCCAAGATTTCAACTTTGCATACAGGGAATACGGAACGGGTGCCTTGTTTACACCAAAAATAACAGATATTGACTGAGCTTCCAAAGGCAGATATCTTTATTTATTTCTGTGAAGGGTGTTCATAAGGGTTAATTTCAAGCTCTAACTTTCTTGGTAAATCGCCCTCTCGTCTTACATTGTGCATTGTGCTCTCATGTTACATTACATCGCATTGCATTGCATATATGATAAATTTATCTCAGGAAGAAGGTCGGTTTAAAACGCATACACGCATCGCCATTATCTTAACTGGAAGCACAAAGTTAGTTCACAGCTCTTCTTTACGAAATTACACTTTTTTTATCATACTACTTACTAAATAAGAAAATACGAATTAAAACGATGAACAGTTGTGAAGTTTAATACCGCAATAGAATTGCAACTGATTTTTTTAAATATCTACAGAGAATAAAACACTGAAATATGTATTTTTTTGTCGAATGGCAAAATATCTAATTGCAAGAAAATACCAGCTGTATGACTTGCCGAACAACGCCGGTTGAATGCAACCCGTTATACACAAGTGTATTACACTTCGCGCAAACTGCATCTTATTCGTACAAGGAGAAATGTAGACTGAAGGAGTAGACAAGGAGAAATATAGACTAAAAACTGATAAGATTTTGTCTCTTATAATCGTAAACTAATGGTGCTACACGCAGACTTTCTCGTAGTAGTTACTTTTCTAATTTGTTTGGTCTGGGCTAGTTTTTCCTCCGCCTCACCCTCTTCTCAGCTACAATCTATTGGCACCCAAAATATATTGTAACCGGTATCTCGCAGTTACGAGCTATGTTACTTGTATCTTGACTAATTGCCACGGTGGAGCGCTGTACTTATGAAAAAAAACGCATCGACCACTAGTCGCAGATAATTATCACCGTTTCAAAAATCGTTCACTTCAATGCGACAGCCCATCCGAAATATCTTCGACCAGCTCTCACAATTTACGACGAAGAAATATTATTCATGTCTATTTTGCCTGTGACTTGCGAGGAGAAAGGTGGTACTGGAAGATCGCCGACTGCACAGGAAAGCGATAGATAACATCTTCTGAAAATCTCATTAGAGGTAATGGATTTACAATTTGCTCTATGGAAATATTTAACGCAAATAAAGTACAAGATTTTATACTATTTGACAAGAATGATTATGAAATTTCATGAGAAAAGTAGCATGTTATTTCAAATGTAAGATTTCAGTGCACCAAAGCATGCACTTTTAACTTACGGTTGAATTTGTGACTAAGAAGTAACGTTTTTCCCCCACAGCGGTTTTTTGTTTTTTTTGTTCTTTCGTTTTTTGGTTTTCCTTCTACTTTTCTTCTATCATATTCAAAGTTTGGACTACGCAACTCTGAAGCAAGAGGAATTACTTTCGTTCGGGAAAAGAAAAAAACGACGCGACCACGCTGCGACGCAAGGTAACGTAAATTTGTTTTCTGCGGCGAGGCACAGCGACGACGCGAGCAGGAGACCTCGACCACCTGACCTTGACAACGGGCGACGTCTATATTTTAGTAGACAGCGAGCAGATTTGAAACGACCAGCGGTAACGTGATTTGTTCTGCTGTGAACTACATTGCCGTGTTTCCGCATTTGTGAATCTGCCGTAATTTAGATAGAAACCACATTTGCAAGCAAAGTGAATAGAATTCTAGTTACTTCAGGTGGCGTTCACGATTAAAGTCACTAATTACAAAGTGTAATTCATTCAATGACTGTCATAACTGAAAACAGATGATTTTACATTAATAGTAATTGTAAATTTTACGCTGTAGAATGCTTAGGAATTAACGAATTATTTCGAGGCCAAAGAATCTCTTAATTTTATGCTACGTTTTATTTCAGTGAAATAAAGCATTATAGTTATTTATTCACTGGCGTGTTCTTTGTGAATTTGTTTTTCAAAAAGGTATTCGATTCATGTTACAACACAAACTTTTTAATGTAGCTGGATTATAGAATTTAATGCAATTGTAAATAGGTCGAGGAAGTTAATTTACACCAGAGTCGTTAGTACTTTTCTTTTGTGAATTTTTGTACATAGGTGTATGTTCATTCTTTTCAGATAGTGTTTTATCTCTATTACTAAGTTAATAGTAGACTCATTTGCGAATGTTTCCCAAGTATTAGTGCATGGTGTAATCCAATTCACCGATTACTGCCCTTTTTCTCAAATTTTTGTAATTCTAAGCAAGAATATACTCGTTGTTTTTGAAAATGGCCTGGTTTTTTATTAGTATCGAAATACTACCCCATACCCATCATTACAGTGGAAACAGACTTTGAGCTGCAATAACACTAGTGACATCCATTGTTAGTACGAATGTCAATCATCGAGAAAATCTAATCTTCTGATTAAGTGAAGTAAGGAAGGTGACCATATGTTTTTCACATTTTATTAGTTTTTGGGCCCCTGATGGAAACTGAATTATGTCTTTAAGAATATTACAGAATAGTAAAATATAGTTCTATGTGGCAATTTGAAAACTTTGGAGCCCATTTTAAGAAAATATTGTTCAAGCGTTTCTGTAAATGTGAAATTTGAAGCTCTTTTTCACAAAAAATGTTTGAAGTTTTTCTCATACAGAAAATTCATTGGAAATCATTTAAAACACTACTCATATATGCATTAATTTATACAAATTGTTGATAATATAAATATCAACGTAATAAGAGGTACACTACATCAACGACATGATGTCGTGAGAGGTATACTTAATACATGAAAGTGGTATTTGTCGTATTTTTTTTTTAGTCCACTTAGCATTACCTGTTCAAAAAATATAAAGAAAAAATCAGGAAATATTCATTTTTAAAAAAACCTAAGAAGAGTTTAGGTGCTAGCGTTGTTTACAGACGGTTGGACGTTTAAAAAAAATCTCTTTTTCGGTATCAGGGGATCCCAAAACCTATATTTTCGTTGAAATGTCGAAATGTTTCCCGCAGCGTAACTTTCTCTTTACTATGTTTACTACACCGTGTATACGTACGTGTACGAAAAAGTAAAATAGCGGGTGGTGCCATGTGCGAAGAAACCTGACACACGAAGGTGCGTAATGACTTAACGCAGATGGTTTGCTATACGTCCCTACTGATTCAAACCCCCTTTCGAAGGAGTCACGTAAGCATTCACATTCGCAATCAATTTCTCATCTGCAAAGCAGCCGAACCGTAGATATGATTTTATGAAAGATTCCTGGAACCTTCCTCCGCGCTTATTCACCGATATGAGAGCGGGCACATGCGACGGAGCCAGGGCCGTCGGCGGTGGCGGCGGATCTGCCATCTAGCGGCAGCGCGCAGAGTGAGGTGATGAAGCGGAACGGAGAACGGCGCGGCTGGCGCCGGCGGAGCGAGGGCACAAACAGACTCCGTTTCGCCTCGCGCTTGCATTTGCCTAAAGCCGTTGCAACGCGTAATTATTTACAGAGGTAGTGTAATGGAGAAAGTAGTTAAGTCCTGTTTTTGTGGCAACGCTTTTGCTTTGACTCTTCGTTTACATATTTACCTGAAAATTATTTGATCCTAAAGGTTTAAATGGTCTTGAAACGATTCACTGGATTCATTGGATATTACCACATTTATTCCATTTCAACTGGGTATTCACAAGCTGACATGACATTCCTACATCCATTCTTCGTCATGTATCAGCGTCACTAAGAAACGTACACAACAACTATGGCATCATTTATCTACTATCACCTCTTCGTATGACATTCCACGCTCCACGTTCAACCATTAATAATCACTATCATAACGATACACTCAGATTCACCGCACTACTATCTCTACTGATCGCAGCAGGCTTGTTTGTCTGCTTGCTGCTTCTGTACTGATACCCAGGGAATCGGTGGCAAAGAATTAATAAAGAAAAAAATTCCTATAATAGTTTGCAATTTGTTTTTGATTGACTTTTGAAGGTACAAACAAATTAAACATTTTCACAACATTTCACAGATTTTAAAGCTTCAGTAAGTAATGTGGAACATTTTAATAACTGTTAAATAAACAATAATTGAAAAGCGTTTGTCGTTCGTCAGTTATTAAATCCTCTTCTCTTTTCTGTGTCACTCACACAATTTTTATTTTAGGATGAATGATTGATTAAACATTTATTGATGTTCACATGTACTAACATTTATTGATGTCCATGTACCTAATACGACCTATTTTCCTAATACCTCGAGTATTATTGTCAATGAAGTTGAGGACAGATCCAATCACCGGTTGGGTCCAATATCCTCGCCGTCTCTGTTCATCCTCTACGAAGTCCGCCGCCGCCTGCCGGATTTCGAAGTAGAGGTTCCCTGCCATTACGGTAATTAATAGGGGCCCCTGCGCGCCTGTGCCATCCACTTCAGTTTCGTGATCAGCCCCCGTACGTCGCGCAGACTTCGCTGCCGTCGCCACTGATGCACCTCCTCTGAACGTCTCCGTTCACTTCGCGTCCTTGCAATGCCATCTCCCCGCTCACCCCTCCCCCCCCGAGGCCCCGCCTTTCTGCAACCAGCCTCTCAAAGTCCTCTCCTCTTTAAGCCCCGGAACGCTCCCCTCCTCTCCGCAGATCGCACCACCCTCCTGCTACCCGCACATCCTCCCTGCAGTATCCTCTTCCTCATAATCCCCTCTTCATTCTTACTCACTCCTCTTCATAATATCATCTTCCCCACAAACCCCTCTTCTTCACAATCCACTCCAAATATCAATATCCTCTTCCTCACAATAATCTTCTCTACTTCCTCACAATCTCCTCCTTCACACAATCTCCTACTCTTTCTCTGAATCTCTTCTTCATAACAATCACCTCCTATTCTCAATCCTTCCTCTCCGCAGACACTTCCACGCCGCAACCCCCCCCCCCCTCTCGCCAGTGCCCTTCCCGAAAATCTACATCCTCGATTCCTCCACACCCACCACCTTACTACGCTTTCTCGCTTCACCGGCTCCCCGTCCCTTGTCCCTTCCCATCGCTCGGTCACCCAAACGCCCCCCTCTGTCCCCACGGCTCCCGCCAACTCCTCGCTTCCACCCTTCTGCTTCCTTACAAGCACCGCCTCCGCTCTCGCAGACGGCAGCGGGGCCGCCTCGACCTGCCCGGCTCTGCTCGCGCGCTCTCAGCGATGGCTTCGCAGGTAGGGCGCGCGCGGGCGCAGTCGCTCAAAGCTGAGGGCGAGGCCAAGGAGGGCGCCCTTTGATCACGTGGTCGAAGCAACGGCGAGGACGGGCGATCGCTGTTGACCCTAGGGCGAGGGCAAGGACGCGGGGGTGGGCGCGGCGCGGCGCGGCGCGGCTCCGACTTGAAGAGATTTTTCACGATTTGCTACACAGCCATAGTGGGGCGTCTTTATTATATAACGTGGTTCTGCAAGTATTCCTTTACGTGGATTGGGATATTTTACCTGGAGTGAATGAAATTTTTCTTACGTAATATCAGATGGGATTTCTTTCTGACAATTCCCATTTTATTGACTATTCCCATATTTCTTACTATTATAAAATTAACTCTAATTGAATTTAACAATATATTCCGAGGGGTATTAATTAAGGACAGGTATCCAAGACGTATCGATTTTTTGTCTTTTTCTCACCATTTTCTCAATATTCACCCATCTTAAGCTTTATGCATCACGGGGGGAAACGATGCGCATTTGAAGCATGCGTTTCGTTGATTTATCTGTATTTCGCGTATTCTGATATTACGTTTGGAGATAATTTTATACGTCCGATTATGCTAAGAAATATCAGGCATATGTTGGACATTTGGACATAAAGACTTAAGCGACTCTTGATTTCATTAGAAACTTTCAATGCAATATCTATCATAAATGAGAAGTTAAAATTACAATATTTGGTAGTTTTCAAAATTGGATATGTGCAGGTTAAATGGAAGAACTGGGTTTTTCTTTTTCTTAAGAATATTTGTGTTTTAAATTATGAAAGTGGAAAATAATAGTTATTATTCTTCTCTTGCGATGACATGTCTATTTGTCTTACATTAGCATACTCTTGATGTCCTCTCAATATTGGAGTTCACTTTGAGTTTTGAAGAGAATGATGTAAACATCAATCAAAACGAACCAGAAGCAACAACTTGAAATTCATACATGTGTCTAAATCTAGCACGAACTAGTTTCCTCGAATTTTTCAAACGTTTTTCAGAAGTCTATTTAACATTGCTCTATTATTAGATACCAGCAATGTGATATACACCTGAAGTACGCCATTTCGTTAATTGATTGACTGATGGATCCGGCGTGAATTACATATCAGCTTGTGGGGAATTCCCTCCTCCAAGTATTTCACCCATCAGGGCACTGCCGCAGCCTGGACAAGCGCTAGGCTCCCGCCAGTCACGCGTGGTACAGAAGTACGTGAAAGTATAAGTGTGGGTTATTTGGGGAGACGAAAGGACAAGGAAGAGAAATGACAGATCCCCCACGCGGTCCCTGGCTACCGTCGCTAAACAGAGATTACTATATGGAGGGACAGCTTTGACAACTACTGCTTGGCAACTTAACTATACTCTCGATTACAGTTAGGTCATTTGTAAATGGATTCATCGTCTCTTGCAATACTATCGCCCTACACGTCGTTAATTTGTTTCCAGACCTGTCAAAGTGGTCCTTTGTACCTTTGGGCCGCGAACCTAGCACCATCCGGGCAGAGTCCCTGCAGAGACAGCGGGAATCCTGGTAAACTAAACGCATAAAGTTTTGGCTATCCGGGAGACGCCGCGTCGTTGGCTGGGAAGCCGATGTTTCGCCTGACATGTCGCAGGCTTCCTCAGGGCAGTGACGTCACCCGGATAGCCGAGAATTTATGGATTCGGGCCGCGGAAGCTTACGTGTATAAACTAAACGCAGCCGGTATGCCATTTCGGGTTCGCACAGTATACGCCAAATACCGGAGCCGGATTTGGCGTCCCTGCCGTCGTAAGATGCTGCTCTAGGAACTAAACTCCGCAGGCAGCGTAGTAAACAGCTCGTCTCCAGTTACAGAGACGGCCAGCGGCGCCGGGCGGCGCGGCGGTCGCGTTTCACGTGCGGCCCAAGTTTTGGGCGAATGCGAAAACTACCTGGGGGCGGCATTGTGCTAAGCGAAGGACTGCGTGTCCCTTTGTTCTCAAGTCGCGCGCCTCCGCCCTTCCGCAGCCCTTTCTGCGAGCCCTGCCTCCCTCCGCCACGCCCCGTCCGGGTGGGGCTTCCTGTCGCCTCGCAGGATCCCCTACTCTCCTGACTTCCCCTCCGCTCGGATCCCGTCGGCTCCCTAGCGAATCGTCACCTCCTGCTTCTTCGAGCATCCTTGCCTGCTCTGGCTTCGTTCCGGTCGTCTCGTTTTTAATGACGCGTTAAGAAGAGTTTTAATTGATATGTTAAGAGTTTTTCGTTATATCTGTACTGTTGTATCGACTTTTCGCAACCAAACAGTGGAACGAAAAGTCCCTATTAACGGTCGGCGTGCATTAAGGATTTTAGTCCGTCGTTCATTAAGAACTATCAAAACAAATGAAACTAATGACGGCGTAAAAGTGCAATTATTATACTTTCTCGCCTTCTATAATATTACGAAACCGTTCCCAATAGTGCGAGAAAGTATGTGCTGTCGATTACCTGTAGTTGTTTGTGAGATGGTATTACGAAACGTAATGAACGGCTAATGGCCGTAACCCAAATAAAAGACTCCAATGTTAATTGCCGTTTATCGTCTCATCGGCTTCTAGTGTTTAACGTACTAAAAACCTCAAGTGTGATGTCACTGTTTTTTCAGCATTAACCATGCGACTAATCGTCAAAAACTGAAACGTATAAAGCCCCGCTTTATTATTAACAAATTCAGTGAAAATTGGGAACCATAATAAATCGTCATACAATGAATCGTTTCCTGTTTTGAGCTGTTGTTTGTATACATAGCATGACCGCTGATCCACGAGCCAGTTTACCTATGTGCTCTGAATGCCTCTCTGCGTGCTTCGTGATCCCATCGCCCATTGTGCTATAAAAATTATATGTCAATAGCGATTATCATGATCTGAAAAATGTGTCAAATTTACTTAAAAAGTGTTAGTTTTAACTCTAACAATGATCAATTATATACCAAATTTGTATCGAATCTCTTAATATTTATTAACAGACAATCCAAAATTTAGAGTTTCTACTAAATTACATAACTTTCTCTATACTACGTATATTGCTTCGTATATGCGTAGATATGTGGGAAATTAAATATGATAGTTTTTTTTCTCAAAAAATTCTTCCGATTTCTTCTTCCACATCTCATACTAATCTAATTAGACTTATATTCACCTCTTTGTGTGATTCTCTCTTTCACCCAAATTTTCGATTTACTAATTAACATTTTTAATTGCTTGATCTTCCCATCACAATTTCCGCTTCTACTACAGACCTTAGATGATTTTTCTTTATTTTTTTTCGTCTTTTCTTCTTTTTCACTTGCTTTTGTATAAATTTTTTCTTTGTTATCTCATTTCCCTTCAACATTTTCTCCTCCAACAACAAAAACTTTCCTCTTTCATTTTCTCCTTTAATTGTGCTTCTCATCTTGAGATTATATTCATTTTGGTTCTCTCCTTCACGCCCTTTCAGACGTTACAATTTCTACCCTTCATGTTCTTCTGATCAAAGTTTAGCCCCGGCCTGTCTCTCCCTTCTTTTTCCTCGTTTCGTTTTACCTCCACTTGCCCCTCCTCGTGCGGCTGCGTAATGAACGTCACGTGATGTGCCAAGGAAAAGGAAGGAGACAGGCCGCAAGAAGGGGAGGTCAGGATGTTTTTGAGGAAACCCCCGACACCCGTCAGACCTCACAGCGGGCGGCGGAGGGGAGGGGGAAGGAGGGGGGCCCCATCCCACGCGCTAATCAGAGGCGCGGTTTTAAAGATGACGGCTCTCGCGCCTTTGGAGCTCTCGACTCTGCTGCGTTGTCAGGTAGAACGTGCCCCTTTTCTTTCCACTGGGAGAGTAAGTGCAACGCGGCAGAGATTCACTTGACGTGCAACTTTCTCCAGTCTGTGGTCAACATCTGCTGAGACTTGTTTCATTACACGGATTGAAAATGACCTATGTTACGATTTATGCACTTTGCAGGATAAGCTGAAACGTTATGTTTTTTCCTGTCATGAAGATACTAATAAATATGTAACTTGGACCGTTATTACATGAATATGTTTTGTTTTTTTATCATATACATTCATACACTAGCTACCGAGGATATATACATTTTTTCCACGGAAAACATGATTTGAGAATTAGATTTGAGATTCTAATATAGACTATTATTTGGCCCAAAGGCTCAATAATTATAATTCGTAATTTCAAGAAACGAGCCTCAATGACGTGTGATACCGTCCCTTGATACATATGGTTTCTTTATATCTGTTTCATATTCCTCTCAAAACCATATTCACATAAGGATTTTTCATCTCCAAGGATACAATGCATAATTGAATACCAATCTAACTCGAGTATTCTTTGACTAATCTGGTAATGAAATATGTCTCTCAATGTAGGTTCATTTTCCGACACATTTTAGGCAAAGAATACAACTATAGTAAGAACAAATGAGCCGAGATTGATCTGAATGCACCGCTTATAATTTACTATACGATTAAGATCATAGGATTCATAAGTACTTGCAAATTGTGCTGATAAGCTACTTCCGAGATATCTAAATGTAAACATAGGTCTCTGCAAACATAGAGCTCTAAATGAAAAAATAGGTCCGTATGTAGATATACTTAAGAACTGAGTTAGGTAGTGAACACATTTCACAGGAAGAGTTTCAAAACTTAATATTCACCTTGAGATGTAATTACCGTTTAAACATATTAGTAAGTGATCCAAACACTAACCGTGTAGATGTATTTTTCCTCTAAAATTCAATTTAGGCAAAAAAGATTTAAAATTCTTTTTCGTTTAAAATTGTCTAAGTGTAGCACTAACAAAAGTAAAGGAAATAATTATTTATATACGAAACTAATGTGAAGAGAGGAATATCAACAAGAAATATAATATTTATTCAAAACGTAGCTCTCCCTTATGAAAAATCTGTATAAAGAAATAGTCGGATTGAAATATCAAATTCTTAGTGATTTTTCAAGTGAGGAGGCTGCAGCGATCTATAACTGATAGCACTACAAACGCAGAGGACGTGACGAGTAAATGACCGTTAGTTTACCCGTCACTACACAAATACAAGCTGCAGAGTCGTCTCTTTTGTTAGTCACTCTCGTGTTTATCACAAAACCAGCGAAATCGTGATCAAGTTCATATGCAATTTAATGAATGTCAATATTGACAAGACCCGAAATTCAACGTCAATATTATGTAAAAATTCTGTATTTTCCCACGTTTTTCTCTCTCTCTCTCTGAGAGTGTGTTATAGAATGAATGCAATGCACAGGACTGTGTCCCCGCAGATCAATCAAAGTACTGAACCGGAAAGAGACTGTTAGCCGAAAAAATTATGCTGCGTCACGTACGACGAATCTCCTAAACATTTTATAAACGATTCTACGTATAATTTTGCATTGGGAATTTTGTATTATTAGATACTACGATGAAAATGTGCCATTGCTTTTATAATTTAAACCAAAGGATTAAAAACATAGACATATTGTAATTTTGGAGGTAGCATTTTGATAATTAGTAGTATTATTTTACAAATTTAAAATACAATAAAGTAATTGAAGGAAAGTCTAGACTATTGCTAAATTATCTACTTTAAATTCATTTTTATAAAGACGGTGATGATAATACTATGATTTGCACAACTGAATATTGTCAAAGTGTCAAAGAGAGACATTTTGAAGCTATTAATATTTTTTCAGATTGTGATTGCACCCAGTCATGGAAAGGAGAAAGAAGAAAAATTATATAGCTATGGTGGATGTGGATTTTTTAAAAACTATTTAACAAAAAATACTTTTATTTTATTTTCTTGTGATGAATAATATTTATGTTGAAAATATGAAATGTTGAAAGTTAAAAAGATTAGAGTAAAAATGTATTAAATTGCGGCAAATTAGGCGTAATTGTATATTTGTTTACAATTACATTTTTTACACAACGTGCTGGCTGATCAAAGTCATTTAAAATATTTTCAGGTTTCCTTGGACTTTGAATAGAACTGAGATCGTTGTCTATTAACAGGTCACCTCGCGGAATGATATACTATCAAAAACGTCTTCAGACTGATGATCTAGAAATATTTACATGATGTGCTTTAACGCTAAACTGTCACATACATAATACAAGATATGAGTCTGAGGAAATTAGCATGAGTAGTGAAGTACACTTCTCTAGAAAGAAAAACATATGTGTTCAGAAAACCAAAGCGATTAAAATGTATAAGTATTGATTTTGTATCTAAACGTTGCTTGTAACAGATGTGTAAGAATATACACTTTCTACACAAGTGATAACAGTAGAGAATATTACTTCTGGTACTCTATTGTCAAACGTTTTTACATATAAAATAATATTAATGTATTATTACGTAAATAATTTTTGTGTTAACCTAGCTCCCTTTATTACATGTATTTGCTTTGGTGCAGAGGGATCAGGAGAACTATTACACAAGCAGAAGATGGGGAATTGCAATACTACGACGTATTGCAAATGTTGACACATGGAGATATTCCCTGGTCAAGCCATTGACCTGACTGAACAGGTGATGGAGAAGACTGAGGCACAACATGTTTACATTTATCGTGTATTAAGTATACTTTCAAGTTCAAACATTATACAGAGCCTAAAAAAAGGGAGGTTAGTGTTGAGGTAATAAGTCAACAATAAAAAACATGAAGTATCTAAGCAATACTAGCCCTACTTAATGGCTTAAATAATTTTTCTTGTTTGACCAACTGAAACATATAATTTAGAATTTATGTGTTTTTTTCAGGCTATTAGTGTAATTAGTATACTTATTCCGAGTTATAACAACGGCCTCTAAGTGTCTCCACCAATTAAGGGTTTCTCAAAGAACAAACTCTCCCTTAACACACCCCGACCACAAACTTGCGATTGGCCCGCTTTCGCACGTCAAACAGCGCCCCCGTCACGCCTTCCGACACTCCAAGCAACATCCCGCTCGCCGAGGCACTCTACTCGGAACATCGCTAATTACGAGACGGCACACTAGCATCAGCACTCCAGCGAGAGCTCGAAGCCAGCTATCGATTCGGCACGCTCGATATCCCCCGGCCGCGAACAAATTTGCACAGGTGGAGGCTCAGCACGGCGCCGCCACCGCCACCGCCCGCCCAGTCGCGGTTCTCCGCCCGGCTCCGCTCTTTGCCACCCCGCCGCGCCCCGTCTCCTCTTAGCAATTCGCTTCTCGTGTCTCTCTCTGAGCGCCCCGCCTCTCCTCACCCCCGCCGCGATGGGCCCTCTCTATATGCCTCCAATGCAGCGGTCACACACGGCGCGAAATGTTGCTGTCACTCGTCACCACGTGAAAAATAGTGTAGCGTCTCGTTTGAATAGGTAAATAGAAGTAATCTTCCTCAATAAAAATACGTTTACTCTGAATTCAGATCGTACATTCTCGTATTCATGTTTCGAGGACTTTTACCTCATCTTTCGTGTCTTGAAACATGTTTGCGAGAATGTAATATCTTAGTTTACTGTAAATTCATTTTTATTTTGTATTGTACCCATCTTTTTCTACAAGATTTCTGCGGTGACTACCGATTTTACTTCTCATTTAGTTGATCACATCCTTTGAATCGAACGCTACTAATTCCAATAAACGAATGGAACATACAAAACTATACATTGAATGGCCAAAGAAGGATTTTTTTCCCTCTGAGAGCATTTTAAAAGTAGCTGTTCTGCAAATTGGAGTTTGGAAAGTATGAATGAACAGCATTTAGACATTGAGTTTTTATTATTTCCATTGTAAGAAATTTTCTCACCTTTCTCTGCAGCTTTTATCGCTGCTTGCTCTCCAATCTTTACTAGGGAAAATGTCACGTCTCTAAAGAGATTGCTTCCGTAACTTTCTTATTGCTATGCCTCGTTGACTGTAGCGTAACTGCTGCTATCGCTATGCCTTTTGTTATATCTGTTATTATATATTTACTACTTTACATCAACATCTATTCTGTCGACGCTAACCATACAATTGTATATTCTCTCAAATATTGAGATATATACTCCGTGATAAGTACAATCGACACATTAATTCGCATCAGGAGTTTATCTACTTTCATCCGGTTGACCTTTAGCAGCCGAGAAAGTCATTGTTCTTATTCTTTTCGCTCACATCTATTGTCTTGTTGATATTTCGTGCGAAGTAGCAAATCTGGTAAGAATTTACCTCTTCTCGGCCATTCTCCTATTGCTTCTTTTATCAAAATTATCCAACAACTGTTTGTGCGTTTTGCTTAATTGTGCTGTTTATTTAATTTTTTATGCTCCAACGGTCCCGAAAGAATTTTTTGTCATGTCCCCGTCACGTCTGCCGCCTGCCTGCCTCTCTCTTTTCTTCTTTCTTTCGCCACGTTTCCCATGTCATCCATGCAATGGCTATTGCGAGGAATTGCAACTTCTTCCATTTTCGCCCTTCCAACAACGCTGCAGGCTCGGTGAACCCATGCATAACATTCCGTGTGGATTAATAACTACAGTTACATTAGCGGCTATCATCGAGAAAAAAATCCGTTTGAAAGCATCTCTCTACAAACTGTGGTTGAAGTTAAATTTCATTAAGTACTCCCTTTTAGTGATTCTCTTTGAATTTATATTCCCTCGCCGGTCCGATCAACATTCCTACTTGCTCCCATCCCGACACCTGCAGAGATTACTCCCACCTGTGTCCTCAATACCCGAATCGTTCGCTCATCCCCTCTCAACTCCTGTATCCAGTGATTCCCGTAGCTTTCACATCTTCCCTCATTCTCTTCGTCCGTCCTTCGTTCCTCTCCACTCGCGCACCTGGTAACTGAACATTTCGCACCCCACATAACTTACCACCACCATCACTTTCTCCGCCGAATTCAATGCCCCCTCCCCTCTTCTTCCCCTCCGCCTGCTCCCCGTCCCGCCGCGTGCCCCCTCCCCCGCCACGCCCCCTCATCGGGGTGGCGCCCGTTGAATATGCAAACCACCCGGCCGAGAGGTCGTGTTATCCTTGGGATCGAACCCCGACCGCCCTGCTGCTGTGTTTGCACGGCCCCTCTGTCAGCGAAGGGGGCGGTGGCGGGGGCAGGGGATGCGGGGGCGGCGGCGCCTGATATGGGGCAATGACGGGTGTGGAGCTGTGAAGTTCGCAACCGAAGCACCTGCTGGCGGCGTAGTTCGCGGGGCTCCGGGGCGGCGCTGTTTGAGCAGGCTCCGGCGCGAGGTTTGCGAGCTTTCGCACGGAGTTTCGGGGTGGGGGGAGAGGGGAGGGTGCTCGCCTAAGACGTTAACGCTGTAGGTAATGATCTACGAATTTGGGGTGGAATCCCATGCGTTGTGGGTTTGCGTTTGAGTTAAATGTCGGCCGCTCCTGGCCTGTATACGCACTTACGCAGATCCATCAGTTTGTGTTTTTGGAGTTATATTGTTTTACAAAGTACTTAATTACTATGAGTAATCATGAAGTATTTTGGTTATAATCGTTAAAAATATTTGTAGTTACATACTGTAACGAAATCGCTTTTTAGCATACACTGCACGGTGAAAGATTCATTTTTAGCTCTATTGAGAAAATTGCCTTGTTGTTCTGTTGTTATTAGAGGTCATTAAATCTAACATCAACTTCCGAATTCATTTCACAATAAGGATACCACAAACAAAACAAGATAGCTATGTCTGATCTACTTCGAGTGCAATTTCGTAACCGCTGTCAGTTACTACTGACCTTAGGATAACGTGGTATACAATTAAATGCCATCCAAACTTGAATTAAAATTGAAGCTGATATTTTGGTCTAAAAATACTGCATGATACATTGAATGGCAAATCAATTTTGTTGTTCGACTTAATGAGATATCGGAGATTTCCCACAAACTTGTCTATTCCCGAATTACTACAATGCCACTTTTACGACTAGTATCATACATAAGTATGCTATATGTAGTACAAGTAAAGCTGTGCTAGCATTTCACAATAAGTAGAATCTGGAACCAAATTTTGTTCTAGCTGAATCTTGGATATTTTGTCATGTGTCTCACACTAAGTAGTGACTAATATTGACTTTCTTTAAACATATGAAATCAATGCACGAAGTAGACAAAGCAGACAGGTATTCTATTAAAAAATATAGTTTAATTTTAGTTATTAAAACAAGAGCTCTGCGAAAAATCCATTGCAATGAACTGAATTATAGAAAATATATTATAATCAGATCATGTTACGCTCAACTTAATAAATTACTTTAGTTAAATCTAGTAAATGCAAAGAGTACAGTGGAGAAGAGGCACCCCATATTAAAATTTATTTTGTATTTATTAGTTTATGGATGAAGAATTAGCATACATTTCATTAAGTATTTTGTTAAACGCAAACACCGTACTTTCATTTTAGAGATACAATAATTCAAGAAAACCGGATATCTTATTGGAGAAACCATAAAGATTAGTTCACTACCATTTGTTTATAACACGCGAAACGAAGTGACATTTTGCAGACTGTTTGGTAGACTCATCCTTTAATTATGATTAACTATAACCGACAAAATATTAACGTACAAATATTCCGTTTATCTTACCATCAACAAAAACAGTCATGAGTTTAAGTAAATCCTCCTTACTTGTACAATATTGTATTACTTTACACTAGAAAACACATTACTACACTGTATTACTATACACTAGAAAATTAAATTTCAATCTACAAATATCCCAATTACTACAGTCGAAGTATGGTGTGCATCATTATTAAACTCATAATACAGTTGTTGACTATAAATAATTTATTTTATGAAGGAAAATATAATAAATTAATTGTTTGTTTCGGTTGTAAATATATTTGTCGGTGCTATAGTTCAAAACCTTGTGGTCTCTCAAAATAAACTAAGTCTGTTGTCCACTATTCAATTTCGAAAGAGCAATATTTATTTATTTATTCAAGACATAATTTATGATCGTTTCCATTATCTATGAGAAACCGGAAGTGCGCTAAATAGCGTAGCTCGTCTCAAACAACTTGCCTCACCGCCAGGAGCACGTAATCTGCAACGATTCTACGCAGCTTCCGGTGCTGCATACGAGAGCACGGCGCGTTCGGGCTCTGGCAGCTGATCGCCGACAGCCGCGCTTTCTGGCGGCGAGTGCGGGCGGCAGCAAGGGCCTTTAACTGCACGACTCTCCGCCCGAGGGCGTGGGTGCGGGCAAAAATCGACGCTCCGGGCGAGCTGGCCCGCACGTGGTCGCTGTTTGAAAGCCCTGAATAATACGGGCGCCTGCCGCGTTGTTTTCCAGACAGCGTGCATTGTGAGTGGAAGGTCATCCGATTTTTTTTTTTGTCCAAGGAGGGTAGGGAATGGGTAACGCGTTTTTCGTAAATGTTGCAGCAGCGGAATAATTGGGGGCTTTTGGAGGCATACAATTTCTAACTGAAAATACAATGAGGTAATTTAGGATGCTCCTTTCGGTTTCATGTTTTATAATTACACGTAACTACAACTAAACCATAAAATTTACAATAAGATTTGCGAAGATATTTCAGATTCATTACATTTTTTTTTGTAGAATATGTACACATCTCTGATTTCCATTAAACTTTTACTTTAAGTGGGTTTCCTATAATCTGAAGGATCGAGATAGATTGTAACTCTAGTGAGAAGATAGACTTTTGTTAAGAGATCTATTTTATTTTTGTTTTTATTCTGGTTAATATATCTGTCCTTTAGTAATTAAGACGTCATTGTTGGAGAGAGTGTGTGAGTCGTCGGGTACGCGCATTCAATTATAAAAGCTTATTAATTCTCAAAGATTCAGAAAAATTATTCATATTCTCTCCCTTGATAGTATCCCTATACAGTATTTGTGTAAAATATTGAGTGCGCGTATGTTCGTGTGTTCAAATGTGCGGTTCCTTTCTTTCGTCAATTTCCGAGCACCAATCGAGACGAATGAGGTGTCATTCCACGAGCCTCGGTTTCATAATGGGATGGGGAACTGATATTTTGTTTTCGCATCAGGCCAGAAGATTCAAAGATATTTCCAAAAACGTATTTTCCTGTTTTGGCGCTGCGATCTTAGTGAAAACACCAGGAATTAAAACAACTAAATATATCTATGTGGGCGGCGTTGATTAAACTCCAGTATTCAAAGGCATTTTTCGCCCAATACGCCATAATTTTCTTTCACAATGTTGGCAACACTGATGTTAACAATTTTTAGTGAACAACTGAATTACCAATTGAATCGCGCTGCAAATTTCAATTTTAATTCGAATTATCGTGATTTTAAAAATAAATTTGCGAAACCTACAAACAGTATTGCATCGGAACTGATTAAACTTGAATTTCAAGTGAATGTGGAGAAAACAAAACTATGAGTAATGCTAGAGAATGAACGAACGTTATGTTCGAATTCTCACTGTTATGTTTTTACAGAAGTGTGCAAATACCTATTTTCAAATTAATGTGACCCACAACGTATTCTTATTAAACTTAACTAACACCTTATTCACATAAACATACAAAACAGTCGCCTTTAAATTTTAGATTCGCATGCAACTCTAGATTCGTATACAAAATTATTCGATTAATATAACAACTGCAAACGTAGAAGTGAACAAAAATTAAGACTGAGTTTGTAAAATTTTTATCCCTTCAAAAATTAGGGAGCAAAATATGAACGTGTTAAGGAAATGCGGGGAAGAATCAAATGTAGTTGTAAAAGATTTAGCGCCAGAATTTTCGGAACTAATTGGAAATTATATTAATTTTTTTTTTCATTTAGCTTATTAATTTATCATAAGATAAACGAAATGTGTGGTAATGCAAATTTGCTGTGTGCATTTTAGTGCGTAATAGCAAAGAAGCGTAAAAATATCGCAGTACTAAAATTTAACTATTAGCATCATCAAACCTGCAAGTATTTGTTACGACGATTATAACTTTGAAATTGCAATAAGACTAATTCATATTCCGGAAGGAGGTAACACATAAGGTCATTGGGTGTTGGGAACTTTTGAACGGGAATATAACTTTATCAGCTACTACGATTCATTGGAAAGTCCAATGTTAGGTACTGAAAAAAGATATTTGAACAAAACTGGGGATGAAAGGCATTTTAAACACACGCAACAATTTTTAAAACAGTTTACAGTTTTGGTGACGACACATTTTACTAGTATCAAATGCTTTGTTAAACGCAAACACCGCACTTACATTTTAAAACTGCAATAATTATAGCAAACTGGATATCATAAGTTAGACGGTCACAGTAGTATATTATGCAACTAGTTTAAATTGTTGAGCTTTGTAGTATTAGTACACGTTTTGAAAACGAGCGACGTTAGGAATGAGTACAGTATGGAAATCACCTTCCAACGGAGATGATTTCCGCACGCGAACAACAAGGAAGTAATGGCCACATAAAATATTTGAGTTTTGCAGAGTAAAAAAAAAAGGGGGTGACATGAATCAACATGGCTGCCGCCACGCATTTTGAGAATGATACCAAAATTACATGCAAGTACGTTTCCATGAATTCGTGCACAAAAACAATGTACGAAACGTGTACGAAAGTGTCTTTGGAATACTCATTTGAAAATGTCAACATTTCAATTGTACGCCAAAGACGGACATTTCCCATTAGTTACGTAAGTAACTATTAAATTACACGAATTACTACCTTGAGTTCTTTGTCGACGTGTTGGCAATAATCTGTCCCTGTAAATGAAACGGTTTAAAATTTATTTAATATCGTGTGACATGGGATAGGATAATCCTTAGGCGTTTAGGATAATCCTTACAGTTCAAGAAAAATTGTAGATTTTCTCATTTAGAAACTCAAACAGATGGCGTTAAGGATCTGCCATTGCTGCGACTCGTTTCACGACATATCGCAGTGTTTTTGTCACGGGGGCTGTCGATAATGCAGGAGGTTACGTCTGTGCGCTCTCGTCCTTCATTCTAGTTATCTCGCATGGCCCTGTGCTTCCGGTAAGTAGAGCTGGGTGACCCTGATTTAGGAAAAAGCCACATTTACCTATTAGTCATGCTAGAGGGGCACAATCTTTTAAAAAGTTGGGGAATCTACGACGCCCTAGAGAAAATATACTCTGCTATAGTACGTGTGGCTAACAGCTTTAACGTTCATTCAAACAATAGTTTTTTGATTGGAAAGTTAGTTAACATTTTTTTGTTTACAAGCTTTCATGAATATTGTTAGCTAGTTTAAGTGCAATATAAAATACAATAGTTCCTCATTTCAATGAGCAATGTTTTCAGTTATTTTAATTTATGTCCTTTAAATTTCTGTGTTGCGAAAATCAATATTTTATAAGGGAGTATTTACCAGTGGGATACAAAGAAAAGCAAAGTTGGAAGCAGTTTATTACGTTCTCTTGAAAATAGCGACTCAACTTTTGTAAATGCATGTAAAAGGACATTGAAAAGAAAAATCGTAAAACCTGCGTTTTCTTAGAATCCCGAATTATTTAGTCAATGCAACGTTCGTTTGAAAGAATATTTTTCTCAGAAGACGAAATAAAAACTAGAACGTGTCTTCCGTCGGCATCTTGCTCGTATTCGAAGAAACACATTATTCGCCTTAGCGTGGTCACTCAGCGTGCAGGTTCAGGAGCGAGGGACATGGAAAAAGAAAAGTTCGCAACGGTTGCTAGGAGACGACAGAAGTGAAGCGATGCGAATGGTAGTGGTACACAGCAAACAGACCGAAAATGTAGCGCCATTCCATCCTCCCAGCGTTATACAGTAATGAATCTGGCTATTTTACTACCAAGAGAACACTATTGCGGGTTACACTAAAGGGTTATTAGACGGAGTTCAAAAACGAATGAACTCCGTCTATTAACCCTTTATTCTCCGTCTATTAACCCTCCGTCTATTAACTTGGTGGATCAAAAGAATCGCAGTGAAGAGAAGTACGTTTGGAGATTACCTGAGACGAAGCACCAGGCGTAACCTAAAACTAGTAGGAATGCCGTTATGGGCAAGAGTCGTCCGAAGTGAATGTTGGGGTTAATAGACGGAGTTCATTCGTAAGGGTTCGTGAGGATAGTGGAAAGTAAACTCAATGATGTGAGAAATGATTCTGAAATGCAAAGATGGTGTTAATATGTGCAATAGTGTTCTCTTGGTAGTAAAATAGCCAAATTCAGTACTGGATAACGCTGGGAGGGGGAGGTATTTAGGGTAGCGCTGCTAGATTACAGTCTTTTTGAGTGTCTTAGAGCAGTTGAGATGCCTCAGACCTACACATTTCCATTGCAGCATCTCTGACCTGGCGGTTCTAGGATTCGAGCCTAGATGGTGGCGAATTTACAACAATAGCTACGAAGATAAAAAAAAAAAAAAACCGTCTGGTGGATTTCATCGGGCGACTGCATTGATCTGTGATTTTCCGTTTTTGTTTGATAAATTCTAGACGAATGCCGGAGAAGTACCCTAACAAACCACGGGACACGGACTGTTCGTGATCTTTCCTTCCTCATCCCTGGCCTCAAATACACACTTACATTTATATGCAATACACTCCCACAAATGTCGGAAGTCCAGTCAGGAGCTTAGAACTTGCCTCATTAGCAGAGATACCTGAAAGGGAACACCCCGGAAGCGCGAGGTTAACGCCGGAAGTCACATTCTAACGGAGGAGAAACTGCCATTTTCCAAGATAAAACATGCAGTATGCTTACGGAACTAATGGTCATACCAGTTGACGCGCCCAGAAACAAAATAATTAATTGTGTCTGCCCTAGAGACAAGTCCTTGGTGGGATATGTGTTTGGTTGTGAAGGAGATGGCAAAAGAGGTTCAACATCTGTATTTAAGAAGTAGATTGGAGAGTTCAGTTATGTAATTCTCATATTGTTGTACAACGAAATTCATTCCTGTCTTCTAGATGTTACGTGCATTTGAATGAATTTACTGGATTTTTTCTGAATGTACCGTAACTCAATTTTTTGAAAACTATATTGTAGAACAATCTACTTAAACTAGATTTCTAATACTTTATACTCAGATCATGAGAGAGCTCCCCGAGCTATTTTCACCAGCATTTAACTTTCTGATTTGTCAGATTCTGTGTTCTTCCAAATACTTGTATATCGCAACAAATTTTCAAAGCTTCAAAAATGTATTTACCAAAAAAATTCTGTCATTTTCTCCCATTTCCTTAATAACCAACAACACTTGTTTTTAACTGCGCCTAGTTCTTCCTTAAAGGCAAGCTAAAATGGTTTCTGACGTACACCCTCCCGTTCTATAACATTGGTTTGAACAGAAAAACCATAAAACCTCAGTTCATATTGTGAGGGAAATAAAAAATCTTAATAGTATGGAAATTTTTAAATTTTGTCTGAATAAATATAAAATAAAACGTGCATGACGCTTCTAAACCACTAATATTACTGTTATTTCATGTTCCTTACAAAGAATAGGAATATGGTGCAATAGTTATGCTGCTCCTGAGCATTTAAAAAAGTATGAGAATAAACAATTTAAAGAGGATTGAATAAGCATTCGTGCAGGTGGATTCGAGGGCTGTAGGTTGTAATTCAGCATATGGGGTATTTGTGAGCTTTCCCCATGGGGTTGTAGCATGGTAGGATTTTCATACCACCACGTATAGTCTGTGAAGCATCATTCCATCCGGAAATCGTTCATGTTTTGAGCTCATTACTTTTTGTGTCTACACGAACATCCTTCATGAAGGATAAAGCAGGCAAGCCTCTTTTGACAACACGTCACTGGGAATGTAAGCACATACAGATCTTCTCCCTTGCTTACGCCCAGAAATGAACATCCCATTCATTAAACATACATCACTACCGTATCAATTTATCAGATCCTACCCCGACATTTTTTTTTGTTGGCACAGGTTGTTCTTGATTTCATATATTTGTTCATCAATCTCATAGAATTCGGTTTGTGGCCCACGCAGCCTTTCAACCTGGTTAGGTAGTGATTATTGTTCAACCTGTAGTTGTTGGCGACAGATAAGATCCTGCATGGAAAACTCACCATAGCCGATAGGAAAAAGGCCACTCAGGGGACAGCTCACATAATAATTTCTACGACTTTTTCATTGTACATTAAAGGCAAAAATTGCTGCATTATGGAAGAATAGCAATACACTAAATAACGCCTACGAATACTAGAAAAAAAAATTAGTTTCGCGGGGCACATCGTTAAAAATAATGGCCGTATACTAATAGAACATGCATCTTCTTCCTCTCCAACAAAATATTCCTCAATCAAAATCAACATAACCGCTTTATTTTGGCTTTCTCTTGTTTTTCAGTGATGAAATATTTGAACTCAAGAAAAACGCCAGAAGGGTTTACAACGTAAGCAAAAGAGATTGTCATTTCCAGGGAGAGAACGATCTCTTTCACTATGCAGCCAAACATCGATGTTTGAAGTACAAAAACATTGACCCTTCAAATCGTAAGCATCCTTGTGCACGCGCAATCCGCGAGGGGGTGGGAGTGGGGAGGGCAGCGCAGATCGCTGGCGCTGGGGGAAGGGGACGGTGAGGGTAGGAGAGGGGGAAGGGGGAGGGAAAGTGGAATGGGGTGGGGTGGGGAGCGTTCCGGCGGGCGCCCACGTGAGTGCAGGCGGCGCGGGGGCAACGAGGCGTCGCACACCGCCGCCGCCAGTCGGCGCCACCGCAGCCAGAGCGCTACACAAACGCTCCCGCAAACGAACGCAAAATTCTCCAGCTTTATGGCAGTGCGCACGCGCGGCACTGGTTGATTTGCTTGTCCGTTGTCTGGTAAAACAGCAGTTGGGTCGAAGCAGGTCTAACAGCGCAATTGTCACGTCAAATGTGGGCTGCCTCGCTATTCCGGGGCGTCCAGTTGCCGACAGAGTTTCCTTCACAAAGAGAAAGTTTTCCCTAATGGCTGTGGCGATACGCTTGAGAACATCGCCGGTTGTCCATTAGGATTCGGAATTCGTCTTTCCGGCACTGGGGCTGTAGCGATGAAAAGGATTTACGTACAATGAAACAAATAATACGTGAAATTTACAAAATCACTCAGAATTAATATTTTATTATACTATTTTCTGTCACTTTCTGATCAGTTGCTGCGGCATCTATCTACGACACACAAAATGTTCAAAACATGGTGTTATTCAATGAAACTAGTTTTATTTGTGTATTCGAAACGTATTTAACTTAATACCTAGTTCGGATATATGCATAAAATATTAAATGCTTCATTTTTCCTTTTGCTGACTGAAAATTTAATATTTTACTCGAATATCGTAGTTGATATTAGGAATAAGCGCAGAGTTTAAACAATCATATTAATCACCAGATTTAATAATCTTTACGTTTGTGTCCTGTTGAGTTCCAACCTAAGCATACCGAACTGAAGAGAAATGAAATCCTATTTGATACATTTTATACATCTTTAATGGATTTATTTAGTGACTCATTATTGGCAATTTCCCATGTCATAACACAACATTCGGATTACAATAGATTAGAAAAACCATGTACTTCTAAAGCAAAACTAAACATTTGTGAATTTTACTTGGTTATTTTTTTATACGGAGATAACAGTTTTACGCATAGACATGAATTGATATCTACGAGCGATCATTATTTTGCAAGGAACATAAGTGACTTGCCTCTAATTTTGAACGATGAGTCGCATATTTGTTTTAGAAGTAATTCGTTTTTAATCTTGATTGACACATTCCCCAATTCTAGTTTTTGTGGGATTTTGTAATCCCTTGCTTTTTGCTCGGCATACGCTGAAACACAGAGTTTATTAGCGTATTTTCTTGATATAGCATCTCTTCGAAACATATGTAGAAAACTCATACTTATTCCTCTATAACCATTATCAGACCTTCGCGTGCACGTTGACGGCACCCGCATAGGCGATCGCAGCGACACCGGAAGAGAGGCGGCGGGAAGGCAAACTAACTCGCGAGCGCAGCTGTTTCTAATGCGTTTCGGATGAGAGCTGCGAGAGAGGGAGAGAAAAAAAAAGTACGAGAAACGATTTATCAGATTCGTTCGTGGCCCGAAAAAGTGTCTCTCATCCCCCACCCCATCGTCGAGCGGCGCAGGACAGGCCAATCGCAGGAATTTACGAAGCATTAGGACGCCGCTTCCGCGAGGCAGGCCCGCTTCCGCCGGAAGTGGGTGGGCGTCCAGAGACGCGCGTCGCAACTGCGCTCGAGATTCCATCTTGTGTTGCGAGCTCAAGGGATCGATTTAGCTTGCTCGCGAGTATTCTAACGCAGCGAATTTTCGGCGGGTTTGAATGATGCAAAGATTGCGTGATAACTGTATTTGGCAGGTCCCAGGAACGTAGCCAGATTTTTTGGGAAGGGTTGTTAACGCACTGCCTCGGGTACCACAAGGCGCACAGTGAAGATATTGAATCATCTCTATGTCCATCTCCATTATCACAGCATCGCCTGTAAGCGCCATTATGTACTCCAATAGAATATGGATAATAATTAACATATTGCACTGTATATTACAGAAATATACAACAGGAGGAATTCCAACTTACAGTTACTCTATTTTGGCTAATCTTCCAGTCATGCAGTTCTGTATCCACTATTGATGAATACACGTCCCTCGCCTAGTCAATATGTCGTCTTTAAACTAATGATAGGAAGTTTGGTCGTTTTGATGAATACGAACATTGATTTAAAAGTTCTCGTGCAACTGCTAATTGTCATCCCTATTAGAATCGGTGCTTTTAAAGGAGATAGAGCTGTAGAGTAGGGTACTTTTTTTTTTATTCTTTCTAAAAAGATCATACGATGTACAACATTTTGAACTGTTATTTGAGGAAAAAAATGTTAGATCATTCACAATAAAAAAAAGTGTAAAATACTTCATCTACAGTTTTGCAAAAACTGTCTGTTTGATTAGTGTTTCCGGGCTAAGGTCATTAGTTCCGTAGGCGTTTGTTTTTCCTCGGGAGGTGGCGGTCATATTCCCCAACAGGAAGGTGAGATCTGGCATCAACCTACACGGCGGCTAGAGCGGTTTTTTCCCAACGTGGCATCTCCCACCAGCGGAGCACCGCCGCAGCCAAGACAAGCTCTTACCTCTCGACAGGTCTCCTGACATGTGTGGCATCATTCTTCTCAAAATTTGCGTTAAAACGTATTAAAGAACGTTAAAGAATTGTGTTTAATGTTTGAAACGAAATGCTGTTCGTTGTTAGCAAAGACGCTTCACTCCTATCTGAATCTTTTCAAAAACAACAACAACTAATCAGTAAAGAGAAGAAGAAATCAAGAACCTTCAGACATTTTGCTACAACTATATCAGACTCTTCAGTTCGGGTAAGAAAGAAACGAAAGAAAAGATTATCAAATACACAACCTGGAAATAGTCATCAAGCAAACAAAGTAACCCTCAAAGATTAGGAATTGATTCTTTTTACTTTCTCGCTTTACTTGATAGAAGAGAAAGTATTATTATCATACGACGGAAAACAGCGATTTTTCTACAGAAAACCTCTTATTGGAGAGCATTGGTAAAGAAAAATGGGATCATTCGTGTTCCCATATATAGTATATCACTTCATCTACCACTTTGTATAATCAGAATGCATATGTTATGGGTCCTTGATATCAAAAATCGATTGAAGGAAAACGTCTGCCAGTTTATCTATGGTCAAAGCTAGCGCCTAAACCGTTCGGATATTTACTTCAAAATTGGTAATCATTGAACGATTTGAAGAAACTCGAGGCCCTGTGTGTTAGAAATCGATATTACGATTTTTATGGCACTTTACGCGAAGCCTCAACATTTTCAATTTTTTCTCAAAAATGGCCGAGCTAGTTTAAAACGATGCCACTGACGATGATGATTACCCGAAGAAACCCGGGGCCGCCGTGGGGCGCCCTGACCTACCACCATCCGCGCTCGCCGCCGTTGCGGCGCGTGACTCACCGAGGTGGGCGTGGCGTCGAAGAATGCTCTTCGTTAGCGGCTCATGGGCGCGCGGGCCTCTAATTCCCCCGATCCCTTCCCCAAACACCCCGCGCCCTCCCCGCCCCCGCTCCGCCAGCCGCAGCATTAGACTCGCAAATCAGCGCTAGGCGCGCGTCGGGTGGCGGCGCTCGCACACTCCCGCGCTCGCGCGCTAACGCGATTAGCGGCCCGCCGTCTTCCGCTGCGATGTGTCGCTGGCGAAGGAATATTTTAAAATTAATTTTGACGTGCGACGGGATGGAAGTATTGAGTAGGCATTGTCTTGAATAATAAATGAAGATGGTGCGCCTGAGTGGGGCCTTGCTGAGTCATATGATGCTGAATTAAGACCAAAGGTTTGGGATTCCAGGAAATGATTCACAAAACGACTCCAGTGAGCACGTATTCAAATTAACTCCAAAGACGAGTAGTTATCAATTATGTATCAGATAAATCTATCAAAATGACATATTTACACGGGATAAACATTTTTTTTATTTTAACGTATTTTGTCATCAATATTTCCCATATTGAAAACAGGTATATTTACAGTACTTCGTGAATTGATTAAATTGTCCCTGTCGTGTGTAGCGAGTTTTTATCTTCCGCTACAATGTGTCTCTAGGGCGAGAAATATTTTAAATTAATTTTGACGTGCGACGAAATGGAAGAATTGACTAGGCACTTGCTTGAATAATAAATAAAGCTTGTGAATTTCGATGTGTCCTTGATGCTGAATTAAGATCAAAGGTTTGGGATTTTGTCATGGAAATAATTCGTAAAACGATTTCAGGGTGCCAGTATTCAAATTTACTGTAAAGAAAGTATAGTTATCAATCTATTATCAAAGTGTAATAACCCGGAGGAATATCTTAAAATTGATTTTGACGTTCGACGGAATGAAAGCACTGACTAGGCATTGTCTTGAATAACAAATGAAGCTGGTGCCATTGAGCATGGTCTTAATGAGTCACAGACCTATTAAATGCAGAATTAGGATTGGAATATTTTCTGAATGTTCGAGGTCTTATCGTGAAAAAACTGTCTCACTGTTTAGAGTTGCAAACATCCTTTATATTTAAAGACAAATCGTTTTTAAATCACCCAAGAACATGGATGAATATTTTTAAATTTTAAATAAAGGTAATTAAATCTAAATTATTCGGATTACATTATTTTCATTTTAATGTTGTTAGATTAATTATGTTTCACTCTGCGCACAGATATATATCTGGCGAATTATAATACGTAGAGGTTTCCAAATCATTCAGCAGATTACTATCTTTTGCTGGGTTATGAAGTTGTGGAGAGGAAAATTGTAAAATTAATTTTGCCGTACAATAAAATGGAAGAGTATTTACTAAGCTTTATCTTCAATAGTAAATAAAACTTGAGTGAGATTAAGACACGGCCGAGTAAATTACATTGCAAGAAAAATATTAAAATAATGGATATTATTGGGTGATGTGTGTAATTAAGTTAGACATAATACGTATGTATTAGGTACTTTGGCACAACAGCTCTATACGAGCTAAGGTCTATCAGCATCCAGGCCTTGCGGCCATGGATTAACGGGTACGTGTGGTTATAGCACATTTCCCACCCTACGCTGTATTCTAGTCTTCGCAACCTGATAAGTGAACTGCCTCATAGTTACACAGCAACAAATGCTAGGACATGGCAAGGAAAGCGCCCAATTAATTTTTTGCCCGAGTGAGAATCGAACCCGGGGTTGCGCCTTGGAAAGCGAGCAGGAAAGCAAGCTGGCTAATCAATGAGCCACCTTCGGCTAAGACATAATATGGATTGGCAAAGTAGGTTTGAAAAAGAGGGTTATTCGGGAAAAAGAAATCGTAATGATTTGAGAGGATGATTAAACTGGTGGTTAGGTAGAGAGCGTTAAGAAATGGAACTGTAATTGTTAATAAATAACTTAAGGTGATTTTAACTATAACTTTATAAGGGGTTATATTGATAAAAATAATCACTTCACATTCATTATTTATGCATAACAATTCATATACTTCTAATTGGGTGAGTTTTTGTCACTAACAATGTTTTTCTCACCTATTTTCACAATTTTTCAATTATTTATAATAGATAATTTATTGAGGAAGCGCTAAAGACATTAAATAATAAAAACAATGTGTTTTTTGATGAGTGTTAGTGGTATGTATATTTAAAAATATGATTGATTGACGCCCGTATATTTATGATTTAATCGTGAGTTAAATGAAAATCTATCTCTAATATAATGATGTACATGTGATCTTGAAAGCAGTCAATGACGGGAGTCAATTCATTGATTCGAAGATAATGCCGTAGGAAACACAAATTATGTGAATGGATATGGAGGGAAGTAATTTGTTGTTACTGCGATTGATAGGAGCTGTGGTTCGCCAGAAAGATTGTCACATGAAGGAATATTTAACGGATAATATGAGAGCATTATTTTCATGACACATACTTGCCAAAACGTTTAATGTGGCATTTTGTAGCAAATTGTGTGGCATGCTTTGCAAATATGGTCGTGAGTTGTGTTCAATTTGACTGAGAGTTGCTACTGTGCCAAAAACGGCATGTTTATGAATTTTTTGATGCATTTATTGCCAGCAATGTCAACATCTTACAGTCGAATCCGGTTATAGTGAACTCGGATATAGTGAAACTTCGGTTATAGTGAACTTAAACCACTGGTCCCGTTTCACTTATATTACAAATAAGCGTCAGAAGATTCGGTTTTTAGAGAACCTGAACCATAGCCATAGTGAACGTAGGAAATAAATCCTGGAAATTAATTGGATCGTGTATGTTATTAGACGAGAAGAAGGGCCTTCGGACAGTGGGACGGTATTCCAAAAGTGCAAGAGCTATTGAAAGGTGTCAAGACTGCATTACGATTCTTAGAGACAGAGGACTATGCAGAATAAAGTTTGGAGAGAGCACGAACTCTTAGCCGCAGAAGGATCTAGAGAAAATCTAATGAAAAATGTACGAAGCAAACAATTGAAAATAATTGATTTTTTAAGGACAAATTAATATTGAAATTTTTAGTTCGTGTTGTTAATGGATTTTGCTGCATCTTTAAATTAATAAAATCAATCATTGTAGAGATTCAATTTAATTTTGACATCATCGGATATAGTGAACACCTGATATAGTGAACCAAACATGTTAGTGCCCAGAAGTTCGATATCATCGTAGTCGACTGTGTTTTGCAAAATCTGTGGTTAGTGACATTATTTGACATTATCTGTGGTTAGTGACATATCACCTAGTCATCGCTATGTTGGGATGGAAAGGAATAATTTCGAGCGTGTATATTGCTCAGTTCACAGTACCACATCGGACTGAGCTATTGGAGAAGTACTGGATAATTAGCGAAACAAAGTTTTCGTTCATCCGTTCATTCTTTCTCGCACTCATTTATTCGTTCGTGCAAGCACTTCCGTACTTTCACGGTCATTTATATTTTGTTAAAATCCTCCACGAACATAAACGACTCTTTTTCACGAGCAAAATAAGTTCACCAGATTATAGTCATTTCTGTTATTTGCTGTTTCGAAGAAAAACAATAAATTTACAAGTAGCCCAAGAAGAATAATGGAAAAATGTGAATGTAATATTTGCGGCTTTACCCATTTATCACGTTTATTATTCACCGTAATCAGACGCTTCACAGGATAACATCCATTGCATCGATGTATAAAACGCTTTTACTCACGTAGAACTCTGCGGGTCAAATCCAGACTTTCTATTTACATAATTCTTCATTAAACAGTATAGGGCATAGGGAAGCCGATTACACGTATTCACATTTCGGTATCATGAATAAAAACATTAAGCTCTTCCGCGATTATGCGTATAAATTATCGTCTGTAGTTGTCCTCACTGAAATGAGTAACCTTTCATTTGACTAAGCAAGTAGATCGATATTCAGTATGAAGACCGGCATTGCATTTGGCTGATATTCTTATTTGCCCTGAAATCGGCGAATGTGTGTATTGTGGGAATAATACTTTTCGTAATTATTTTTATGTCCCTACCCATAATTTGTGCATTCCATACAACCCTTTAGTGCAGTACGTACAGAATAAGGTAAGTTACGTTAAACACACTTTATTGCAAAAATAAAAACGATTTTATTCTAAAACTCAGCAAAAGCCTTCTTTATGAATGTGACTTTAGTAGTACTTCCGTTTTCATTAAGTTTTGTAGTCGTGCTACAAGTAAAACGAAAATATGATCTTCAGAGAAACATGAATCACTAAGTCTCGCTCCATGATTCAGTACAAATTCAAATATAGTGGCCCATAAACCATACGAACCATACGAAACTATAAACAACCGTAAAGTTCTAAGTTGACGAAATAGGTGCGTCAGTTAAATACAGACAAATTAAACTTTGTTTAAAAATGTAATTTATTGACACAAAGTACAAATGTGAAAGAAAATGTTTTTATTCAATATTCGTGTAACCTGTTAGGAGTACAATTACTCAATATAACCAATGTTGGCCGAAATTACCGCATCCATCCTTGTCCTGAAGCGTCCACACGCTCTCTGTAACGCAGCGCTGTCCATAATGGCGAATGCTGCTTCGATAGCGGCGTGTTATAATAATAATAATAATAATAATAATAATAATAATAATAATAATAATAATAATAATAATATTTATGGAGTCACATATACAATTACAGTCGTGTATGACGAGTCAATATGATGTCTTGGGTGGAGAGAGCGAAGTTACATTACTGGACGTTAAGACGCGACATAATGGCGCCACGACATGTTGGTAACCCGTTCAACAACGCCCCAAACAACGATTGTCCAAGCTCCTCCGAAATCGGCTCCTGAGCCCTTTCTACGACCGCCGGAGTTCCTGACACGCGCGCCCTCGAATGGGAACTCCTCGCCGGGTTAGCGGAACCTTCCTCGGACTTCTCCGAAGCAATGTATTTCGCCACATCATCATAAGCAGTCGACCTCGGGTACACGAAGAATCGAATGATCTCGGTCGCCGAACGCCCAGCTCGGAGGGTTTCTATAATCGCGGCTCTTCGATTGTACTCCGCACTTGAACTTAGCATCTCCGCCATTTCAAGGTTATGACTGTTTACTAGAAGCGTGTAGCTTTCAAGGACGCCAATCGCGACCTCTAGCGGAGCTACGATATGGCGGGAAATTCAAATTGAAATTTGTCCAAATAACTGCCGCACCTGTGCGTAACTGCAACCGGAAAAATGATGCTTTGCATCGCTTTGCATACTTTGCTACTTTGTACGAATAGAAGCGCAGATATAGCTACAATTTTATTTATTTCAGTGGGACTGAGAACGAAATATTTGAAATCTCAGAAGAAAATACTAATAATGAAGAAAGATTTATATATGTTACTCCTCCGAGTAATGGGTGGGAAAGAGATGCTGAGTGACAATTCCGATGATGAATACAAAGCAGACCTGAATCCTCTCGGGAGACCAATGCTTCAGACTGTGAAGAGCAGACTCTTTGTGATGATGAAAATGATTCTGAAAGGTATATTCAAAACAACTCTGCGTCTAGCATTGATAAATCAAACTTAGAAAATAAAGGAAGAGACAGTTCAGTCTTAGGTTATGGAGGGATCGTACGGGGAAAAAAACTATTTTTCGGTAACTCAGCTTTCCCTAATATGCAAAGTGTGCCACGTATAGATCACTCTTGCGACTCCTTCTAGCGAAATTACTGAAGATAAAACAGCAAAGATTTCGTCTTCGAGCCCTTGTGAAAAAATCAGATACAGATTTTACTTAGAAATCTTTCAACAGGTTCAGGTTCCAATCTCACCTGATTTGTTTTCTGTTGAAAGATATTCACTATTCATATGGGCTGGGAACAAATTAGCTGCCGTCTCGGAGTCGATGTTACTGGGAAAATATAGAATTTGGTCATTTTGTTCGCCGCCTGTATTCGCTAACGTAATGGCGAGGCAGCACAAACTCCGCGGAAACGATTATTTTCGTCGTGAAATGTGTGGAATTTTCATATTTTTTCAATAACTTTTAATACGTGACGGCAGTTATTATTTTCACAGCACACATAAATATTGAATATCTACCTATTGAAAAACAATTCAGATTTTGATCTGTACCTGTTAAAAGGTCCCTTTTTATACCACTGACTGCAACCCAATCGCTTAATCAGCAGACAGGGAGAAATGTGCAACTCCTTTCGGTTATTTTATTATGATATTTAGTTCTAGACGTTTGAATTACGTTTGAAATGAGACAAATATTTCTCGTTACCAATAAATTGCTGTTTCGATGTTTAACTGTTTGAATTTTCAAATATTGCAAAAGTTAAAAATCATACGAGAAATTATGTTCTGTTCTAGCATCACTAGTTTCTAATTTTTACAGAAAACGCTTAATTATCCACTGGTTTCTATTGTAAATGCTTGACTACTGTACCGGAAACAAAATCTGGAAGTGTCAGAGAGTATCACGTTCAAAGCTGCAGCACTTCTGAAGACAATCAACGAAAAAGCGCCCCTCAAGTTGTTACGAATGTGCGCTTTAACGAAATAACTACTGGTCACTTCATTACGCTATAAACAGGATGCGTGGTTATTGCAAAGAGAAAGTTAATTTTATTCGTCGCTAATCCAAAAAAAGGTTTGACCTACAATATTTTCAGGAATTCCGTATCCATACTAAATAAAATATTTAAAAAATATTATGGTTCAAGTGTCAATTGCTAATAAATGTTTGAATGAAACGTTTACTTTGCTTTATACCTCAATAAAAATTAATACATTTATAAAAAGTAGTTGCCACAGTGCATACCGTTCTTTCGGGGGACTGCTACTAAGGTTTTATGAAGACAAAAATTAATTATTTTTTTTTTCAGTACAATGTCCTTATCTACTTAGTAGTAGCGAATTTACTTCAAAAATAACGATTTAAATTAAGAAAATGACTGAATGCACTAATAAATTAATTCGTTAGCACTGTAACTTGAGGATAATTCAAATGATTATCCAAAGAGAACCCTAAAGGAAGCAGTGCTTTGAAACCTTTCCATTGCTCAAGCCACATTCACCCCATACCTGGCATTTTTTAAAGCAGCGGTCTTTCAGCGAATTTCCATTATACGTAACATTAACCGCACCTCACAAAGGGAACCTGTCTTCCATTCAACAGAAACCTATCACCTACCCTCCGTCCGCCGGGACCGAAGCTGTCCGATGGACCAGTTCGGCCAGAGACAAGGGAGGGTGAAAAACTAAAAAGGCGAAAAAAAGAAGCTTCGCGAAGGCAAAAAAAGTCAGCGAGGAGAGATATCCCTGTCCTCCCGCGGAATGAAAAAAGGTCCGTTGAGCCCACCCCGCTGCGTGTCGCGCCCGCCACATGTGTGCACACTTGAAGAGCTCTCTATGAGGCCCTCGCTAAACAAAACCGCAAGGATCTTCATTATGCGCCGCTCCATTGTTCGGCTCCTCGGGGGGGGCGGGGCTCGCCTTTTTGTAGGCGAGCGCGCGCTGACACATGCTCGTCGCGGCTGCATTCAACTGCAATCGGCGGCCGCCGCTACGCCGCGCCAGTGGGCGGGGCGCGAGGGAGAGGACGCGAGGGCGAGGGGAACCCCCGGGATAACTCATACATAAGACGCGCTTCGTTCCGCCGCCAGGGGCGCGCCATTTCTGTGTCGCGATGATGAAGGCCTGGGTAAACGACGCTAATTTCAAACTGTAGCTTTCAATTGCTACACAATCAATATTCTTTCGGGGGGTCGTAGTCATCATCATCATGGCTCGGATTCTTTGAAATTCTTTGAAAATAACCTATAAAATGACAAAAAATAAGAGGCAAATGACCTTTAAAATGACTTTAGAAAAACGGAAAACGATCTATTAAAAAAAAACAAGTAAAAAATAAGTATCAAAATGTTTATTTATCCAATGTATTTTACAATTTTAAATAAAATTTATATATATATATATATATATATATATATATATATGTACTTAACATAATGTCTTTATTTTAGGAGGAAATATAATTCTAACTCTGATCTTTCAACCGACAGTTTCTAAAGGCCGAATAAATTACCCAAAATCCATGTAATTTTGAGAGTTCGAGTCCTCTGTCGTAGTGAATTTCGTTATGAACTGATAATATCATAAACTTTGTTTCTGTCTGTTAAATTTAAATTCACGAAATATTCACTAACAAAAATACAGGAAAATAACACAAAATGCAGAAAAACGACAGAAATGACACAGTGATCAAAAAAAGACATACAAATTGAAAAATGACAAAAATGACTCAATAACTATACGTCGTCTATCATCTACTCGGATATGTCGTGATTTACGTCGAATATGCCGTGATTTACAAGTTAGCTATGTTAAAAGGTTTTGAAGGTTGGCTGTTGGGTGATGTTGATATGTTATGAGAGGTGATGGAATAAGCCTCCCAAACACAAGCACAAGAACTCCAAACATCCTATCACGAATCCGTTTTCCGCATCACTAATTCCTTATGAGTCAACCGAGCTTGGATCTTCAGTACTCCTGGACACAAGGTGGGCAGTCTGACCACTACATCGCTTTCGGTGACAGTTATGAGTAAGAGATAGGTGTTTGTATTAAAGAGACAGAGAGGAAAGAGACAGACAAAGAGGAAAGAGACAGACAGAGATGAAAGAGACGAGACAGAGAAGAAAGAGACGAGAAAGAGAGGAAAGAGAGAGCGCGCGCAAGAAAGAGAGGAGAGAGGAGAGGGAGAGCAAGAGATCTATGACCAGAATTAAAGCTATATTTTATTTCGATTCATTTTTTCCAATTTATACTCCCTTGTTAACTGTTACGATTTCAAATTATTTAACTCTCGGTACGTGTGATCTGTCAATACTTATGTTTGCAGTATGAAGTATAGAAGGCAGTTACTTTGGGAATATACGGATGAAGAAATAGACCTACTCAATTTCGCAAGAAGTAACTAAAAGCAAAATTCAAACGATCTCTCGTTGAAAGAATCAACGAAATTTGATGTCGCAAATATCCAATTTTTATTATTATTATTATTATTATTATTATTATTATTATTATTATTATTATTATTATTATTATTATTATTGTTGTTATTGTTATTATTAGAGTATAACAGTAATATATTCAAATTAACCGAATATAAACACTTCAATCTTCAATGATAGAAATTCATAACATTTATTTTCAGATAATTACTCAAGAGAAAATTATATCCATCTCAGATATGGTATATTTAGTATATAAACATGCTTTAATATATTATGATATATTGAAAAATTGTATTATTTTTTACTAATATTGTTGCCGATTGAAAATACATTGCTTAAGTTTTTATTATTCATTAAAATCCTTCTAAATGTGGGAATGATATAAAAGTCCTAGCCAAAGAGAGGAGAGCGCTTAATGCATACTTTCATATATTTAATCTTTCTGCTGTGAACAACGTAATGCAACTAGACACCGTTATAATTTTTAATACAATCGGCATCTCTCGGCGGACATTTTTATACGCAGTGATTCCTTCGGCAGATAACTGGTGGATAATTTAGTGATGACCATGTCAATGTGATTTAATTGTCTACAACGAAATTAAATATAACATTCAATCAGAAGTACACTCTCTCAAACAACATAATTACACCAATCAAACATATAAATGCGAGGATTTAAAACAATCGTCGACCTGCCTACCAAATACGCCGGATACTGCCATCCCTCTGAACTTTTGAAATATAATCATTTCGACCAGCGCAACTTTTTCAAATGCGCAGCCCCACAATGGTGACTGCCGGCTCTCGTTTAATGCGCATAACAAAGCCACACTAAGTCATAATACAGAACATAAAACAAATTTACGTACACCTTTGTCAAACGCTACATGCGCGTGAGGGTAGTCGGCGTCCATTTCGAAATACAGAAAAAGCGCATAAATAATTGAGTTTCGCGTCCTTTTAAGTGGTTTCCATTCGCACATCCGGAGTACAGTGTTGCCAACAAAACGTAACGCGCCGTTCCCGGGAGAGCAACTCCTGTTTAACAGCTCGGGTTTGAGATGAACGATGTAGTGGGTCAGCTGTGCTCTGTACTCAAACAACATTTCGGGAAGCGACTATTGTGGAAAAAGAGGAAACACGTATGCACTTCGGCAATCATGATACATTTACTAGATCAATAAGGCAAGTTGTTTCTAATAAAAAATAATTGGAAAACGACTGGCAGCAAGAATCGGAGATGCTATTACATGAAGCGCAAACCTACAACCTTCAGCGAGTAAGACACTCGACGTTATGGCTCTTTTGGAGACGGTTTTCTTGCAGATGTATCAAGTTTCTGAATACGATCCAGTTATAACTTATTTATATTATTTAATAATAAAGTTTAAAGTACTGTCAGTACTTCAAAGGATAAGAAGTTGTTCCTCAAATTTTCAATCTAGCTTAAACTCACATAAATATTGGTAAAAACCGAAGTAGGAACACAAGAGAAGTTGTTAGTGGTTCATTTCGTGCATCATTTTTACGAAAAATAATCTGTAAAATGTATCATTACAATGTATATAATGTTATTAATTTCAAAAAATTAGGACGCTACTTAACTTCTTGGTCATTAGCGACCGCAGAACAGAAAATTACATACAATTACATTACAACATACAATGTTGAAATTATCCAATGTTGTATCGACAATGTAGATATGGACAAATATCTTGACGAAATGAAATAATGTTCTAAATATATACAGGATCTATTTGTTCGTCGGTGTGAATTGTTCTATTCTTTTAACGAAATGATTCGATTTATGGGATAAAACCAATTATGGTTATAAATTCTCGGCTATACGGGAGACGCCGCGTCGTTGGCTGGGATGACGACGTTGCGCCTGCCATGTCGCAGGCTTCCTCAGGGCAGTGACGCTGCGGCGCATGTGGTTGCTTATGTAAATTGGAAGTGTACAGTGCGCCTGTTTGTGAAGGTCATTTGCCCATGCCCATCTTCACATTCATTTAATTCGAAATCACATTCATTGGTTCATTTTACTTTCTTGCTTCACCTTACTTTATGCAGTATAGAGAAAGTATTGTAAATTGATACAAACATTCTTATTGCTAGGCCCTGGCAAAGAAGAAGTGGGTAAATCTTCTCCCTATATGTAGTAAATTCATTCTTCTGACACGTAGTGTAGGCGGAATTCATGTTTTGTGTTTCCTTGATACCGAAAAATCAATTGACGACAAAACGCCTTTCTCTCTGTCCGTCTATCCGAACAATGAACTGCGGAAGACGCTGAAGTAACGATATTTCTTTGCGGCTTTGGTAAGGGAGAGGTAACCATTTGTCTCTTCTTACTTTTACTTTTGACTCTTATCCATTCTGTTTCCTCAGCTAATTCTTCATACGTGCAGTTAGCACTGGTTTGTACTTAATTAGCACTTATATTAGGTATAATTTTTACCCCCATAGACTGATAAGTTGTGCATTAATAATTTGTAAATTTTCAATATGCACTTTATATAGATTTGTAAAACATTTGAAATGTGTAAATACGTAAGCACTATTTTATGCATATCTTAACTACGTGCACTTTGTCGGACAATTTAAAAATATACCCCAAAACTCCTTCAGAAATTAACAAATGTTACGGAATGTCGAATGATTACAATATTTTGCGGATGCCGATTTCAATGCGTGCGGCGCCCGCGTTCCAAGCGCTTCTTGGGGGCCTTTCGAGAGCGGCGGGCCGTGCGTGGGCGGAACCCGCCGATCGGTGCATCTGTTGCCGCAGCGCAGCGCTCGCGTCACAAAGACCTGTCACGGACTTTATGGGGGCTGTTTCCACCCTCCCCTCTCCCGCTCCCGAGCCCACCCCATCGATTTGTTTTTATGGGGCGCGATACGATCGCCGGGCCCGGTCGGCGGCCAGTGTTGCCGATTTGCAACTCTGCGTCGGTGGGGGTGAGGCGGCGCGGCGGGGGGCGGAGCAGGGGGCGGAGAGGGCGGGGGGCGAGGGGCCGCGTGCGGACAGCCGCTGCTTTTTGGCATAATTAGCGCGGCGGAAGAGTGGTAATTGGCTGTGGACTTTGTTCATTTTGTCAGCTTAATGGGTGAGCTTCTTGAAACGGGCTCGTTCGAAAGCAACTAATTGTGAGTCGAACAATGGAAATAATTAAAAATGCATCATGTCAAATAATTATATATATATATATATATATATATATATATACATATATATATATATATATATATATATATATATATATATATATATATATATATATGTGTGTGTGTGTGTGTGTGTGTGTGTGTGTGTGTGTGTGTGTGTGTGTGTGTGTGTGTGTGTGTGTAAAGTATACAATCCATTATTGCGATGAGATTTTAGGCGCTATTAGTTGAATCACTTTCTCCCGTCGGCGCTTTGGAATTTGTGGAAACGAGTTCCAGTATCGAACTATAAGGACGTTTGGACATGGGGTATTTGTGTAAGGCGACCAAAGAGGGTTCAGCCGATCCAGATAGATTTTTTCTTTTGTCCCCTCCACAGTAACCCTGTGAAGGAGGGGAATTTATTTTCTATAAATTTTTTCATTACACTGCTGCCTTGCGGCTTAAGCAGCTACAGGCGGGGCTTTTTCTTACAACTAACTTACAATCTAGACTTAAAGTTATCTTAATTGCACTTTGGCATTACTAACTTACACTAAAATCATTTTTTGTAATTCTATTTTATAGGTAAATTGTTTTTATATAATGGTACATTGTTATTATTATTAGTATTTTTTTTTCTACATTCACACATCATTCATACTATTTTCATTATATACATAACCATTCATTCTTCCCATTCATTCGCACTTGACTACTACTACTGACTACAACGCACTGTCTACTTGACACTACACTCACTGTTCGCCACGGCACTGACTTGACTCAAAGTGTCCGTGGCGCTCGGGCCCATTGGGAGGCGTGGCAGGTGGGGCGCGGCGTCGCGTTCCCCGCGCGTCCCTCGGCCGATGGCGAGTCTTCCCCCTCACGCTCGGTTGCCTCCGCTTGCTCGCACAAGGCAGCAAGCGTGTCGTGAGGCAGCGCGCGGAAGGAGAAGGCGACGCGCTTCGGACCTTTCCGGAGGTGGGACCGATGCGCGTCACTGTTCGCCTCACGGCCGGTGTCGCGCAGGATGCGCGGCGCCTTCGGACCCAGAGCCCTTCTAAGCGCCGTCACTGACCGCCTTTGGAGCTCCGGCAAGAATTGGTTTTTTATACCCAGAACTCCGAACACGTCGGTGTTTCTAGGGTATCTATTGGGAATGGGAGGAGGGAGGTGGGGGTACGCCGCGAGACGCGCAGCGCGGTTTTCTGCCGTGCGAATCGGGCGGAGGGTGGAGGGGGGTGCCGCCGCGAATACCTCGCAAGCATACGTCCAAATGGACCGCACGCAGGCGGTGAATAGGCGGCGTTTGAGGGCTGGATGAAGTTCGGGGGCTCGAAGGAGTGGGCGTAGGAGAGTGGTTCGGGCAGTTATTTTTTGGCTAACGTACTTGGCGTGGGCGTGCCAGCGGAGGCCGCTGTCAAGCTTCACACCAAGATACTTCGCCGTCTTTTGCCACGGTATATGCGTGCCTAACAAGCTCACGACTTCATCGGGGTCGGCCCTCTGTCGAGTGAAGTTGACGGCTACGCACTTGTCAGGGTTGAGGGCAAGCTTTTTATGGCTTAGCCATTTGGGAAGCTCGGCGAGACAATCATTCAGATATCTCACCGATTTCCTTTTGTCCGCCGATTTCGCATAGTAAGCGAAATCGTCCGCGAACATTAGGAGCCCGCAATGTTGAATGCCTGTATTTTTTTCAACCGGAAGCGGCGCGTCGTTGACGTACAGGCCGAATAGTGTCGGTGAGAGCACACTTCCCTGAGGCACACCGGCTGCGGCTCGCCTTGGGGATGGATGTACGCCATTGACGCGAACCTTGAATCGTCTATCTGTCAAGAAGCTGGCGATTAGTCTGACGTAGCAGTCGCTGATGATCGCAGTCCAGATAGATCGCTAAGGCAGTAGTGCAGTTGCGATCTCGGATCGAAGGATCGCGGGTTCGAATTCCGCCTCGGGCATGGATGTGTTTGTGCATGTCTTTGTGTTATCCATACGTGACGTGTTCCTCCTACAGTTATCCTACAGAAAAAAAGAACAATCAATGTGGTCGCTACGTGACCCAGTAGTTAAAAAGCGACCTGAAATATAAGAAAAAAGGCCGGTTCAAGGAATGTTTTCTCAGGGTTCTTCCCTTTCCTCTTGCAACTTCATTGAAATTATTTTATTTTCATCACTCACCTACAGAACCGATTAAATTAGATACGACTCAAAAGGCTCAGGTTCCGGAGATGATAAATATTTTGGTTGTCTTTCTTGGGCAAAATGTAACAGAGGGCTTTGTGGTGTGTGTGTGTGTGTGTGTATTTCACAATCGACAAATTAAAAGTAACTATACATTTTTGTCAAAAGAAATATGAGGAAAAACTTTGTTCGCTTATAATATTGTCAGTGTCACCTTCATAGTAGAGACAAGAAGAGGAATTGGAGACGAAAAAAGAAGAGGAATTGTTTTCTTGAGTTCAGTGCTTCGATCATGTTCGACATACATTTCTGGTATTTATTAATTTTAAAGTCATTGGAAAAATGAGAATAATTCAATCCTTTATGATGATGTACATTTACAGCGCGTAACAATTCTCGCCTACCTCAATTAAACTGGAGGCCTGACAACGGATTGTTCCTTTATCGTTCATCTGGTTTCTAAGCACTTTCCTTTACCCCACCGAAACAAAGGTATCGAGTGCCGTAAGCCTAACACGTCCGCACAAAGGGTGCAGCCCTTCGCGGGCCTAAGTGCAACGCCGGAACGAACGCGCGCATCCACGCCGCATCCCTCCTCTTGGGGGCCGCGAGACATTAACGTGAGTCAGGCTGCTCGCCACTTGAGTCCGTGGCGGCGGGGGCGGCGCTGCGTGGCGAGGCGGCGACTTCAAATGCTCCTTGGGCGCACGGCGGCGACCGCAGCGCGTCCTCGCCCACAGGCCGGCTGCCCCTCCCCAACCCACCCCTTCCCCTCCCGGCCCCCGGGGAAACCCATTCTGGCTTCCATCAATACTCCTAATGCGCGCCGCTCCTCGCGGGCACATCACAAAAACGCGGCCAAATCGCATTTTCTCTTTGTGAGGACGCGCGCATAACGCCCTCCCTGACCCTCCTCGTCATCCTCCTCCGCCGCCGGCTCTTCCTCGGACGTGTGTGTACCGATGTGTGCGTGTGCGTGTGTGTGTTGGCGAGAGGGCGGGCGGAGGTTCGCTGCGCGAGAGGCGGTCCCGCGGGGCCCAAATTAGCGCTATCTGGTGACAGACGTCCGGAAGCTAATTAAACAAATGAAAGACGGGATGCGTGACGCACGGCGTCGGCGTGGTACAAAGACGGGCAGGGGACGCCGCCGGACCGTGCCGCCCGCGGCCGACCCTTGCGCTCTCAGAGCGGGAGCCGCCTGGCGGGGGGATGGGGGGCGGTGGGCGGGGGCGGGAGGCCGGGAGTGCGGGGGTGGCGGGGGGCGGGGGCGGGGGGGGCTGGGGGGTGGGGGTGGGGGCGGGGGCCGGGGGTGGCGGGGGTGGGCGGGGGCGGGGGCTGGAGGCTGGGGGGCTGGGGGGCTGGAAGGGTGAGGGGCTGAGGGGCGGGGGCGTGGGGGGCCGTGGGGGTGGAGATAAACGAGTGACCGCGTGACGCCGCGCGCTGGAATTGAAACCTCGGCGCGTCCCCGGGGGAATCCCGGTTTAAAGCTCCGAATCCGTCCGTAAATATTTACGTTTTCTCCTCTTTTTCTGCTTACTAATCTGGCAAGATATATACTAAGCACGTTCGGCAAATCCGGAAACGAAAATATTGAAAAGAATGGATAGGAAGTGACGTAATTGACGACGAAACAAAGTTAGCTAATGCGTTGATTTATTGACTGGCACAGATTCCGTGAGTCAGGGAGAGCCCACGATTTTGTTGGGAGTTTGTTTGGAGAGGTAATAGCCGGTAAACTGATGAGAAATAAGCACAAGGAAACATAGAGGAGGAAACAACAGATATAGTATTGTCTTTCAGGTTACTACGTGTAAATTAATGTACTCATTCTGTCAAGGATAATTTTAATGCAAATTTATTAAAGTAAAATAGGCACGAATTTTGGCTCTAAGTTTTTTATTAGCCGTTGTAGAATTATGAGAAGAAAAAATATGTAAAGAATTGAAAACGAGGAATGAACTTTTATGAAGATTTTGAAATTAATGCAGGATTAAAATTTACAATAAATAGTTTTGTTACACTATATATTCTCAATCGTTGGCAATATATATATCTACATAAATTTATAGTGTTTGACATATGAAGTTTCAAACATTTCATGGTTTTCACCTACCGCTTTAACATCAGGAGAAGTGTCATTATAATCATTTATTTAGAGTTTACCTGTGGAAATGTCTTTTCTTCTGCATTGATTTCTCTTTTTTTCTATTCCGGGTACTTTCGTGTCGTTAAAACCTGAGCAATACATTTCACGCGTTACAAGAGCAAAAACAGAAGTCATGATTTGTAAAATTAGCGAATTACATTCAAAATAACATCAATGTACAATCAGCTTATAATGACTACATCTCATTTCTCTCAAAACTTTTTTGCAGTTCCATATAGCATTTGACAAGGATAGCAACTGAAAGCGTTAATAAAAGTTTATTATAAAACTATGATGTAATTTTGTAAATTAATACACAAGTGGGAAGTGGTATTACGATGCGGGGGAGGAAGATACTTCATACGAATGTATTAATATTCATTTTATCGAGTTTCATACAGTCCTTTTTTACGAATAATAATGTTATTATAGACTAAATTTTATATTGGACGGTTACGTTACAGTTGGCATGTAGGGTTCAACAAATGCCAACTAGCAGTCATCTAGTTCCCGCAAATAGCATTGCTTAAGCATAAGCACTCTTGTCTACAATCGAGCAGAATATGTGTCAGATTAGGATTCAATTCATTAAAGAAATGACTGATACAGTCCTCACAGGGAGATTCATTTTTCTGATTTTCTTCTGTTTTGGAAACAGGGAGGGAGTGTGGTGGGTGAAACATCTATTATAATGAAGCTGTATCAAAATGACCAACGTTTTGCAAAGAGCTGCAGCCATCTCATACGAGAATTACACAAAAGTAGAGTAGAAAAAATATCTGCATTCAAAACGAGTTCGGAGCGAGAGTGTGCAAACGTGCGCGTGAAAAAGGCGCCCAGGCGCGGTTGACGCCGGGGCGAAGTCGGGGGGGGGGGGGGGCGGTGGCAGCGAGGCGAAAAGAGGCCGGAAGTGGGCAGCGGCAGCCGGTGCGGGGGCGGCGGCGCGGGTCTGTGTCAGCGCAGGTGGCGCTCTCCCGCCGCGCGGCTCCCGCGCCAACCACTGCCCCCCCCCGTTGCACCCCCACCCACTGCCCCACTTGTCGTAGCACCTACGCCATCCGCTGCCCCGGCCGCTCGCGCAGTTCTGGGAGCCCTTTGCCACCTTCCCCGGCACGGCTGGCTGTGATGTGCTCGTTACCTCCACTCGTGTTGTCGAAAACAGAACTTCGCAGCTCTTTGAGAATATCGCAGGAAAAAATAAATGAAAACACCTCGGTCTTGTTGTAATGAGTTCATATTTTTCGTGAAGAACTTAAGATTGTACTTTAATAGATTTACATTGCAATACTCTCCTGGACTGTGATAAATGATTAACAATATTTCACGGCCAATTCTAGTCGTTTGTAGAATCGGAAACAATATTTGTAAGCGCACGAATAAGGCAATTCTAGATCAACCAAACAGCTTAGAATTGGTGTAAAGCAAATCAGCCACAACAGAAAAGTTTTCAAAGAGAGTAATATATTCATTAGGATGTGTAAGCTAGTTGCCATGTCAACTTACACGATTCCAATCAGATTAATAGTTCATTTCCTACAGCAAGTTTTAAACACGTAAATTCTTACAGATAAGTAGATTCGCTGATATCATAAGTCGTGCATAAAGTGAAACATTACCTACATTTTTTATAACTCAATTACACATATAGCGACTGATTCTAAAATGTCAATCGAGCAGCAAGCCTCATCAACGATTCACTTGCTTTTTAGTAAAACGTACGCCTTGCATCCCACTGCGCCTGCATTGCTCTTCGCTCGTGGCTTTGTGGCGAGTCTCCAGAGAGCGTGGGCGCCGTCGGCCGTATCGCTGCGCCGATGTCTCGCCGCCACTCGCACTGTCGCTTTGCACGCCACCGCGCCCGCGCGTAAAAGTTGCTTTCCATTCAGCAGCGCCCCGTCGCATGTTGTGTCTCACTCGGTGGGAAGTGTACGTCTTACTACGTTTCAGAAATAGAAAACTTTACTGACGCTAATTGGGAAGACACAGCAAATTTACACGCACAAAGTTGTGACAGTGTTCTTGACATCTGAATTGGGAGCGTTGTTTTCTTTATATCTATGGGAGTTTTTTGTGCAATAACCTTTTCTGGAAGTAATGTGAAAGAAGGTGAAACACGTTTTTAAATACGAATCCTGTTTTTTTTATATTCGCTTGCGTTGGCATTAATATTTTCAGTACTAGTTTTACACTGTAATGTTGTTGCATGTTTTTAAATAACATTTGTCAGACAAAGTTGAATGGTGAGACAAAGTTTCACTTTGTCTCACCACTCCACATCCTTTTCATCAAATATTGAGGTATTAGTGTTTCCCTGCTCTATGAGATTTGCGCTGTATAACTTCAAAGGGATAATAATGAGAGGAACGTTCCTTTAAGGGTGAAGGTGGGTGCGGAATTATGAATGTTTTATTTCTATATATTTGAAATTAATTTTTCCTACAGATTTAAACTCGCTTGGTATATTTAAAATGCACATACTTACTGTGTTTGTAATACACTTATATATGAACTAATTCGTATTCCCTGAAGTAATAACAACGATGAGGACCGCAAAGCCGGTCTCATTACTCAAGACAGAGGCATCCGATTGAATAAACTGATCTCATTTAATTCATATTCCTACGGCTATATAGGGCTTAAGATGCTACACATACAGTTACTCAAGAATACGAAAGTTTCTTAGTAATTATAAATGCACTTTGTAAAAATATGTTTCGAAGACAGGAAAAATGAGAATAAACTGAAATTATTATATTTTTATTCAGCTCGTCCCCATTTATTCTTTCTCTTGTTATTAAAATGTATAATACTTATCTAAACACTTTAGCGGTAGCAATCTGTTAGGGAAACACAGCTTTTAGTTCTTTGTCACCTCACCTCCACTCCAGATACAGGAATTACAATCTCGAAGTCTACATAAGGTGTTATACAGATCCTCATAGAGATCATAGTAGGTTTTCTTAGAGTTCTCCTAATTACGTTAATTGTCACCTAAAAATTCATTTACGTCGTCTAATCATTTTCCTCGTAATATTCATTCACGAAATAGTTATTTTCCCATGCTCGCGAAATATCAGGAACAGGAAATCCAAATAAAATATTAAAATTTAAAAAAAATGATCACTGCCCGAAGGTGGCTCATAGGCAGTGCACTACCTTCCCGGGTTCTATTCTCGGTCGGGGAAATATAGAATTGTAGCTTTCCTTTAAAATCGTCTCAGTTTCTGCAGCTGTTGGTCGAAAAAAAGACAGGCAGAGTTTTCTAGTTACGGTGAAGGGAATTAGAACTAGATCCAGGCTAGGGAGACACAAAAGCCTAGCTAGAAAAGTCGGACAATCGATCCAAAATGCCAAATACATACATACAAAAGATCCCTCAGTCGAAAAACGTTCATGGAACATTTTCGGCCAACAAGCAAAAACCTTAACACCGTCCTTCCCAAATTTATGTGGCCATGTTCTTGCCAAGCGGCGGCACGCGCATACATCGGGGGGGGGGGGCGTGGCGGGGGGGGGGGGGGGCGCTCGCAGCCTCCGTGGGCGCCGCCACAATCGCGCTTTGTGCGCGGTGGCGCGGGCGGGAAATTGACGCAGAGTGCCCAGGGCGCTAACGGGCTAATGGGCCGTGCAGAAGATAGGCCTCCGCCGCCCGCTCTAATCGAGGCGCATCGCCCAATTTCCTGCTCGCCCCGCCCCCGCCCCCGCCCCCGCCCCCACCCCCGCCAACCGCTGGCGGGGAGCGGACGGATGTGCTTGCGAAGGCGGCAGCGGCGGGGCTGGACTTGCTCGATGAGGGGGAGGAGCGTGTCTTGCGAGAGTTGCACATGTGGCCGTCAGGTCGGTTGAGATAATTCTGAGCAACGGCTGTTGTCTCACCGGGAAGTCCTAATGTTCGAGTCGAGTGCAGCATTGTCGACACTAGCTGGAGAGCGGGTGCGATGACGAAAGAGTCATGAACCGCGCACGCTCTTTCCTCCTCTTCCCTTACACACACTCGCAATTATGAACACCAACTACCACACATGTCGGGAGACCAGTCAGGAGATTAGAGCGTGTGCCGGGTGGTGTCTAGCAGGCGCAGCCATCAGAAGATTCAAATCCCAGCAACGCGACGTGTTGGTCAGCGCCGTATCTCACGTCACAGCGAAGGAGAAGCACTGTCACCTCTCGGGATATATCACGCACAATACCTAAAAGACTCACGGACGGTTTCATCAACAAAGACTTAATGAGGCGTTAGGAAACAAGTCGTTAAATTTAATGTCTCTGGTAAGATACGTTCTGTTGCACCCACATTTCCGCGTCTTCGGTTAGTCAATGGTCAATTAATTTTCATGGATGCACAAAATTCTTAAATACTTTCGCGTATAAGGCATTAAATTTAAGATTCTGTGGTGAACGTATGTTTACTTCCTGAAATGTTTACTTTCTGACCTATGAGATTGTCTCAATCATTTCATTTGATTGTGTTTATTGAGGTTAGGCGTCTTTTTTTCAAAACATCTTTCTATTAATTTCTACCTTATTGCAAATTGTTTAAGAAAGAGTAAAATACAAATATGTATGCGTAAACGCTTTAAAAATATGTTTAATACCAAATTATCTATATTCTAAATAACACATGTTATGTAAATAAATTCATTTCACATTATAAAAGCAGTGTAATATTACTTTGGAATGAATTCACGCGAAAAAGTTTACGAAATAATTATATTGTTTATCACAGAGATGTTAAGAAGAGAAATGGGCAGATCCCAATTCCCAGAACCAGCCATCCCGAATCTAAAATAAATATTTCAGATTAACGTTGCCTCAAAGATAGGAGTCTGGGATGGAACGTGAAGAAAAGTTTTCTCCATTTTCTTCTATGTTCGGATTTTTACCAAAACTGCCTAATTGGGCGTTAACTGTTCCTAATGGAGTTGAGATTGCCCGCTGACTTTCAGGGAAGTTTAGCTAGTTTTAAACTTCGGTGAAACAGAACTTTTCTCTAACGACCGTTAACAGCTTCTAATGTCTCGTTAGTGTATTAACAAACGTTGGTGAAATCGGATCTTATGATGCAGAAGTTAATTCGATCGAAGTGAATACGAATTTTTAACGATTTTTAACGATAATACAGTGACTTCATTCGATTGTCTTTAACAACTGAGGATACCGCTAAAATTAAATAATATTTAAAAGACAACCCATGTTTATTTTTAACCACTTTCAAATATATAAATATTTGTGGCACCTTGTTGGTATTGGATATGCGACATTTCAATCACTTGACCGCCTTAGTAATCTCAGTCTCATTCTCTGCAGCGACTCTGACCAGGGGTCCTCGGGATCGAGACCCGACGGGGCGTAATTTCAATACTAGATATAGAAATAAGTGGAATTCAGCCGCTGTCTGGAGGGGAAATCCAGGGCAGGTTGATCGGCAGTTTTCCCTGGTTACTCAGATAAATGACGGAGCAGTACCCTGGCAAATGACCGCGGACTATTTTGTCCTTACAGTTCCTTGTACTACCATCTCCTGTTAGACCACCACACATGACACCAGAGCAGTCGGGAGCTTAGGGCTTGTCCAGGCTGGGGAGGGACACCTGGAGGGGGAAACCCCTCGTAAATTGGCAAGTAGGTCGCCTCGAGATGTTACCATCCAGCGAGAAACACTGCCAACTTCCTGAATAAGACACTAATCACACTAACGAGACTAACGACCATAGCCATTGACGTGACCGGGAACTTCAAACAAACAATCGATTCAATCACTGGTATTCTAGAGCTGACACTCACTGGCATTCGTGATCGTTTTGTACGCCTAAAAATCCTTCGTACGCCTAAAAATCCTTCGTACGCCTTCCTTCGAAGGGGAAGTAAAGCCGGCTCTCCCATGTTAGTAGATTTACTTGCATGTAAAAGATCCTCAAGCCTAAATGACGCCTCTGAGCTAATTCAAAAATCGCCTATTTCTCGCCCAAGAAATACCTCCTTTCTCCGCTAGTTGGTGAAAGGAGCGTAGCGAAATTTGCGTGGTCAGACGGAAGAGCGGGCCTGATGGCCCGAGTCTCGCCACGTAAAATAAGGCAAATTCAATTCAATTCAAAATCGTTTCACATTTTTTAGAGAGTATATTATTGTAGATTATGAGCTCTTGTACGTACAATCGGCACCTAAGATCATTGGAGTCTGAGATAACGGATCCGATCTCGGGAGGATGAGGGAAATTTAGTTACTGTGGCAAACATCAGTGAGTTTGTGGCCCCTGCTTGGATTGAGTCCGCATGACTGCTCTCACTCTCAGACGAATGTCTGGTTAAAATACAGGGGATCCCGGACCGCGAGATATCCGACCGCCTCTACTGTCGTCGAATGTCGGCAGACATTATTCTCTTCAACCACAACACAAACTACGCAACTTAAACTCTGCTCTAATATAATAATTAAATTGACAATTACAATAAGAGTCTCCGCGTCCTTTCTTACTTTTCTTAACACCTTCATATTAAAAGAATACGATTTATGCTGTTATGTATGTAAGAATCAGGAAACTGTCAATTTTTACCTTTTCTAACTAATAGCATTGTGCATGTATAAACTAGAAATATGTTTTGGTAGTACCAATTCTTTTATTAGCAAATAAAAAAGTTATCCTTATTCATTTTGTAATAAATAACTCTTTACGTAGTTTTCCTGTGTACATTTGTATCACTTTACTTCAATGTTGAAACTCATGGAAACTTGGTGTGCCATATTCGTCTCTTGTGGAAATATTGACGTTTCCAACTGTAAATACATCTGCATACGTTATGAATCATTATACTGATAAATTTTGCATACATTCTGAAACATTCGTATGGACTGAAAATGGAAACAGAATTCACCATTTATTACATTTTGTACAGTTATTTTTGTAATAACATAATCAAAACAGATAGTGAATTTATTCCGTGGTGGTAGCAGATATCTTGTGGTAATCCATGGTATTGTAAAGGAAATAATCTCCAAAAAAAGTTTTAATAATTTTATTAACAATTTTAAATTGTTGTTTAAACAAGTTTAACAAGTTTAAATTGTTAATAAAATTATTAAAACTTTTGTGGAGATTATTTCCTTTACAATACGATAGTGAATTTGGTTTTTTTTCGAAATATATTTGAAAGAAAAATGAGTCAATATTCCATTTTAATTACGTGTAAAAACCATGTTCTAATGAATACTCTCGAAAATACTACAAGAAGAAATTTGAAAGGAATCGAGATAAGGGGTAGTTATCAACTCGTGTGCTTAGTCAAAAGAAAATGAATTGAGAAAAATACCACTGATTTCAGAAGTAAAAATTCGTTTACGCATCGTCAAGATATTTTATTCCTTCCCTTTTCGAGAACTGGAAGAAATGCGCACGTATTTTATGTATTGTATAGAATGTAGTGAGTACTAAGATTAACAACGTTTCCGGGAGAAAAATCTATGGATATAGATTTTGATTCTTATTTTCGTCTATGCCATCGTAAAAGGTAGATCAAAGAAATCGACTACACTCATCTCGTCACCTTAATTAGTTGCCTCTCCTTCAGACTGATTCAAAAGGAATAAGGCGTTTTTTGGGAAAAGGTTCTTCTTTTGTTGTGTTGCTTCTTTTCGTTTTCTGTTACGAACGTGCACCTCCTCGCTTTCCCCTTGACCTGAAGTCCCTGTGACCCCCACGCGTCGGGTCTTCTCTTAAAATATTGATCTAAATTACTTCGGCGATTTATCATTCGCTTGTGAAAACGCTCTGCCGGTCTTCGAGCTTAGAAGATACTTTTTAAAACGCAACAGTAACAAGGTGAACCAAATTACAAAAATAATTAGTACTTTTTCCTTCTGAATCTGTTACAGACGCAAAGATTTTTAACTTGATTCGTGGGTTCTCAGTTTGTGCTATGCAATCAGCGAGGTTTTACATTAAACTTTTAATCATATTAGGGCTCCTTTAAAATTATCCATTTTGAGAAACACTGGCTTAATTGAAATTCTAAGGTAATAAGTACCAGTCTATCATTTTCACGCGTATGACTGTAGTTTATTCTGTTACTTGGGGAATATTATTAAATGTTATTTCACATGCGAGTTAATAATTTGGTAAGAATGTTCATGTATTTTCTGAATCATAATTAAACAAGAACATTCACGTTCGGAGATTCAAACCATTGTGTATATTCCTCTTCATGTAAAGTGCCAAAACCCAAATTGTTCCTACTTTCAAATTATACAGTTCAAAAAAAGTGCGTGGGTTTTCATTGACTGATATGTTAGTGATGACGATGCAGACTCACCCACAGAAAGAAACTTCCTCATTGGTTCGAAATCGATAGGCCGAAGCTTCAATCGCGTAAGGCAGCGAGGCCAGTGTTTTCGTCTCCACCTAATTCAACCACAAATATTTGGAAATCAGACGCGACGGAAATGAAGAACCGGCGATTCCTTTCGCGGTCTCCTTCCCTCGATTCGCACGTGCTGCTTCGGCTCGGGCGACCGCAGGGGTGGGGAGAGGGGGGGTTGAGGGGAGAGGCGGGAAGGTTGCCAGGGTGAATTATGTATCGCTCGCCGCGCGACTGTCTGTTGTTCGGGGCTGACGCGGCGTAGGGCCCGCACGCGCTCATTTCTCCCCCTTTCTGCCCGCTCTATCTTTCCTCCACTCTCCACTTCTTCCACCAACTCCTCCTCCTCCGCCTCCTCCTCCAGCCAGATGGATGGCAACCCCGTATTTCCGCCCGCGGACGTGTTTTTATTGTATTCCGAAACACGGCAGTCTCGCCGATCGCGGGGTTTACTTAAAACGAGAGCGACGCGCGCGCCCGGCCTCCAGTTTTTGTGCGGGAGAAGAATGAACTGTTTCATATATACACTCCACGCTTTCCTTCGTCGCGGGGGGGGGGGGGACCCGCGTGGTTGAGAGGTTCTAATGGAAATTTGGAGCACAAAGGGGACGCGTTTCAGGCGAATACTGTGGTTGGTTTTATGACTCTTGAGCCGGAATGCCTACTGCGAAACCGTCGTAAAAGTGGTTCAGTACGTGACGTCAGTGGTATCGGAATAGAGGTAGTGATATATCGATTGTCACCACTGAATGGTGTCATATCAATTGAAAAATTTCACAGAGGGAGAGTATATATATATATATATATATATATATATATATATATATATATATATATATATATATATATATATATATTGTATTCGAAAGTAGTGGTGCTACACAATGATACAGACTTTCCTGTATTATCTTTCTATTTCCTTTGGTCTCGGCTACCTATACGAACTTGCCACATATTTATGTCAGCGGCCATCAATCACCACCCAAAGAAAATGTTTTTGAATTTTTCGGTTCTCTAATAGTAGAACGGAAATATTATTATAAGACTATCAAAGAATAGTAAGACCTCGTTCCAAAGAGTAATTTACTTTCAAAAATTTGGAGCTTCTTTTCAAAAATGGCTCTTAAGGGGGTAGACATCGCTTTCAGCAGTTAAATTATTACTATTTTTCCATTTTTTCTTGTGAAATCATACTCTACAACAGTGAAATTGAAATGATTCACAGAAATATCTTTTTTTTGTAAGGAAAAATTTCCTTTTAAGTAAAAATAATATTTAAAAACATTCAATACATAAAACTCAACCAGTTTTTAATGCACTGACTGCCCTGGTAATTCAAATAATTTTGAAGATTTTTACCAATTCATTCCTGCGTCTATCTTTCGGCCAAAACAAATAGTTGTCTGCGTCGCCAACAGGAGCTCTTTTGATGCTGCCGAGAGCACTAAGAAGAATAAATATGTCTTATCACCCGTAGGTGAGAAAGAAGTACAGTAGGAGACTATTATTGGCCATTAAGAATCGTCTTTAGTTTTACGAATAATACACATTTTTTCAATTTCTTGTATCTTTAATTAATCACCCTAATTGGTTAGGATATGTGTAGTTTTATTCTCTTAAAGCGTTATTTCAATCAAATCATAAAATTATTTTACTACTTATGTACGTGCAAATGCTAATTGTTCTGGCGACTTATCATTTGCATTTGATGTTGTTGTATAGCGTAGAAATGTAGTTGATGTCGAAATGAGAGTTCTTAGTTTTAATCAAAGTATTTATTGTTAAAAAGACTAATTTGTGTGACAAGTTCTTTATTTTCTAATAGCTGTAAAACAGTTATCTGAATACATTTAGATTTGTATCTTTTACTACTGCCATTGATCAAACAGAAAATGAAATATGATTACCCTAGTCCCAAGTTGAAACTTTTGGTTACATTATTTTTCCGTGTATTCTCTTATTACGTTCATTCTTTTAACAGTCAACTTCCAGAGGCTGTAAATTAGTACCATAATCTATTCTGTTTACTGCAGGAGCCAGTTTGAACGAACTAAATGAACACATCAGTGGCCTTGTCAGAATCCACTAATAAAGGGATTTTTAGGTCGGTAACGTCGTATCGTCTCAGATTTGTAACACTGAATCACCTTCTTTTCCGGTCTTCCGTTATTAATTGTTAAATACGTTCGGCAAAATTCCAATGACTATATTTGTCTGACCCTCTACTTTTTTTATTATCCTTTGGACTAGACCATATGTCGTATAGAATAAAAAAACTTCACAGTTGATTTCCTCGGCAACTGCTCATAAAGCAGCATTGCTTCTTGAAGGCATGTCGGCTGGAGGCACCGGAGTATCGACTCACTGGGTATCGACCTGTGAAGAGGGGAGGGGGAGAGGGCGGGGGGGGCGCGGGGTGAAGGGAAGTTGGCTAAAAATTAATTAAAAGTCCGCTTTGCGTTGGGCGGAAGAATTCGCGTCCGGGGGTCCTTTGCGTCCCGAACTCTTGACTGTTTTAATAGGATTGCGCTCTGGTTTTGAGCTTTTACCGACGCTGTTTCTTTTTCGATTTTCGTTTACGACGTGGCGTCGCAAGGATACGCACACTCTACGCTCTCGCTAGGAAACGCCCGGGAAGTTGCTGATACTATGATGGAGGAATACCTGAACACGACCTAGAATGGAGAAGAGAGATTTTTGAAAGATACATACTTACTCAGCAATGTCTACCTACTCGTATCTTTTGTGTATCTTCAAGCAAGCTTCCTACCTCCATCTTTGTTAATAGAAGATTTTTAGGGTGTAATCATGCCTAGGTAATTCACTACTTTACACGTTTAGGTTTTGTTACTCACCTCACATCAATACCATCATAAAACTCTTTGCTATCTCCAAAATTGTACAGCACTTTTTTGCATACTATTGGAGACACCTCAATTACTAACATTTTCAATATATTTTTTACTTGTTAAGTAGAGAAGGCTTTATTTTATATTTATTTCAAAAGTGTAGAATTCTTATTCTCGTAAGTGTGATTTGTTTTAAGTACAAATTCAAGAATCTTCTTCACGACGTTGCTTAATGGATGCAACTCGTCAAAGAGTAATTACTTTTAAAAATATTGTCGTTATTTCAATTTACTTTTCAATTTGAGTCGCTTATTGAAATTGGAATTTGAGACATTATCTAAAAAAAATCAAGAATTTGTATTTTCTATTTATCTTCATTTCAAGACATGACTATGAGAAGGGGATTTCGTGAAATGCGCAACAGTTGGAGAACAACAGTGAGAATTAGACGCGTGTATTACAATTCTTTTGAACTACTTCACTATCGTAAAATCGAAGAAACGAAAAATTCATTAAATTATTATACTGTGCGTGTTCTTAACAAGAACAAATCACAAGACTACAAGGAGTTTAAAATATACAAATATTTGCTCTTCCTTGAGAACAAAAACCTCAGTCACATGAGTCAAACTCCTTGATCTAAGAATTCCATAAGCGCTAATCACCTGCTTGCTTGCTTGCTTTATTGATGATTCCAGATGCATCAACTTCCGAGGTCATCGGTACCGTAAGTGTAGTGCAGGTTTTCAGGGACTGAGATGGCAGGGCCTCGCTGGCTGACGAGATCCGGCGCCGAATTACGGCAGCTGGATTTTCCCAACCAGGTGTCTCCCGCCAACAGGACACCGCCCCAGGTAGTCTAAGTTCTAAGCTCCCGACTAGTCCCCAGACAAGTGTGACGGTGTAGTGCATGTAAGTATGAGTGTGTGTGAGTAAGGGATGAGGATAAGATAAGAAAGAGGAAAGAATGTTGCACACGGTCAGTGGCCCGTTTGTTAGTGTACTGCTGCGACTTTCGTCTGGTGTTCGGAGAAACGAAAAACTATCGATTAGAGCAGCGAGAATCTAGAATTATCTTCCACACAGCGACAGAATTCGACCTAGCTCTATAGCTAGTGTCGAAAACCTTGCCGCAAGCGGGACTCATATCAATTGCTAACAAATACCCTCACGTATATCCAATTGCAACGCATCGCTGTAGAGCAGTTTGTATTACAGCGACCCGCTCTCATCGTGTCCTTCCGCATCGTCACCGCCCCCCCTGTTCTGACTAGTTCCATACCGTTTGGTCGCGCCTCGCTCCGCCCGACAACGCCTAGCTGTGTTTGGACCCGCTTCCCCACACCGCTATTCACCAGCTGAGTTTAGGTCATGACCAGTATCTCTGCAGCGACTCTCTCTGACAGGAAGTACGAGTACAAGGGTTAGAGACCCTTTGGGGGGGGGGGGATTTTCAATACTAGCTCTATGGCTAGGTCGAATTCTGTCGTTGTCTGGAAGATAACGTTTGCTGCCGGCTGCTCTCATCGGTAGTTTTTCATGGTTTCTCCAATCAATGCCGGAGCAGTGTCACGAACTGCTCCGGCGCGCGATCTATACTTCCCCTTTCTCGTCATATTCTCTCCCCTCAATTACATGCACTTACTCTACGTAGACTATTAGTAGCCTAGAACAACTAGTAGTTCTAGTCGCGGCGTTACCCCACTGGAAGATACATGAAAGGGGATATACCCAGCATGTAGGTTGACATGTAGGTCGGCGCCGGATCTCACCATCAGCGGGAAAGTAATCACCGACATCTGCCAGGAAAATATTCACTACACTACCAGGACTAACGACCGTAGCAGCTGACGTACCTGGAATCGCCTGGAAATCAAATGTCCTTATATACATCGTTTAGTCTTACTCCACTTCTTTCTGCTCCGCCTTACTGCGCTCTACTCACACTGTTCCGCTCCGCTCTGCTCTACCCCGCTCTACCTACACGCCACCTCTTCCCACCCCTTCCACGCTTCGCTCAGCTCCGCCATGCACCGCTCCACTGTGCCCGCGCGCCCACTTTTCCTCACCCCTCTCCTCCTCACCGGCCCGCCCCGCCCCGCCCCGCCCCGCCTCTCCCCGCCCCGCCCCGCCCCACGCCGCCCTGCCCCGCCCCGCCCGGCCGCCGCCACGCAGCCCCTGAATAAGTAAGGGCCGACGCGAGAGTCGGTGCGGGGTAATCGCATTAGCCGTCGCCAGGGCGCAGCCGTGGCGTCGCGGTCAGCACAACAGCCCTCGGCGGAGGCGGCCTCGTTTGGCGGGACGCCGCCGACTCGCGCCGGAATTGGAACGTGCATCTTTCAGAACGCGCCCCCACCCCCACCCCTACGACCGGAGCGCTCCCCGTTCGCGCTCGCGCCTTTGCTTCGGTACTCGCTGCCGCCGAGCGCGCTCATAAACTGTGGTTGCACCGCACCGCACCGCCCCACCCCACCCCGCTCCACCCCGCTCCGCCCCGCTTCGCCCCGCTCCGCCCCGCTCCGCCCCGCTCCGCCCCGCTCCGCCCCGCTCCGCCCCGCTCCGCCCCGCTCCGCCCCGCTCCGCCCCGCTCCGCCCCGCTCCGCCCCGCTCCGCCCCGCTCCGCCCCGCTCCGCCCCGCTCCGCCCCGCTCCGCCCCGCTCCGCCCCGCTCCGCTCCGCCCCGCTCCGCCCCGCTCCGCCCCGCCCCGCTCCGCTCCGCCCCGCTCCGCTCCGCCCCGCTCCGCCCCGCTCTACCCCGCTCTACCCCGCTCTACCTCTAGTATTCGTTTCACATAATTTGTGCTGTTTAAGTCGGATTTGACAGCACTTGAAGTGTGACACGCGACCGATTAAATTTCTATACGTCACGAGCTTCTATGATTGGATGTAACATTTTTTTAGATAAGCAAAATACCTAGTGTTGAAGAAACTACGATAATAACAACCATTTCTGATTAATCTAGCTGACATTCCTGCTTATTATTTCTGAGAAAATGCCGGCGTATTACAGAAACAAAAATGTGAATATTTTTTTCTTTCTGATTGCTGTCACCCTGCAGGAGTCATATGTTGGACTGATCAATATTTCCTTTCGGCCGATTATCTTCGATTCATACCAGGACTTTGATAGTAGCGCGAGTTTCCGTCAATTCTCGGTATCGACACAACCCTACAAACAAAATACAAACAAAACAAAAATTAAAATACGCCGATTACTTAAATCGTATTATTGAGTCAAAAATGAACGAACGCTAAAACGGAACAAGTGTGTTCGTAAGCGGCAATACCTCGTTTTCTTTCCGGATGGAATCTTCCAGACGGAATGCAGGAAAATTCTACACACACTCGACTCCATGAGCCGTCTCCCCATCGGCTGAAGCCGTCTGGGTTAAGCCATTTCCACAGCCTTAGGGGCTGCTGGAGGTCTGAACTAGGCGCCACTCGGGACGAGCAATAAAACTGCCAGTCCGTTGCCCTTCTGCGAGGGACAGCTGGTACGGGAGGATATGAGCAGGATGGAGGGTTTCATAGTTTCCAGTGAATTACCAAGAGAGTGTTGCATTACCGGGAAATGCTACCATCAGCCCGTTTCCCCAACCCCTTATTCTCCCTTTTTCCGGAGGTATAGACCTCTTCAAACACCTTTCGCGCGCCTCAGTTATTCATTGAAGATACATGCCGAGTTGCGTGGTTCCAGAACCTTGGTCATGAGTCTCAGGCGATCCTTTTAGAGAAAGATGATGAAGAAAGGCAATATTGAATGATGTTGAAGTTGTTTTTGAATATTTTCAAGTTTACTCATTTATGTCTCTGTTGTCATAACAATCCAATATTCATACAATGTGAAGATTACGAGCAATCTATGGTTACTGGTGTGTTATGGATCGATAATCGCCCTTCTAAATGAAGACGCTTGGTGCTCAAAAAACAGAAAAGAAAAACTCTAAAATATAATTATTTGAAGAAATGGAAATGAAGTCTATCAGAACCTAATACAGATACGAATCTTGGTTGCAAAAATATTCATAAAAATGTAATTTTGTATGTATTACTGACTAAGTCAACTCGATTTACATTCTATTCAAGTTTCATTGGAACAAATTATTAATTGACTATTATTTGGATTCAAAAGTGAATATATTATAAAATGTTAGTTCTTGGAAGATTCATTAATTTGAAAGTGAAATCCTTATGAAGCCGAGAAATTCATTCAGAGAATAATATTCAACCAGAAGAAAATAGGTGTACTAAAAAATATCAATTATACACGCTCTTAATAATACATTCCACTCTTACATCATATACGAAAACGGTGAAATGAATATTACCAAACAAGACTAAATATTTATTCTACAAGGAAAGTAGGATCACATATCGACCACAAATTATCATGAATCTAGGAGCCGTCACGCCGCACACGTGTCTTCACCGTCAGCTTGACTTTCGACACGTGCAAGGGAGGGGGGGAGGGCAGGAGCCGACTGGAATAGCAGCGAAGGCAGGGGCAGTGTTCGAGAGAAAGTGGAGCGAGGACGGAAACAGGTGAGAACGTACAGGGAGGGCGTTGGTGGTGATGGAAGGGCAGAGCGAGGGAGCGAGGCAAAAGGCAAGAGAGGGAAGAGAGGATGTTCACGGGAAGAAGAGAGGGGGGAGAGGGGAGGGGAAAGGGAAGAGCTATGGCGGGCGGGAAGAGAAATGAGGATTGGGGGGGGGGGATAGGAGCGGAAGGGAGACGGTGGAGAACGAGTGGAAAAGAGAGAAAAGAGGGAAGGGAGAGATAGGAGGGGAAGCGTACATAGATAGGACGGTAGGGAACTGTGTGGAATAGAGGCGTGACAAACGGGTAGGAACGAGGGATGAGAAGAAGATGGGGAGAATAGATGAGCGAAGGTACAGGGGATGTAGTAAGAAGAAAGGTAGAAGAAGTAGAAGAGGGGAGGGAAGTGGGTGGAAAGGGGCGGCGTGAACGGGAGGGAAGGGTGAAGGAGGAGAGAAAAGGGGGGTGAGGAGGAGGGCAAGAGGAGGGGAGTGGAGGAGGGAAGGTCGAACGGGAGGGGAGGGTGAAGAAGAAGGAGAGAAAAGAGGGTGAGGAGGAGGGCAAGAGATGGGGAGGGGAGTGGAGTGGGTAGAGGAGGGCGGGCCGAACGGGAGGGGAAGGGGCGGCACGTAACGAGACAGCGGTCCCTCTCGCGGCAGGTGGCGCGTCGGTGGCGCCGGGGCTCGATGGCTGCTATCATGGCGGTGGCGGCGACGCCCTCCTGCGACCACCGCGTGCCGCCCTCCCCCCCACGGCCGAGGGGGGGACGCTATTCAATTGCGCGCGTACCCCCTCCCCCACACACCGGCTCCCCACCTCGGCTCTGCCGCATTGTGGGCCCGGCCGTAATTGGGGTTGAATAGATTATTCAAATGCCGCAACTTATCAACTGAATAAGCCGTCCCGCTGCTAAATTGGTGACCACCTGTCAGCCTCCCCGCGGTCGGGACGTCACGTCAACTCGGGGACGGCTGTCGCGCGGGGCGGCGCAGCGCGGTGCGGCGTGGCGGCCGGGCGTGGAGTGGCATGGAGTGCGTCCCGACGCGACGCGGCGGCCGGTGGAGTGGCAGCGCGGTCGGCCGCCGTGCGGGGGTGGAGGTGGCGGTGGCGGTGGAGAGGGGCGGGCAGGTGGGGTTTCGGCCGCGCTGTGGCGGTGCGGTGGCTGCTCGTGGGCAGAGCCATTCACGATCGCTTGGCGTTGCAGATGGGTTGGTCACGAGCCGACACCCCTTTGTGAAAGATACAAGCGAATGGACGCGCTATCGGCGATCCATGGTTAGCGAGGGTAGGATTTGTGCTTTCTCTTTGAACTTTCTGATGTATTGCTCGTGTTTATTGTGTGCTAGATAACATATAATACATTTTATACTTTGTCTATTTAGATGTTAAATTAAAAGATTTTTGAAGAGATTAACACACAAAAATTGAAGAAAAATGAATGCTGCTCCGTATAATGAGATACTTTATTCCGTAATTATATTTTTCAGAAGACCATGATCTTTCAGATTTTATAGGATATTCAACATTTTAAAATTAGTCATTCCTTCTTGCTCGAAGTCTACTAAACTTAACCAACGATACGTTACAGAACATTCTACTGATGGATTTCTTATACTTACTTTACAAACTGCTATTTAGATCTTCATCAGTTTCCACTTACCTGAAACAAAGTGCACAAAATTAGGAGTTTTATATTTTTAGGTACATAATATAATACAACTTTATAAGGGATACAATCAAACTCAGCAATATTAATGTATATACCACATTCGTCAATGTAGGCACATATGGAACGTATATTATTATTATTATTATTATTATTATTATTATTATTATTATTATTATTGTCCTCATCAAAACAGTAAAATTGCAACAAAGGATTTATTTCACGTCGAAAAAAACACCTATAAAGGCAAAGAAAACTATAACTAAATATTTAGTCACGTATCAGGTATTTTAGCTGGCGATCACATTTTTAGGAATGGAATGACAATGTCCACATGACGAGGGCCACATATTCGACTTTAAAACTTGCAAATTACCAAATCTTATTATGTCATGTTATGCCGGGCGGGAGGAGCATCACTCAGTGCCCTAGTAGGCAAACACTGTTTTGTGAAGCCAGGTTACACGTTTAGTTTGCACGTCGAGTTTGAATTTCCAAACAGAATGGAGAATTTATTGTCATGTTATTCCAACCATATCGTTGCGATCCGGACCCGGTGACACAGTGCATAGACCTATTGAATCATGAGTGGTATCTGAATATACTACCGAGAGATAAGGGATTGTCAAATAACATGTTTGGATTGTCCCCTACTCAGAGTTTGCGATACGATGCCCTACAATCCTAGGGTCCAGCAAACCACTGTGCCATCAAAAAGCACGAACACAATCTGGTGCATAAATTTGGTTTTTAAGTTGGTAATAAGTCGTTTTTTCTAGATGAAATATATCTCTGCAGGGTTTATTCCTTCGTTTACATATAATTTTATCTCGACTTCCTGCTTTTGGTTTAGAAATAATTGTTTGAATGGACTGCTTAAATCACCGATTTTAGAGACAATATGAAGCCCCATGTTATTCGTATGATAAATACTCATAGTATAATGCATCTGAACATTCATTTTCCATTTCACGATAAAACGTTTATTCAAAATTCTATTTCATAAACTAATATGATGTTCATACCAGTCTATTTCAAACATACATTTTCTTTCGTCAAACAGAGCAAGAATGTTGGTGAAAAGCTCAAAAAAGGCGAAAGTATATTCTCCACCCGCGCAATCATTTGGGATTACGTCAAACTCCCGAAACAACGTGTCACAGACGCATGGTCATAAAATGTAATCCACGTGGATTTGCTTGCATCGAACACAATGGCGGAACTGTGGACGGATTTGCCAGAGCACAACAAGGCTTAGGAGCGGCTCCCGCGCCGCGAGATGTAAGAGGCTGCTGCAGAGGAGAGGCCGTAATCCTCCCGGGCGCTGGCTTATGCAGCGCCGCCCACCAAGACGCTTCATCGGGTGCGGGGGTGTGGCCCCGGGCACCCGCCGCGCCCCTCCCCCCGGTCCCATCCCATCCTGTCCCGTCCTGCCCCGCCCCACACCGCTCCGCCCCGCCCCGCCCAACTACGCCTCACCTCGCCCCCTCCCCGCCCCGTTCCGTCCCATCCCGTCCGGCCGTCCAGCCCCGCCCCGCCCTGCCCCGCCTCGTCCCGCCTCGTCCCGTCCCGTCCCCCCCGGCCCGTTCCGCCCCGCCCCGCAGAGCCCCGCCACTGGCCCGCCCGCGCGCGCTCGCCGCAGTGCTCTGCAGTGCCCCGCAACGCCCCGCAGCGGGCTCAAACCGCTGCAGCGCCACCACCGCGATGCCGCTCCGTGCTCCAACTGCTCCGCTGCGCTGCTGCCTCGCGCGCGGCCGGCTTGTGCCGCTGCCGCTGAGACCACGCGCCATCCGCGACTTGGCCCCCCATCGCGCCCCTTCGTTCCTCCCCGGCCCGCGCCGCCCCGAACCGCCACGCCCCGCCCCGCCCCGCCCCGCCCCGTCCCGTCCCGTCCCGTCCCGCCCTGCTCTGCCCCTTTCCATCCGGGCCGTCCCGCCCAGCCCCGGCCCGCCTCGTCGCGCCTCGTCCCGCCCCGCCCGCCAAGCCACGTCTCGCACCACCCCGTCCCCCACCCCGTCCCCGCACTGCTCCGTCCCATCCCGTGCCGTCCCGCCCCGCCTCGCCTCATCCCGCTGCGTCCCGCCTCGTCCCGCCCCGCGCCGCCCCACCCCGCCCAACCGCACCCAGCCCCGCTTCGCCCTGCGCTGCTCTTGCTACCCTTTTAGTCTGTTTCGTCCATCGCTGCTTCCGTTTCCTCTTTTCTCCAACTTGTGCAGTTCTACGTCTACTACCCCTTTTCTCCGTCATTCTTGTCACAGTTTCTACAACCCCTTTTCTCTGTCTCACCTCTCTCTATTTCTATTACCCCTTCCGCCTCGCCCCGCACTTCTTTTTCTACACTCTTGCGCCGCCTCATCCTACATTATGCTTTTGCTCCGTCTAGCCGCGGTCAACTTCTGCTTCCTCCTTGGCCCGTTTTGTCCATCGCTGCTTTCACTACCTCTTTCGTCAGACTTGTGCCCATTTTCTATGCCTCGTCCCGGACTACTTCTAATACCCCTCTATCCGCCATACTTGTCACTGGTTCTACTACCCCTTTTCTCTGCCTCATCTCTCGCTATTATCTCTTACTACCCCTTTTCTCCGTCGCGTCCCGAACTTCTTATTCCACTCTCTTGCTCCGCTTCATCCAACTTCTACTACGCGTTTGCTCCGCGTAACCGCGCATTACTTCTGCTACCCCTTTGCCCCGTTTCGTCCCTCGCTACTTTGACTATCTCTTTTCTCCGTCTTGTTCAGTACTAATTCTCCTAGGCATTTTCTCCGCCTAGTCTCTCACTATTTCAACGGTCCTTTTTCTCTGCCTCGTCTTATAGAACTTATACAATCCTCGTGCTCTACTTCATTGTACATTACCTCTACATACGAGTATATTACGTCTTTGCTCCGCCTCGTCCCTCTCTCCATCTATTATTCGTTTCTCCGTCACGTCGAATATTTCTGTTTCTTCTTTGCTTCACCTCATCCCTAATTACTTCTACTATCCCTTTCTCCAGCTAATCTTTCAGAACTCTACTCTCTTTTCTCCGTCTCGTTCCGAACTATTGCTCTGTCTTCGCTCGGTTTTCATCTGCCACTTTATGTATGGATTGTTACTCGTCCGTGATACTGCCCTTCCAAACACATTCGTCAGCCACTATCACCCCACTTATATCCTTCGACCTACATTCTCAAACCTTAACCCCTTCCCGAGATACCTAAATGACGCCGCTCACCAAGCAGCTCTAAGTGCACGCCCGTCATTCCTCAGACGCTCGGTAGCTGGTAAGATTCGTTTACGTTCACTCATCGACCCTGTTCCTACATGTTCAATCCTCAGCCGGTACTCCCTGTATCCTATTTCAATCCGTTCCGACTTCGTTGGAACCGCCTTCTCTTGCCGCAATCTCATTACTACAAACCTTATTCGAAATCGTACTGATACGTCTCATCACTGTCTCTGCTTCATATTTTCAAACATCTATTTTCCTCAACCTTACCACACAATTCCGCACCTAACCCATATTGTGCCGGGGTTAATTAACCCAGGCTATTATTACATTACCTTCTGCGAAGCGTCTTTCAGCAGCTCAGTAAGCAGCCCGAGTGTACATTGCAAGGACTCTCAATCTTCTTCAGCCGCCTTCAACCTCTCATATCTGTTCTCAGGTTCCGACGTTTATCTGTTCGCTGCCCCATTACTGCGTCTCATGGGTGTCACGACACTAAGCAATCCATTGACATCCCCTACATTTTGAATAAGATGTTGACAATCAACGACAGCCTAATATTTTAGCTCAGTAAATCTTTCAGCGGCACAATCACCTGCCAACAACATTCCTCCTTCTGTTCTGTTTACCTATGGATTCGTATTAAAAAAGCTCCTTTTTCCCTTCCCACTTTTGAGCAAACAAGCAATTCTCCTTTGTCGTGCGTAGGCTTTGCCAATCAACACTGTCGCCCTGAATACGTTTTATTGTTATTGCCAAGATATCCCTCGACATAAATTTCCCTATCTCTAATAAAGATTCAACTCTCTACTGCATCATTAAATTAGCGACAGCTACCTAATCTTTGATTATGTGTATGTCAATTAATTTTCCCACATCTCCATCTTGCACTCACCACAATTTCGTTACTTCTCGACTTTGTAAGGATACAGTGATCTTATCAATCTTTTAAATAAGAAGTCCATGAATCATTACAATTCCTTCTTCCGGCCTAATAGCTTTTCCTGCGAGCCAATCCTGTAATACCTACATCCCATCCTCAAACTCCACCTTGTATTTAATTGTTCTACATCTCTACGACATCGCGCTGTTTCTTCTCAATTTGTCGCCCTGTCATGTTTTCCCCTGTTGCTTACTTGTTTCGCCGCCCAAATTCCTCCCTCAAATAAACTCCACTGGAATTTGTTTTGCACGTTCTTTCTATTTTCAAGTTTCCTAACCACAAAACTTCTCCTCTCCCGTAGCTTCTCCTTAAATAATACTCTGCAGGATCGCCGTTTTTCTAGTCCCTTATCCTTTGCTCAGCAAAATCTCATCATTCCCGAACCTCATCGTTTACCTCACAACCTCCACTCCCGACATTCCCGCCACAACCTTCTTCCCCACTGTGCGCATCCGCTGCCTACATCAACTCCCTCTCCCTCTCCGTCGCCGGCCCGGCCCGGCCGCCGGCCCGTCTCGACCAGCGCCGCCCGCGGCTTAAGCGCGCGCGCTGATGTACGGCGCCGGTAATTCAAAAGCCGAGCGCAATATCGTGTGAGCGCCGCTTCGCGCTGCACCGCGCCGCCCACGTTATGGCGGCACTTGGCAACGGCCGCAGCAGCGGAGGCGGCCTTTACAGCGATCTGCGCTGCGGCCGAGCAGAGAACCCCGCGCGCGCTTTCTTGTAAACGCCGTACGCCGCAGGGTTATTTATTCGTTGGGGATGATTTGGAGGAAGACTCTGGGTGGGTGTGTTGTGTGAGAGTATGTGTTGTGTGTTGTTGTGTTGTGTCTGCTGTGTGTGTTAAGTTTGATGTGATTGTGTGTTGCGGGTGTGTGCTGTGTGAAGGTATGTGGTGTGTGTTGGTGTGTGTGATGGTGTGTGTGTTGGTGTGTGTGATGGTGTGTGTGTGTGTGTTTGTTTGTGTTGGTGTGTGTGTGTTGGTGTGTGTGTGTGTTGGTGTGTGTGTGTGTTGGTGTGTGTGTGTGTTGGTGTGTGTGTGTGTTTGTGTTGGTGTATTTGTGTTGGTGTGGGTGTGTGTTGGTGTGTGTGTGTGTGTGTTGGTGTGTGTGTGTTGGTGTGTGTGTGTTGGTGTGTGTGTGTTGGTGTGTGTGTATGTTGGTGTGTGTGTTGGTGTGTGTGTGTTGGTGTGTGTGTGTGTTGGTGTGTGTGTTGGTGTGTGTGTGTGTGTGTTGATGTGTGTTTGTGTTGGTGTGTGTGTTGGTGTGTGTGTGTTGGTGTGTGTGTGTTGGTGTGTGTGTGTGTTGGTGTGTGTGTGTTGGTGTGTGTGTGTTGGTGTGTGTGTGTGTTGGTGTGTGTGTGTTGGTATGTGTGTGTGTTGGTGTGTGTGTGTTTTGGTGTGTGTGTGTGTTGGTGTATGTGTGTGTTGGTGTGTGTGTGTTGGTGTGTGTGTGTGTGTTGGTGTGTGTGTGTTGGTGTGTGTGTGTGTTGGTGTGTGTGTGTGTTGGTGTGTGTGTGTTGGTGTGTATGTGTTGGTGTGTGTGTTGGTGTGTGTGTTGGTGTGTATGTGTTGGTGTGTGTGTGTTGGTGTGTGTGTGTTGGTGTGTGTGTTGGTGTGTGTGTGTTGGTGTGTGTGAGTGTGTGTGTGTTAGTGTGTGTGTTGGTGTGTGTGTTAGTGTGTGTGTGTGTTGGTGTGTGTGTTGTGTGTATGTTGGTATGTGCGTATTGTGTATGTGTTGGTGTGTCTGCGTGTGTTCGTGTGTTGGTGTGTGTGTGTTTGTGTGTGGTGTGTGTTAATGTGTGTTATCTATGTTGTATGTGTGTTTTGTAGTGTGTGCGTTTGTGTGTGTGTCTGTGTGTATGTTGCTCGTGTAGTAATGTCTAGCGTATTCAGCAACCACCAATGAGTCCGAACTTTCCGGCCCATCCACGTGGAATGCGTTGTAGACAGATCGGTCTAAGACAATATTCTCTCGGGAATCTCTCTCCTTACTATCTCTCATTGCCTTTCTCTATCACCATTCATCACATCAAAGTTATTGCTATCATCTACTCATTGCAGTATCCTTGATGTGCCTCAGTGATCCCATAACTTGTTGAGTCTCCATCTACACCTAAATAAAAAAGTCGGCCTGAGACTATTCTCCTCAAACCTTGAACACACCGAGTAAGTTTAACAGGGCACCCGACCACTGGGGAGATTAGAAGGTCTGATAAATTAACTTATTGTATAGTTATGAAACAAATGAGAAATCAATGAGAGGGGATCCATAGTATATCTTGAAATAAAGCTGAAAATTCAGTTTTTCTCATTATGTGTTTAACTTTCAGAGATCAGAATTTCAAACAGAAAAGCAAGGCTTAGAGCGTTAACTACGGGTAGAAGTCCACTGCACTTCTCTGTCGCCTTTGGTCGAGTAATAATGTAAGAGCGGAGGCATGAGAACAGCGATAAGAGTATGGGAAGTACAATTAATTGCGTGTATACTTAAGCTTGGCAAAAATTAGCGAAGATGGTCTGAAAGAAATTAGCGAAGATGGTCTGAATGAAAAGAAACGTGTATGCAGTCGTTCTCGATGAGGTCTGGTCTCCTCGGTCTGAGGAGAATTTCATGACGATGACTTAAGTCTGCGGTGACTCCACTCGCGGATGTGAATTATCAATATTATCAGTAACTATTCACATTGTTTCTGAGATCCTTATGAACGCTTATTTTAACTGTACCTTCTGAATTGTAAGGGGACATTATTACATGGATCATTACATTATATAATTCCTAAGTAGTGAACATTAACAAATTCCATTATTTGCCTTTTGCAACTTTTAAATCTTTTTTAAAATATAATTATCTTGATAATCAAATTATTGAATTACATTTGTAGACATTTGGGTCGCTAAATATAATAGTTTGCTTGAAGGTATAGCCTTAACTGATATGAATGTGAACAAGACCAAATCGAAGAAATATCTATAGAGCGAGAGAGAAACTGAATAGAACGAGAAAGAAATATATAACGGATAACGGACTTCAAATTACTCAATACAATAAATGCATTGAATTGGGTTAAATACCTGGCTGTAAAGAATGGAAATTTAGAAATTAATTGTCATTATTGTGATATTTATGATAATCACACCATTCTCATTTACCATATTTTGGTTACAGATTGAATAGTGGATTCCGATCCTCTTGAAACCTCTAACGCAGTCTATGTAATTAGAACTAAGCAAACAAATTAATGAAACTACTCAAAAACCCGGCATCCTTGCTAATAAATGGAGAGTTTCATTTCAAAATGTGTGCGGTAAAAGAACACAAATTTACTTTACTGATTTAACGAGCTAAAAGTTTGGTGCTTCATCAACCAACATCACTCTAAAGCGATTTATATTTGTAACATGGTGTATCAAATATTTAAAAAGTAAATTAAATTAAAAGTGAAGTTATATATTGCGCATAATAAATATTACCTTGCTTAACAAAGAATAACACATGTTGATGCACTAGCATTTTAAATCACGCTTAATTTAATGCCAAAAATAAATAAAACAACTTTCTAAAAAGTAGTTTCGACCCGAAATAAATTGCTAATGTTATGTAGACAACGAGATTCCTGAAAGAAACTCTTCTACTTGTATTTAAGAAACCCAACGTTGTCTAGATACTTCTATACCACAGTCAACTATTAAACCGCAAAAGGAATGAATTCTATCTACAGTGTAAAATGGTAGTAACTGTATTTTCTGTACATGGCGGCTGTTCCCCTCCGGTCCGCCCATTTCTACCTCCGCCAAGGTCCGCTGTGACTGCTCCGCCACCCGTCACTATCCCTCTCTATGACTTCTTCCTCCCCGCCTCTCTTCCTCCTGCTCAGCTCCGGCCCGCAGTGCCTTGCGCCACCCCGCGTTACCTTGCCCGGACCGCTGCTCCGTCATCCCTAAATATAAAATGGCATTGCGGGTTGCATTAAACCAAATCAAATAAAATGGTGTAAATCAACAGAAAAAATGGGGGAACAATTTTAATCGCGACCCCATGCCCTTTATGTTTTATCTTAGTCGATTAAACAATTTTGCAAAATTTAGTTAGATTTCATCTACCCCAACAATATTAAATAAATTACAAATCTTTCAAAAAAATCTGAAGAATATCAGTAAATGCTTCCTGGTTTGTGAGGAACAAGACATTTCACAACGATTTCGAAATTTTGCCATAGAATAAATTTCTTTTTTTATTACGTAACTGGTACATAATTTCTACAAAAATTTAAATCATTTACAACGAGTATACACTTACGAAAGAGGAAGTGATCAACCCTTATTCTCCCGCATCAAAGCAGATTCCCATTACACATTTTTCTTCAAGATCTCTCTGACATTTGATGAGAATATTTGAATATTTATTACATTTATATCTCTCACATAACGAATTGTTTTTTAAAATGTTACCGAAGCAACCAATAATTTCATTGTTAGGTAAAATAAATTAAGATAACAATAATGCGATAGTGGAATTATATGAAGCTACTTATATCAAAAATTAGTTATACTCGAATCACTACGAGTCTATATGAATAGCTTTAAATAAACCGTAGAACAATGAACGAAATATTTTACGAAATATTAAATGCAGTTGTCTATACTAAGACAAACTCGTCTTGAACTACAAATCACACAACGAAACTATTATGAAATATATAGTAGGTATTATTTGTTTACTACACGGAAGTAAAAATTATGATCCAGTCTCATTTTCAGAAAATATTTCCGAGTTATATGTATTGTAGTGTGTTTAAGATAACGTTTATTATTTATATTCCTCACAGACACAGATCTATGAGCAGGGTGTAATAAAAGACTGATAACCTCACTCTGTGTGGACCAACATATGGATGCATTACTCTGTCAGTAATTAAGAATATCTCTTCATGATCTTCGACATGAAGACTTTGGTTGTCGAATGTAAAATAATTAGTCTGAATTTAACCGACATGTAATTATATATTAACTGGAATATTTTAAACAAGTCTATTGTATGCAAACGTACCACAAACAAAATTCAAATACCTATTCCGCATGTGTTTACGGTGTCAATTCCTCAACAGGGCGAAGCAAACCCTCAGAGGTCACCTCCAAAGCACTCGGAGAATCACGTCATACCGCAAAGGACACCGTGCGCGAAACGAGCGCCAGGCACCGCGGCGCGAGATGCGTCAAAAATTAAAGCGGATGTGCGCACACTGCGGCGTCGTGCGCGGAAAGCCACCGAAGCGCAGCTTGGCGACGCCATTCCCCCGCTATTACCCGCTACGACGCTGTTTCCGCTGCGCCTAACAACGCTTTGCCGCGCACTTTTCGCCGTAATCCCTTGACTCCCGACGGAGGCAGGATTTTCAACACTAGCTAGATGGGTCGAATTCAGCCGCTGTTTGGAGGAGAATTCTAACGGCTGCTCTATTCGGAAGTTTTCCGTGGTTTCTCCAAACGACACCGGGCGCATGCCAGTGCAGTACTCTTAACAAGCGGGCTACGGTTCGCCCACTTTGAGTTTGTCCCGGCTGGGGAGATACCCCGCCGATGGGATACCTGGATGGGAAAACCCAACAAGCCCGCATGGGCAAACAAGTAGGTCGGCTCTGGATCTCGCCATTCAGCAAGGAAGAACACCGCCACCTCCTGCGATAAAACCACGCACTTTCTCATACATATCGGACTAATTTAGCTACTAATATCAGTATCTTTCTTTTTACCTCCAGAATCCGCAACGTCTCCCTTCCACCTTTCATGGTTAAATTTACTAAAAGTACTCGGTGTACATCACGAATTCCCATTGTTTGTCAGTTGCCTACTACGTATCCCGCTTGACATTTATGTACAACTCTCTTTCGGCTTGTAGTAAGCTCTGAAATTGTCATGCTTTAGTAAAATCTTCGTCACCAGGACAGAGAACAAGGACGGATTGAGTATTTCGTCTTTCCGAGCGCGTCAATTGCAATGGTCATTGGACCCGTAGGTGTAGTGCATGTTATGAGGTGATGGTATGCTTTTTCCTTTGAAAGGAAACATTCGGTGCCTATCTATTCGTCAGCTTATGGGGTTTCCGTCCCAGGTATCTCCTCCAAAGGGGGACCACCCGTTTGGTTCAGGCTCTTATCTCCTGTCTTAATGTGTGATAGTGCAATGCATGTAAGTGTGTGAATGTGTAAGGGGAGAGGAGGCGACAAGGATGGGGAAAGAAAGAACGCGGTTCGTGGTCAGTTTGTTAAGGAACTGTTCCGGCATTCGTCTGCGTCGGATCGAAGAAATCATGGAAAACCAGATCAGTGGATCCAGCCACGAGAATTCCTCTCAGTGGCTGCATTGATCAAGTTATCTAACGGCTCGCAAATCTGCTACCGCTGGTACTCGAATCTTAGAACTTCCTCTGAAACACTTGAGTGGCAACAGTTGTTCCCCGAGATTATCTCAAGCGGAAAGAAGGCGAGAGGATGAAGGAGCACGTTCCGTTTTCTGGCAAATGAAGCCCCGTCATCACGGGCATATAATGAGCATTGCTGACAGCTATTGATGACTAGAAATTTTAACCCGTAATAAACTCTTTGCCTCTACAGATTTGTAATGATAATACCGTCGACGAAATAACTAAATCTCTCTCCACTGGTATCAAGCAAAAAAGAGAGGTCAAGAGAACATGCTCAGATAGTACTTATTGTCACCACTTTAGTCTCGACATACTTCAGAGACTGTCACTCCAACATTTAACATTCATTTCTCTAACCACCGTTGCAGCTTTAATACGCACTCTTTGTCTTTCTCAGAACTTCTAATGGTTCTCCTCCCACTCTGCACTTACCGCGGGTTTTTTTCGGCTTTTGCAATGTCAATAATTGTGTTTCGGACAAGAAGAGCAACTTATATTGATAAATAAAAAATGTCTTCTAATCAATCCAAAATCCACAGTGGCTGAATGACTACCGAAAAGAGTTATATAACCCGATTGTTACAATCACCACAATAATTTAAACATTTTCTGCCTTTATTCATCACACACGGCACGATTTTTCTGATGTAGTCCCAAAGAGAACAATAACACACCTTACCTGTGGTTGAAGTGAATGAAATGTATGTTAAATAGTTATTAATATAATTTTATTTCATCATAATGTTAGAAAATATTTTCAAAGTTTAATAAAACTATGCATATAATTGTGAATTTAAAATCACGTATCAATCTAAAACGGGATTGGTAGTATCCATTATAGACATTAGATAAGATCAATGTTTGATAAGTGTAGCGATACATCGATATTATGAAACGTCTAGTCGCGTACTTACAAACGTTTCAATCATTTTTTAGTTGTTAATATAAATACCAAACGAATAATGTGATGTATCTCAACTAATCTCACTATCTCCGACTCATCTCGGCTGGACGCCATTCTTTTCCGTCAGCAAACATACCTTCACATAGACAGCTACTATACGACAGATTCGGTCCATATGGTCCCCACACCGAATTTCTCAACCAAAACATTCAACAACTAAACCGTCCCACACCAACCTACTGTTGGTCTTCATATCTCATTACTACCTGGGGTAACATCCTCATTCTCTCTACCACACAAACCGTTTCACGGCACAACCATTCCCTTCCGTCGCACATGACATCACCACCGCGCCCTCGTTCAGCCTCTCCGCGCCCACCCCGTCGCCACTACCAACGCCGCCTCCGCCCCTCAGCCACCCCGCGGCGCGATCTAAAAACATAGCGAGTACAGAGCCCGGGGAGGACGTCGCGCGGAGATTGCAGGCTGCTTGTTGAGACATACCGGCCCGCACCGCCGCGCCGGGGGGAGTCACCGGGGACGCGGGTTCTAGTTATTGGATTTCCGAGGGTCCGCCGCCCCTCCCGGCGCGTTGCCCTCGGGCTCTCGCCGCCCTCCCGCCCGCGGCTCGTCGCCGCCGCCGCCGCCGCCTGACCGCGCTAAGACCCGGTTAGCGGCCGCGGCTGCACCCTGGTCGCTCGGGCGGGCGCCGCCCACGCCGCGCGAAATTGCATCTCGCGCCCTCAGTTCGTGAGCACGCGGGCGGTGGAGGGCGAGGCAGCGACGGCGACGGACGGGGTGGTAGTGGGGCAGGAAACGGCATCGTGATGTCTGTGGTGGTAATGGTGGTGGAAGCAGTGACAACGGAGGAAAATGCGATGTCTGTGTTGGCGTTGGTGGATGTGGGCGTAGTTGGGGGTGGAGATGGGGGTGGAGGTGGGGGTGGCGGTGTAGGATGGAGTTGACAATCGCGGAGTTGGCGGCGGCGGCGGTGGACGTCCAGGAGGAGCATCGGTGGAAACAAAGGCGGGGGCGGGGGTGAGGGTGAGGGAGGTGGACAGGCAGCGCGAAGAGTGGTTCGACGGCAGTGGTGACGGCGGTAGAAGAGGCCGTGAGAGCGTTTGCGACAGGCACAGCTCGCGTGCCGAGAGCAGGAGGCCCTCACTGGTCCGAAATGGAACAAACGGTGCCTGTAGAAGAAAGGGGATGGAAAGAGCATATCACCTCATTGTAAATTTGGAATGGAATAGAAGAGGAATGCTTTGCTAGATGGAGATGCATACGACCAATACTGTAGACATAAGTTGACAGCCAAAAACCATATTATTGTCCATCATTGCCGATCTTTGACTTATTAAGACGAATAATTTCAAAACATTCTTGAAGTTCAAGTTCTATCTTTGACAATCTAGAGATCTATTGTGTATCATCAAACTACTGGAAAAGACTCGCTACATTTGTAATGAGAAGTTTTTTGCAGCTCTAATAACCATGATAACCACATTGTCAACAAAAACTACCAAAACGTTATGTGGAACTCGTAAAACGCTACTAAATATGGAAAACTTTATAAAGGCTTTATTTCTTAGTACACGAAAAAAAAAGAGTTGCAGTATACCAGATCGATGATACTGTAACAAAAGAACTTGTTATAGTATCATGGATCTGGTATACTGCATCTGTTCTTTTTTTTCATGTATAAATGATCGATAAGTAAAAAGTGTTTCGTGTTGAAATAAAAAAGGCATTAAAAAACCTCCCGAAAACAGGCATGTCAATTTTATTTTGTGTTCTCTTCTTCACTCATGACGGTCATGCTCTCCCCTGCGTTTGCCGGTTGAAGCGCTTGCTTCGGCGCGAGGGGAGCGGCCCTGCGTGGGCGGTTTGGGCCCACTGCGCGGCGCGGGCACCTCCGAGGGCGGCATCGCGCGATGCAGTGCTGGAGAGCGCTCCCTGCGGAGGACCCGTTCAAACGGAGCGCGTGGGGCCGCGACAAAGAAGCTGTTTCCTACTCCGAACTGCGAAGGCGCCGCGGAAACAAAGCTGACGATTTGTAATTCGTAACTTGAACTGCCCCGGTTGCGTTGACTCGCATTTTAGTTTAGTGGAATTTGTATTGAAAATGTGTGATAGAACTAGAAATCGCAATTTCAATATGATTTGGAAATACTATGATGATATTTTTTCGGTGGTTTACTTTATTGGAAGTGAATTATTGAACACTTAATCTTTAGACTACAATATGATAATAGGACTGTTTTTTATGTTCGAAGTAAGGCTAACTTTACACGAGGTATGTATTCATAAGGAGAAGAACATAGCTAGACGGGGCTCTTTATAATTTTTTAAAATAAAATTCATATTAGTTAATGACAATTTTAAATATTATCATATTAATTTTTAAAATTCCACTGATTTTAGTAAATTTTCTTAATGATTTTTAATACCCATATTTCAATTTTACTTGGACATCCCATTGTTTGGTCATGCTTAGGGCCCTGCATCGTCACGAATCTGACTCTGTGCATAAATACCTCAGTATGTTTGTATACGAGACTCAAAGGGTTGATGAAGTCAACGCTAGGGAATAGCGAACAAATACGTATTACGTTGTCAGAAATAGAAACAAATGTTCATACTGGTGAAGAATGTTTGAACTCATGAATTTCCCTATTGGTTGGCATTAAGTATTTGTAGTTATTACTCTTCAAAATTGATTCAGATTACGTACAAGCAATAAAGTGACTCAATACGTGTTCGCAATTTTACAATGAGGTTTCAAAAGATAGATTCAATAAAACTGAACAGTTTTAGGTTATCCATATAATATTAATATCGTCGTAAACTCGTACGTTTCGTTAGCAAACAATAAAGCTTCTGTATATCTTCTGTGAAAATTACCCTTAACATTTCAAGTAAATCTGCTCGTATGGAAGCAACCCCACAAGAATGTATGTACAAATGTACGAAAAACTCTTAATAAAGCTAGAGTAAAGATATATATAAACAAGAATTATTCTACGAAATAAATATCTACGGAAATTTTCAGTATGAGAAAACATGAGAACTTTGATTTCAGGCCCAAGTGTTTGTCTAAAGATTCATGTGTATAACATTATTTTCACTTACCCATCTGACAGCTATAATCTGTTTCCATTTTCTCTCGGTTTTTCTATACTAAATAATGACAGGAAATACACTACGAGTTTCAAATTAAAATTCTACGAATCTCAATTCTCTGTGATGAAAGCACAATTTGAATTTTAAATACTTCCATAAATATAATGGTTTTTGACCAACGCATAAAAAAGCGATCTCCATTTAGTCTCGTGTCCTTTGGCAACGATCACGAAGAATATTATTGCACAGGTGAGGAATGTTTTATACTAAGTAGAATACTGTTTTGAACATTGTCGATCTTATTTTAATTCAGATAATTCGTGTTCGGTGTGTTGGTCAACATAATTATCCTGACATTACCCGATTTAAGTCGCGACAGTGGCAAGATTTTCGACGCTAGCTAGATAGCTAAGTCGAGTTCAGTCGCTGACTGGAGGAGAATTCTAGCGGCCGGCTGCTCTGATAGTAGTTTTCCGTGGTTTCTCCGGTTAACTCCAAGCGAAAGCTGGAGCAGTAAGGGCCATGGACCGCCCGCGACCTTTCGTACTTCTTCCTTGTCCTATCCTCGCCCCTTACACACATTACAAAGCACTGCACTACCACAGACGCAGGGAGACCGGTCGGGAGCTTAGAGCATGTCCCGGCTGGGGCGGTGGGAGATGCCTGGTTGAGGGAAACCCCGCTACCCGACGGTAGGCCGGCACCGGATCTGGCCACCCAGTGGAGGCCACCCGACGAAAACATGTACTACATTTACGGGACTAATGACCTCGGTAGTTGAGTCCGGAATCATTAATAACCAAACAGTCATATGGGTAGAGCCGGAGCTAGGCATTTTTGGGCCGGAGCAATGTTAGAACGTAACTTCCCCCTCCACGCGAAAAAAATTAAGATGTGAAAGCTTTATCAAGAAACTATGAGATTTTATAAAAATGAAAACACATGGTCAATACCAGTACTATATGTATACTTTTACAAAACTAAGTTTCAAAATATTTCATTGACTCCTACCATAAAAATAATGACTACTATAATTAACTATTTATGAAAATTTTATGAAACATCAGACTATCGTACCGCGGCTAATAAAATTTTCTCGAGTACTTAACACTTTTTCAATTTTTTCCCATGACTTCCATCATGGGGCCCCTTGACTTGCGGCGCCCCGAGCGGTCGCCCGGTCAGTCCATGTCTAGCGGCGGCACTGCATACGGGCACTGCATAAAGGAAGAGAAAGTCAAAGTATTCCGATCGTGGAGTCTTCCTCGTGCACGCGCGGCCGTCCTGTTCCTCAGAGGTGGGAGTGGTGGGAGGGGGAGCGAACCCATTGATTCATTAGAGCAATTCCAGCGACGCGGCGGCGTAAACACATGCGAGCACTCACCGCGCAGCGAATCCCGCTGATCCCCCCCGCACAAACAACCCCCTCCCCCTCCCCCTCCCCCTCCCGCCCCTCCCTCCATCATCCCCCTTCTCCCAAACCCCACGCCCGCCCGCCCGCCCGCGGTCCGTCGGATTCGGCCTCGGGTAAAAAAAGAGAGGGTTCTTTTAATTACAAATCTTAATGAAAGACTCGGGATTTGTAAGCCAGACACGAGCTAAATAGCCGCGGCTTCAAAAGAAATGCTAATGGATTTGGCTCTGTGGCCGCGTTCGTGCTACTTGGACTTGATAAGCAATTTATCGGTTGTATACATTAATTCCAATTCGTGAAGTCTGCGCTGGCTTCTGTTTTCTCTTAGAAAGGAGTAAAATTACTTACGACAGATCTCGACAGATTTGTTTTATGCATTCACTGAGGCAATTTTCTGGATGTATTGTAGCAGGTACTCAATTTAATCGTGATTGAAACAAAATTTAGCCTGTATTAATATTGAGAGAACGTAATTTAAAATTGAATTTTAAATAATAACACATGCCATTTTCACTTTCTGATGTAATTTATTCTAAATTAAACTGATTGCAATTAGTCGAAATGATTTTTTTTAAATCAATGAAATCTCAAGATATGGTTGGATAATTAATGTGTTTTGGAATAGAAATCCAATATCATAAAATGTTTTATTGTGTTTGCTGCGCATGTGTCCTTGTTTCCTTGCATGTCTCCGTGCATGTTTCCTTGTTCGTGATATTTCTTGAGAAACGTTTTTAAGGGGTATATTTCAGTAACAGCGAATAAGATCAACAAATGGAAAATCTGTATCTTTTCACTGCAAACTACACTCTGAATTTTCATAACATACCAGAATGCATTTAGAACTTCTAAACATTAGAATACAGTTGATTGGTTGATTTGGGCACTGGCAACTATTATCAAGCCAATCGCAGCTGAAACCATCGTATAGTAAACCTCGCATCAGCTGTCATGCGGTTTCTGGCGAGTTCGCGTCCGCGCTACTCGTCTCCGGCCTGGAGGCGGTGGGACGGGAAGGCCGAACGGCGGCGGGGCGGGGCGGGGCGGGCGGGGCGGGGCGGGGCGGGGCGGGGCGGGGCGCGTCTCCGATAAGACGAGGGGAGCCGAAGGGCCATTAGGGCAGACGTGACCCTTAACGCGCGCCAAGCGACGGGCCGGTGGGGCCCTGTCCGCAGAGTCGTCGCCCAGCAAGCGGCCATCACTAGCGCCCGACGCGACGCGACGAAGCGGGGCGGGGGCGAGCTGCCCAAGACGTCCCCCAGAATCATGGAACGGGGCGCTTCGTGACAAGGAGCCTACGACAAGGACGGCAGTCGACGGATTTAATAGAGCTTAGAAGCTAATTCTTATTTCTTCCTGCTCTCCTCTATAATTGGGACATTCAGTTTATTAGCAAAGAACCTGTTAAGTACTTCTATTTCCTAATTATTAGATTTTACAGATGTTAGACATTTTCTTTTGTTACTTATACAGGTTCGTTCTATCGTTCTAGGCCCCATACATTTGGCTGTGCTGTGCATAAGTTGGAATCCCTGAGATTCGCACAATAGGACAGTAAAAATCAAAAATAAAATGGAACAAGGTGTAGTACATCCCATCCACTGTGAAACACATAGCTTCAACAAGTAGCCTCGAATTACAACTTCACAAAAATTCTTTGATTAAACTGTTAGTTAAATTTTTGATTAAATTATTAGTTTCTCATGTTACAATGTTAGAAACATTCTGACCTATTTTCTTTTGTCCTTTAAATTTTGGTTTTTTATTCCTTAAAATACAAATGTTTTTCAGTACACACACGAAGTCCGTGACTTATGTTTTTTACGGACACAGGAACTCAAAACTACTCATTTAGAAGCAAATACACAAAGTAAGAAACTTTGAAGTTCAAAAACTTAACTCATTCGTTAAAAGCAATTATTGCAATAAACCTGAGCGCTAATCCGAGACTATTTCGGCGCAGATTCCCTTGTCCTTGGAGGCAAACGCGAAGTCATCGACGCCGCAACCTTGAGGGAGAGTCTTCGGCTGCCGCGGGGGGTGGGGTGGGGGCGAGGAGCGAGGTCAGCGCGCTCTGTCAGCGCGCGGCTGCAGCGAGGGCGGCGCGCACGAGAGCGGTGGGGCGGGGGGTGGGGGGGGAGGGGAGGGGAGGGGAGATGCTCATCAGCGCGCGGGGCACGTCCTCGCCGTGATTTGTCGCGGCGTCTCGGGGCGGGCGCCCGCCCGCGCCGCCCCCATCGCCCGACGCCGACGCCGGGGCGCCCCCCGACACTTCGAAGACAGGGCTCATCGCCGAGGTCGCGACCGCTGCTGTCTTCATCTCGCCACTGCCATTCGCGCGAGCAGCCTGCCCTGCCGGATGGCTTCATCGACGGCTGCTCGCGGTTCAGCCAAGAGGAATATTTCCTTTTTTACTTGAGGAACTACAAGTAGGCACCCAAGATTTTTGATAAATCCAAATAATTGCAAGTTAGCTAATTTGATTTGTGAAAAAAATTGTTTAAAGCAGTTTCAATGGAATTTGATTTATTTAATTATTGGTGTAGTTTATTTTCTACTTCTCTTTTAACTCCAATTTTACGAAGAGTAATGCGCTTAGATCGATACTCAAGTTGTCAGCGGCATTGAAGCCTCGGTCTAATTCGTAATATCCAACACTTGGAAAACAAAGTCATCTCCAACCTTCCATCGTTGCTATGAATACATGTTGCGGAAGATACTTTAGCACTACCGTTCCTTATCAGACGACTTCATTTCTGTCAAAAGACTATCTGAAGACTAGAGTCACAATTTATATGTACTAAAAAATATGTACTATGAAATATTTATGCTCTAATGCGGGGGAAAAAATCGAAGATATGCCCCATTAAGGTTATAGTTTTATTATAACTCATCATAATACTGTTTCCTATAATTGTTAGGCATAGTACAGTCATACAGCATTTACACTTTCTATATTTCTCAATGAAATTTCGAAGAGAAATATTAGAAGTATTAGGAGCATCAGTATTGCTTTCCACAATGGGATGTCTACAGATAAATTCATGTAACAATTTGCACTGGAAACATATCTGTTCATAATTAAGAGAATCTTAACAGCCACCTTATGCAATGAAAAGGAAGTAGTACTTTTACTTCTCTCACATATAGAGAGGGTAAGCTCCTGTTAGTTATGATAGTTCAAGTCATGTGTTCATGTCATAGTTCATCAGAGTTTCCAATTTTGAAGATAAATTCGACGGTGCGACTAGAGATGATCGTAATTTTCCCGTTAAACATCAGAAGACTGATATTATATACATTGAAACACTCATACAAAAACACTTGCAAAAATATTTTTTTTTAAATAAACGAGTAGGAAAGCATTTTCAAGACAAGATATGAAGAATAATTAGCAATTTGCGGAAATATTAAGGAAATATGTAAAATATGCATTATGAAATTATGTTTAAACAAATGGAAATGGGATATTTCAGGCATATACCAAGTGAGCATACTTTCTGACTACCTGTAGGAGAAAAATATGCATTTGCATTGAATTTCGGTTCCTTTTCTTGATTTGATTAAATGTCGTGTTTTTGTGAAAAGTACGAGAACATGTTTTTTTGATAAATTACGACTGTTAGTTAAGTGCATTATCTTAAAAAACTGTCACGTTTTCATGTCGCGTTTAAATTTTTTTTCAATGGATAGTTATGCATTAAAAATATAAAATGTGTATGTAATTATGAGATTTAAAAGATGTATACGAATGCATTAACAACGCAGAAAATATGTACTACACAAAACCCCATAGAATGGTGAAATTATCATAATTTGTCCTTGTCCGTTATATTTATCACTGAATATCTAAGTAAAATGTGATACACTATCCCAAAATAATGCACGTTATGAGAAAACTGACCTGAATCGTGGACTGGAACTGTTGCTGTTCACTTACTATTTTTCCATTACAGTGTATATCAGGCATTTTAAGGTTTAAAATCGGAAACTATGTCTGTTGCTTCTTGAAATTGATTTGTACAGGGAAAAACAACATGTTATTGGTGTATGTTTTAAGTTTGCTATTTCATCCAGTGGCAATGTTCCTTCTGTGTCTGCCAATTTGCTCTCCGTGTTACCGGACATGATATTGGCAATACGTAAGTTGTAAAGTACGTTAAACGGGATTTTTTTATCTAGTACGTAGTTAAATTTTTCTACTACAACCTTCGCAATTCTTCCTGGCGCAAATTGAAGCCCTAGTAGGAGACATTCTGTTAAATTTATATTTGTGACATGCGACACGCCATTTCATGCGAGCGCTGTATTGGAAATGCAGCTGAAGTGAGTCAATTTGTATAACTGCCTTGCAAGTCCTTCTTTATCCCAACTCTACCTACAGCAACCTTCGCTTCAACAGTGCTTTCTGCTTCATTTTCATTGAGTTAGTTCAATGCATTCTCAATAATGTCAAAATGTTGGTAGTAATATATGGCAGCCTCTAACCTGGTTCTCCATCTCGTAATGATCGGTTCAGGAGGAAATGAACTTCCCGAAACAATTGTTTAAACAAATTGATTCAAGTTGGAGATTAAATGAAAACTTTTTTAAAGCTTGAGATTAAAAAATTAACAGCAGAAAAATATAAGTGTAGTTTCAAGCGCTGAACAGCTTGTTACATGAATCACCCTATTATAATGAACTTTTAGCCCCCCCCCCTCCAGCCTTAATAATATAAGGGCCTCATCCGATATGAACTTAACTACATTTTCACTTCAAATTCCTCCAGGCCACAACAACATTGCATTATTGAACACTTTCGCTATTTTTATATGATTTGTGGTTGCTATTTCTTCCATCGCTACAAGAAAAGTCTTGGAAATTTCATTTTGAGCGAGCGAATCAACAATTACATTGCATACAGATCGTTTACGTGCATCAGGCGTTTCGTCCAAACTAATCCAGATTAGGTTATCTTTAATAAAATCACGAATTTTTTGTACAGTTTTTTCATAAATTAATGGAACGTAATGTTTGCGAAGAGTCGGCTCATGTGGAATACATTGTTTTGTAAATGTTTCTAGGAACTCACGTTATTTAGGATGTTCTAACTTCTGCAGTGGACTGTCAGCACAAGTAAAAGCCGGCAGGTAAAAGGGGACATATTACAATATGCATTTATTTAAAAGTCATAGAAAAATGGTTTTACATAATTATCCTTGCCCTATTATGCTATTTAAAACAGCAACTAATACATTTCTGTTTTTGGCAACAGAAACAAGGTTACAATTAGTTTATTTAATAACTTAAAAATAATTTTGAAATTTTACTGCAGGTGAGCTAATAAGTTTTATGATGTGTACAAATTTATAAACATTTTAGGATAATAAGAAGATTTTGATAGATATTTAATGTAGAAGTAAATTGGTTATTACATTTTTATGTTGAATTATAGAACCTGAAGATGAGAAGAAATGTTCTCGAAATGTTGTTCTAATTGTTAAATGAAGTTTTTTGTAATAAAAAATATAATAAGAAAGGAAACAAAGAAGATAAATGCAATTGTCTTAAAAAATTCGCCAGAGACAACATTCGGTTTAAATAATACATTCCACATTTCCAGATAATTCTATAATCTTATAATTTTGTAGTCTAACATTATTTCCCTTGTCATGTCAAAGAGAAGGGTTCATCGTCAACTCTTCAGCCACTGTCTTCTTCAGATATTGAAACTTTGGCATCAATTTTATTTTTTGAATGGTGTAATTTGATTAGGATCTCTCAAAAGGTATTACGAATGATAAAGTTATCTGTGGTACCTTCAAAAAGGTTTTCTGAAACAGATAACTAATGATCCCAAATAAGCAGCGCATCAGTTGATGGAGACAGCATCCATCTACCGAATACGAGTACCCGAGAACTTCATTTCTGATGAAAGTAGGCTCATATGCTGTTAAGTAACGAAGAGTACACAGCTATTCTTGCGTGTGCATTCCACCGGCTAGTTTACTTCGTTAGAGCTGTGACGTTGACGGCTTCGAGTAATCGATTCTTTTAGTTCAAAAGACTCACCCGTTTCGCTGTAAAATCATTACTTGTGACTTAGGTTGATATCTGGTGACTCGTGTACCTGATCTGTTCTCTATATCCTAGTATTCTGTGGTACAATGAAGCTACTTCTGATGACAGTCTACACATGAGGCGAGTCACCGTGAGACACACTAGGTAGAATTTTGTCATTTGATTTGCCATTTGTTGATTCTTTTAACGGAAATTATAACTTCAAATGGAGTTCTTTAGATAAATTCTGTGTTCTTATGTAGTGGTAATTTAATTTCCGCTGTGCCAAAATTATTTTTGAAATTTTAATTCAAATGTGTCTTTTGGGCTGCTATGGTATGCGTTGATCTCGTCAGCCAGTGCCTACCAAGTCTTTTCGACATCCACTCTATGACTGGTGAAGAAACTTTAAATGACTTTTATACATTTGTGTGGGACAAGTCACGAATATAATTTCTTTAATACGTTTTACTTCATTGCTTATTTACCTACAAAGTAACATTCCATATGTTATGTTTTAAGCAATTTGAAATAAAACTTGCGTGCTGAAGAGATCGTTCAAAGATCTTTTAAGTCTACTTTATCTATTAAGTACAGAGTAAATTCACCGAGGCCAAGATCATTTGAATGAAATTAAAGCTTCCAACTTGAAGTAGCTATAGTAACGTTTTTATAGTACATACTTTTAATAACGTGGCCAGCCTGTTTTTGTTCGTTATTCTGAAAATTAAAGACCCTTGTATTTTAGTGTGGCTTACAAAGGACGTTTTAAGACTTATTCGTGAGGAGCCCTTCACAAAATTTACCGATTTGCGAGGAAAGGAGAATTTGGGAGACTTATACCAGGCCTTTCTTCAAAGAATGGAAGATTTAGGCGAGACTAACCCCAGGGATCTGCGCTAATACCTCTTTAGAATGCTTGCGCGATCTCATTATTCTAATGTTTCAGAAAAGAAAGTCGTAAATTTCCGCAGTTTAGCTGCAACTCGACGGAATTGCCGTCGTGAATTATCGGTGAGGATCGCTCTTTACGGCGCTTCCAATTCAAGATTCCGTGCCTATTGTTTCCCCAAGGAAGAGCCTCTTTTCCAGGCGACAGGAGGCGTTGTTGACACAAAGTGAATGAAATAATTCATGTTCAGACAACTCCATGAACTGCCAGTTATTCCTGTTTCCTTTTTCTTGTCTCTTTCAGGCACCTGACATTAAGTAATAATAAATTCCAGCTATACAAAAGCAAAACAGGGCTTAAAGATTCTACAAAACCAAACATTAAATTGTTTGTTAATACATTTCCATTCAGAGCATTGTCCGTAGAGGTAACCTGGCTGAATAACAAAACTAGTGAAAGCTTTTAATAAGTTCATTACTGAACTTAATATGTATTCAAAGTTCGTAGGTTAGTTTCGTTCCAAGGTGGCTCAAATAATTATCCGCGCTCAAATACTTTCCAGTTCTCAAAGTTTTGAAAATAACAAAACAAACAAAGCAGCAACAACAAAAAATATTGACTCCATAATTTGTAGAGATTATGAATAAAATATATGGAAGTATGTATGACATCTATAAAATGTACGTGTATTAACAGACGCTTATCTAGTAAGGGTACGTCATATCGATAGAAGACATGCAAGGAAATAACTTAACTACTAACTAAATTACACTACACACTAATTTGCCTAGAAGGGTTTCTTGGCTCTCAAATGTTACTAAAATGATAATAACAAAAATGATAACAATGACGTCACAGTAAACATTTCCATATAACAAGCGTAATAATACCACAGTTGAAAATTCACCTCTGCTCTGATTGTCAGGGGAAACATCGTGAACACATATCGTATGAACATCTATACGCTCATTATTGCCGGTTGATTATCTTTGTTTAATTATTCAATAGTGAAATAATTATTCAGTAGTAGTCTCCAACAGACTGGAAATATCATTTGCCCTTTCACTGAGCATGCGATGTTCATATAGAAATAGAAATATTTCATAGCCAGGATTCAGACAATTCACAGAAGGCAGGATTGTAACGATAAATCAATTCATTGTTTTTCAACTTGCATTGGATAGTTCAATTAGTATCATCATATAAAATAATGGTTTGTCAAAACTTATATCGAATTAGCCCTGGTCAAACATGGGGTACAGATTCATTTAGATTATCAACTTGATATACTGCTCTAATCGTGCAACTATGAGCACAATATTCAGTTCAGCTGACTTCTCGAAACTGGTAGGACTATGAGAACATTCAATCTTGAAGAGATGCGTTGAGTTGCCGTTGGCATTTAAGTTTGATCTCATAGGCATTGCAACAGACTTCTTTCTTTGAGCAATATTAAAGCTATGTGAAGTTGCCGCTCCCACCTATCTTGTACCACTCTAGATTGTCGATCTTCCTGACCCTCTCCATCACCTCCAGCTCCAGCGCCAATTCCTTATCATAACCTTTACTCGTTTTCCACTTGTGCTGCATCGACACTTTTCCAGTCCTTCACACGACCGCCTCATCCTGCGAAAGGCCGCAGTCTGACTGAAGTCACATTGACCCGCTCTTGCACCTTGCTCCAGCACCTTCCCAGTTCCTAACGTTGCCACTTCTTTCCCCAAATGAATCTCCGGCATCACAAAGCTCTACACTTCCGCTCCTCGCACCACCGCCTCTGCCAAACTCAGCCGTTTCCCATTGGTTCTTCACCTTCCACACCTTTCTAGGTCGTAGTGATATCGCCGCTTCTGCCTCCGGACCAATCTCTATCCCCAGGAAGCTCCAATCTTCTACACCCCTTCCTTTGTCCACCGTCCGGCAGCCCAAGCGCTTCTCACCTCAGGAAGCCGCCCGCCAAGCCTAACTCACCCGTTCCCTTCTGGTATTCCACCAAGCCTTTCCAGATCATGGCGCTACCGCCTCATCTTCCTCCGGAGCAGGCGCCATCACCACAGAGCACCTCTCCACTGCCCCTCCTCGCTCCGTCTCCCTCCACCCGACCGCTGCTCCCTACCGGCCCGGCTTCGGCCGATCGCGGCCGGGCGTAGCGCCGCGCGCGCCGGGCCGGGCCGGGCCGGGCCGGGCCGCCCGGCCGAGTTTTAATGAAATTTTTGCTCCGCTCGGACTCCGCCCCCGCCCCCGCCCCGGCGCGCATCCCGCCCCCCGACCTCCGCCCCCGGCCTCCCGGGGCGCGCCGCGCCGCGCCGCCTCTGAGTCACCGAAACGCGAACGGCCGGGCGCCCCGCTGCCGCGCGCGCAATCGTTCGCTTGTTGTCCCCCCCTCTCCCCCCACCACCCTCCCCCGCCTCCTGGAACGCACTCCCCCTCCCGCCACCCGCCTGCCCTCTGGCGGCGCCACGGCGCCTCGCGGAAAAATGCACAGGCCGCTCGCCCAGCCGCCTCCGCGCCGGCACACACACACACACACACACACACGCATGCAGCGCTCGGCTCGCATTCCACGTCTGTGCGGCTGCGATTCCGCGAGGTTCATCTGTCTGCTGCGGGGCTGCAGAGTGAGGTGCGAGACTGTGTAACGGTAGGGAGGTTCGGAACGACGTGGATTTAGCTCTTTCACAGGGGAAATAAATCCAGCACTCGGATACTCGAGTACGAATGCGAACAGATATTGCCGTAAACATTGTGGAGGGCGTGCGCGTTTTACGTTAAAAAATACCTTATTACTCCTCTTAGAAACTACAGTACATGAATTTATGTACTTGAATTGGTACTTGTAGAAGATTCGCTGATTGTGGTAAAATGGAGGAAAAATAAAAGTTACAGATATTAATCATTTCGAAGTTTAAGTTATATTTTTGCCCTGTACATCGAGTGTGAAAGGAAGTTGATAGGGAACTAATAATATTTTGAAATATCAAATAATTTGTGATATAGATGTTTGAAGAATTCAGAATTTAATCAATGTTTAATTGTGTCTCAATGGCGAAAATTTGCTCTGTATTTTTGTATCTTCTCGCTATTCAAACACAACTACGATTATAATCTAAAAAATATCTTCAACCAAAATAACAAATTTCATACAGTCCTCATCCAATTATAACACACTTTCAATTATGAAGTTATATTTGAAACTAAATGTGCATTATGTATCATTTTGCCTTCTATTTGTTGTGAGAATGCCTGAGTATAAAAATTAAATTTTCTCTGCAATGAAATGTTTTTGTTTTTATCGAAAAATACATTTATTTGCACTGCATTGTGCGGCATTATTTACAGCATTCACTGAAAGTTTTATTTCGCAAACACCCTGTGCGCATCGTCAAAGGCCGAAGAAATATTTCCAATCGGTTCGCTGGGCCGGCCGTTTTTGATTTTTGCGCTGCCAGCCAGTTGTAACGGCGCGCGGCGCGGGTCAGCGGCCAAGCAATGCTGCGAGGCGACGGGGACGGGGACGAGGGGTAGGGTTGGGCAACGGGGCGGTGCAGCAGCCAGGAGAATGTGGTGGCGGCGGCAGGGAGTGGCGTAGGCGTGATGGGCGGAGAGGGTGGAAATGGTGGCCCGGAAAAGGAGAGGTTGTTGGTGGAGGCGGGCGAGTTGGGAACAAGGGGAGGTCGGTGTGAGGGAGAGAGTTTGTCGATGGCACTGGGATCGTAAGGGGCGGTGGTAGCGGCGAGTAAAAACAAGAAGGTGGCGATGGTGATAGGTACGAGAGGGGTGACGGGGCGATGGGGGTGGGGGAGGCGGGGGTGGGGGCCGGGGGAGGACGGGGTGGGGCGGGGCGGTGTCACGGTGGGACGGTGGGGCGGGGGGCGGGGTCACGGGGGGCGTGTCGGGGGAGGCGGGGGTTGGAGGGGGCGGGGATCGTGGGTCGGTGAGGGGGGATAGCCGTGGTCGGTGGGAGCGTCGCGGCCATGAAAACGCACACCGGGCGCTAGGGGGAGCTGTGGAAGCCCGATGGGGGCGTAGCGTGGCGGGGCCTGCGTAGATGGGGGAATGGCGAGGGCGGCGGCGGTGACGGTGACGGTGACGGTGACGGTGACGGTGACGGTGACGGTGACGGGGAAGGCGGGACGTTGCGGGCTCGTTTCGTATGCGGCATGTAATCTGCGAAATTTTTTATACGCGATGATAAAATGCGCCGTTTCGAAGGTCGGTTGAATTTGTGTGTGAAATATAGCGCTCGTGATATATCGAAATAATGAGTTGCCTCGAAGCCAGTGAAATGAATTCATGCTGTGAAAGAATGTTGATTCGTTTATTGGTTAATGATCAGATGATTGTCAGCAACAAAACTCTACACTAGCATATTTTAGAAAGAAATCTGAAATGGAGAAGGTTCAAGATATTTTAATTTGAAATTGAGCTAGTGGATTTTTTTAAAGAAAGGTGTAATAAAGGAATAATTGTATAATTTTATTACGTCTCGAAAAAACACTCACCAATTTACCATTTACTCTTTGTTTAGAATCACAAACAAGACCACATAAAACGTAATATCTTTTTAAAAAGGAAGTTGTTTGCTGTGATGTGCTATAAAAATTCTAACAGAGTGAGAAAAAGTGAAAAAAGGGGAATATGTATTTTTGTAATCACTGAGTTACACATACTGCGTTCAAGTAGAAATATGTTGCAATTATCTTTTATTATTGGAAATAGCAATCAGAATCGTGATATGTAGAAGAATACCCCAGTGACAGCAATTTTGTATTCTATTTTCCAACATCACATCGGTACTATTGAAAAATTTCCACATCGCGTTAATTCATAGCGCCTTCTAATCATTTTATTTAAAGAGGCTGTAGACATTAGGAGTAAATTGTCTGAATTATGTCGTAATCGGCCGATATGGGTGACGTAGGTGGTTATGAGCGTATACCGACTCAGCGCTTTGGTAGGAAGTGTCATGGGTTCGAGTCCCGTCTAGGATAAATTTGTTTGACCCTTGTCTCTCATGTATGAGTTGTCGCGGATTGTTTCGCGTTCTGAGGATCACATATCACAGGAACCTGCTAGAGTGTTGGTGACTAGAGTGGCTGACAATGCGTCCCATAGGGACGTAAAGGGTAATCGACTGTCGGATATAAGCCATAGAAAAAAATCTTAATCGATTATCCATACACAAGTTGAATAATACTAAACTGCGAGATTAACAGATAAAACAAGAGTTCTTAGTTAGTAGTTGCTAAGGCGTATCCAACATATTTTTACCAACTTTATTTCGTCAGGGCCTTGTGTTGCGTCCGAAGTAAGAAAGACACTCCTGAGATGAAATAAATTCCGCATCACGTCGACGTCGCGCGAGTGCGAACTGCCGAACCAAACGCGCGCTCGTTTTTCACCTCGTATCTCGCTTTTAAGAAAGTTTACTCGGGAAGCCGCTCGGCCGCTGCGGGCGCCCGGGCGCACGACTGGGCCTGACGCTAAGTGAAACAGATGAAGGGCGCCGCGGGGCGTCGCGCGCGGGCGCTACGCGGGCCAGGGAGTGGCGAGGCCGGGAAAGGGCGGGGCGTGGCGGGGCAGTGTGGGGCGGGGCGGTGTGGGGCGGGGCAGGGCGGGGCAGGGCGGGTCAGGGCGGGGTAGGGCGGGGCAGGGCGGGGCAGGGTGGGGCAGGGCGGGGCAGGGTGGGGCAGGGTGGAGCAGGGTGAGGCAAGGGTGAGGCAGGGTGAGGCGTGGCGGGGCGGGGAGGGGGAGGATGGGGCTGGGCGTGGGCAGAATGGGGAGGGTGGGGCAGGGCGCGGGGCGGGGCGGGGCGGAGCGGGGCGGTGCGGGGCGGGGCGGGGCGGGGCGGAGCGGAGCGGGGCGGAGCGGGACGGGGCAGGGCGGCCGGGGCGGGGCGGGGCGGTGTTGAGCGGGGCAGGGCGAGGCGGGGCGGAGCGGGGCGGGGAGGGCAGGATGTGGCTGGGCGTGGGGCAGTGCGCGGGACGGGACGGAACGGGACGAAACGGGGCCTGGGTTTTTTTCCGGGTGCTTCCACCAAAATCATAGGGGATGTGAAATCAGAATCCGAAGGCTCGATGATACCATCCCTTAGCATTTTCGCGATTTCATCCTGGAGGATTTTTGTTTGGCGATGTGACGTGCGATACGGAGCGCTCCTCACCCTTGCATTTTCGTCCAGCAACTCGATGTCCATCTGAACATTTTTAGTGAGCCCTGGCCTATCAGAAAAGATGTCCCTAAACTCAATTACAAGTTCTCTCAGCCTTTCACTTCCTTCCGGCTCCATTTCTGTGCCTGCGAGCATTGCCTCAACATCAAATTCCTCCGGTTCTAATTTTAAGGCGTATTTCTCTATTCCGTCCTCCATAAATTCACCTATCTGTTCTTGATTGACAATAAAGTTGACATACTCTGTCCTTTGTACGTATGCTTTAATCATATTGACATGATATACCTTGCCTGTACTTTTGTTCGGCATTTGAATGACGTAATTCGTGTCAGACACCTTCTCTACTATCTCTCCCGGTCCTATCCATTGCACAGATAATTTACGTACCTTGTTCGGAGCAAACACTAATACTTTGTCTCCTACATTAAATGTGCGTATCACTGCTTTCTTATCATACCAGGTTTTCCTTTTCACCTGAAGTGCCGATAGTTTTTCATGAGCTGCATCTCTAATTACTTTTAATCTATTCGCCAGACGAAATATATATTCCGTTACCTCGCTACTTTCCGGCTCTATTCCAGAGAGATTCTCGTAAAGCAACGTAATAGGGGTCCTTAAATTCCTACCAAATACCAATTCTGCGGGCGAGAATCCAAAACTTTCGTGAAAACTTGTTCTTAAAGCGAACAATATGGCCGGGATCTGTTTTTCCCAGTCAGTTCCAGCTTCCAGACACAGAACTTTGAACAGCCTATTTATTGTACTGTGTACACGCTCAACCGGATTGGTCTGCGGATGATAAACCGAACTATGGATCAATTTAATACCAAATTTATTTGCGAATTCTGCCATCAGCGTGCTTCTGAAGCACGGGCCTTGATCTGTTTGAATTTCCCGTGGGAAACCGGTTCTGCTGAACAACTGCAAAAGCGCATCAATTATGGTAGGAGTCTGAAGGTCTGGAATCGGTATAGCTTCGGGGTACCTCGATGCAACACAAATAGCTGTAAGTACATGGACATTTCCGGTACTGCTTCTCTGAAACGGGCCTATCGTATCTAAATTTAATCGCGAAAAGACCTCTCTTATAGTGGGGACCAATACTAAAGGTGCCTTCTTCCGATCACCACTATGACCTACGCGCTGGCAGCTGTCGCATGAACGCACAAATTGCTCCATCTCTTTAAAACAATTTGGCCAGAAGAAATGCTTAGACAAATTGTTCTTCGATTTAGCTATTCCTAGATGAGCACTGACAACTTCATGACAAATCCTTAATATAGGCCCACGAAATTTACCGGGCACAACTAACATTTCGTAAATGTCGCCTTTTTTGCTCTTCCGCTTCTTATATAATAATGAATTCCTAACAAAATAAGTATCTCTTTCCGATTCTGCTTTTACATCCTTATACTTTTCATACAAAGTATTTACACTCTCATCTTCCTTCTGCGCCGCGCTGAATTGTTCCGTATTTACCTTCAACATTTCGCGATCGGCACTGCCAATTCTAATTCTTCTCCGTCGGTTACTAGACAGAATTCCGGGAATTCCTCCGACGGCTCATGCTCGTCTTCGCCCGGCTTTTCTGTCAGGTCGCCCTCCGCCTCCGGCCATTTTACCTGCGAGTTCCCCGAATCATCTGCTTTTGTTCTGCCTTCTGCCGCAGCCTTACTGCGCGTCATAACCATGTTCACAGTTTGTTCTTCTACAAGGCCCTGCTTAATATCCTGCAGAAGTTGATACGTTCTGTTACTTAATAGATAATAACTAAGTTGATTTTCCTTCGGCACTATAGCGGCCCTAGTGATTACATTACCTAATTCCGAATTTAGGCGAATTTCCGCCACCGGCAAATTAATGGCAGTCGAATGAAGCGGCTGTTTGATCCAGACCGATTCGCCCGTATAATCACGATCTGTGACTAAATTTGCGGATACAAGATCAAATGACGCGCCCGTGTCTCTTAAGATCTCAGTCGGCTGCTCATTCACGGTCCCTGTCACAATGTGCTGCCTCAGGAATTCCTTTGCCTCGGGTTCACACACGTGATTTACTTGATTGCCCTGTTTCCGCGGACAGTTCTTAACCAAGTGCGTTGTCGACTGACATTCGTAACACTTGCGGACATACGGTGCCTCGAATTCCTTCTTCGCGCTATGTTTCTCTAATCCATTAGTACTTCCTGCCGACTTGGGGGCCACGTGAGGAGCAACAGGTGCCCTGTTGTTTCCTTGTTCTTTCCGGAATGTTCTTTCCGGCCGGAAAGATGGTAACTGCGGCTTCTTCCACCCTTGCCGCGCATTCTCGTACGCATCTAATCTTTTCGCGAATTCAAGCGGATTCGCAAATTCGGCCCATTTATCCACAAAATGTTCCCGCATATCCCCTGGAACTTTATGCTTCATTTGATCGGCTACGATCAAATTCAATAAACCCTCGAATGTGTTTATTTTAAGTCCCGCTACCCACTCTCTGGCATAGTTTAACAATTCCCTCGCGAATATGCTCCAAGTCGCTCCGTTCTTGCTATGTTTCCTAAACAACTGCCGGAATTTCTCGGCATCAAACCGGTACAATTCTAATAATTTCAATTTCAGCTCCGCATAATCTAACGCTTCTTCCTGTTCGTCTAAAGTAAGCCATGTGTTAACATTATGCGGAAGTAATCCGATTAAATTAACAACCCAATCTTCTTCGCAGATTTTCAATTGCCTGCACTGGCTTTCAAACGCGCTCAGATAAGAAGTGATATCGTCCTGCTCTCCTTTAAACCTACCAATTATTTGGCCTATTCTAATATATTCTCTCGCGTGTTCCGAGCGCGCTTCCGAACGAATCTCCGAATTTGTTTCGCCCGTCTGGGCATTCTGCGCCCTCGCAAGTTCTAATTGGTATTCCCTTTCTTTATCTCTCTCATGCCTTTCTTCTAATATTCTCCTAGCCTCCTCTTCTACCTTCTTATCTCTTTCGTGCTGTTGCCCCAATTCCTCCGTTAATTCAACGGAATAATCCTCATGCTCTACTATTAATCTTTTTAAAGTCTGATTCGTTTCCGATCCATCTAATTCTATTCCTAAATCCCTGGCGATTCGGATCATTCCCTCCTTTCGAAATCTCAGTAAATGCGCCATTGCTTTCAAACAGTGCCCTACGTTGCAAAAGAACACACTTACCCTCCGCTTCCACTGCTTGCACGTGGCTGCTTCTGCTGCTTATGCGTGCACGTTCGGCGCTGGCGGATGTCGTGATGAGATGGATGGATTGGCTGCAACTCGTCCTTCCTTCCCGTCCTTCCTTCCTTCCCGTCCTTCTGCTTGAAGTTTCGCCCCGCCGATGTACTCGCACGTTTTCGTTCGCGTTTTACTTGTTTCGCGCACTATGAATATATTTACGTCGAAACTGTTCCCTGGCTGAGCTTTGCTCGCTCGCCCACTATTTAAACTTTCTCCGGCGGATACCTGCGGCCAAATATACTTTCACTTCCGCGTACACGATCCGTTGTTCTGGATGCCTGTCCCGCTGGTACTAAGCGCCCTACCTGCTGGGTGTTTTGTTCGTTTCTATAGCTGTTGCTACACTGCCGACCGAACCTTGCATGTGAAACGCAGAATTCTATTCCTCCTACGCTCACTAATTACCCATGGACGGATGAAGCCCCTTACTGGCGTAATTATTCTACCTGCCGTTCCTGGCGTGCTTCCGTGTGATGCTGCCTACCACAGACAAACACCGCACATACACAACTGCGTGGTCGTTTACTAACCATAAACTGCGTACTTGAACCGCTACATACACTACACTTGCGTGGTAGTTCCAGAACCGCTGCCTACACTATACTACGTGGTAGTTCTTGAACTGCTGCCACCATTTTACACCTACGTGGTAGTTCGTGATCCGCTGCATACACTACACGTACGTGGTAGTTCCTAAACCGCTGCTTACACTACACGTGCGTGGTAGTTCGTTTACCGCTGGCACTATTCTACGTGCGTGGTAGTTCGTTAACCGCTGCCACCATTCTACTCCTCCTACGTCTGTGGCGTCTTTGCCGGGGCAAATAAATACAGACGTGAACGGCTTGTAAATATTTAGCATTTATTAGAAGAAAGATACTCCGACACCAAAACACTATATACAATATTTACAATTGAAGTTAACCGTTACAAGAAGGAACTTTCCCTGGTTACCACCACCGCTGGCCCGATAATTAATTACCATCCCCGGTGTGATGCACCAGTACCTTACGCGAACATACATACGAGTATGCCGCACCTGCTGTCACGACGTAGCACGCCGGCTTCGATTCCCCGCCTCGGTAGCCTATGCATTACCATGCAACGCCGCGCACAACCCTCACGACGCCCTACCGACGCGCTCACCTCTGAAGAGTCAAGAATAGAAGACTGCTTTCAACTCGGTTTCTGCTTATATACCCACTGACCAGGCTGCCGGAAGCGCGTCACACGCAGTGTCTGCCCACGCTTTCCCGCCGGCTTCGGGGTCTCCAAACCTGCCTCCACGACTCGGCATTCCTATGTGAAGCCCCACGTCACTTCCGCCAGGGTTGTCCACATGGCTACTATAGTACGTTTGTACTGGCGACAGATATGACGCCACAACGGAAAGGAACGGAACGGAACGGAACGGAACGGGGCGGTGCAGGGCGGGGCGGGCCGGGGCGGGCTGGGGCGGGACCGAAGGGCTAGGGATGGAGGAGGGGGAAAGATGGGGAGGGGGCGCGGGACGGGAGGGGTTGGGTGAGGAGGCGGCAGTGGTTGGGTGACTTGTGAGACTGCTGCTCCGCGGCTGAGGGATCGTGGAGTTGGGAGTCCGGGGTGATTGGTGAGTATAGATGCCTTACTGCTTCGGATATTTATTGATGGATGGCTGAAGACGCGACCTACGTCACAGTGAACTGATGGTCGAAGGGCAAGTTTTCCTTTACAACCATTTATTACACATACGTGACATTAAACCTCTTGGCGAATAAAATTACTGAGATATTTAGATGAATACCCATTACTCTCTATTAGCAACATGCAAATGCACTATAATTGGAGATCGCTGATCCCTCTGTATCCCTTATCGGCGGCGTCTAAAGGGGGGTGGGGGGGTGGACTGTCAGGTGGTAAAGAAAGAAAAACGCTGAGGAGGTTAATACTGATGCGTTGAAGGGAGCGTCCAATAGGATGGGATGAGACAGCTAATTGAGAAGAGCATCGGTGGCGACGAAATTAAAATACGCCGGTGACCGTGGAGATTCAGACTGTCCAGGGCACTAGGAATGGTCTGTTGCTTTCAGGCGGGTTTGACGGACCCTGGCAGAGGAAGTAAATTCTGGAGAGAAAGTGTTCTCTAGGAATGCAATATGTTGAGATTGAAGGGCATATTTGAAGACAGCACCAATATCGCGCGGTGGAGATGGTAAGTGTCTGGATAAGGGATGTATTCACACGCGCAAGTGAAGTAATTGAGTCGGAGAAAGAGGTGTCCAAGGGTGATAAACCTACTATGGGAAAATCGTAGCATCTCTTCGTGTCAATTTCGTGAAGAAAAGGGAGACGTGGAAGTCGAAGTTATTGAAGGCAAAGATAATTGGAAGCACAATGAGGGAAGCGATGTTTGAAAGAGAGGCGAGGTCTGTGAGCGTGACTAAGAGATGGAGGGAAGCTGAGCATACGAGAGATGACGTCTGACAAGCAGAGAAGGTCTGAGAAGAAGACAAGAATGTGGCAAATTAATGCAGCGGACACTTGAAGTAGAGAGAAAACGACAAGAACGCGATGCGAAAGGAAGAAGGTGAAAAAGAGTGGGGAGTGCGTCAGAAGGAGATGGATAGCTTTCCCAGAAGCTTCGCAAGCCAGCTGTGCTGATGGAGCAGGGGCAGGGGCGGCGGTGGCGCTGGTAGCACGAGGTCGGTAGAGCAGCAGAGCCGTGGTGATGGGGGGTGGCGGGTCCAGCGGGGGCGGCAGCAGGGGCGGCAGCGGGGGCGGCAGCGGGGGCGGCAGCGGGGGCGGCAGCGGGGGCGACGGCGGGGGCGGCGGCGGGGGCAGCAGCGGGGGCGGCAGTGGGGGCGGCAGCGGGGGGCGACGGCGGGGGCGGCGGCGGGGGCAGCAGCGGGGGCGGCATCGGGGGCGGCAGCGGGGGACGACGGCGGGGGCGGCGGCGGGGGCAACAGCGGGGGCGGCAGCGGGGGCGGCAGCGGGGGCGGCAGCGGGGGCGGCAGCGGGGGCGGCTGTGGGGACGGCAGCAAGGGCGGCAGCGGGGGAGGAGTCTTTGGTGCGACGTCGGAGCGGGAGCGGCGTCTGCTGAACGAGGCTGGTGGACCGGGCGCGGCGAAGGCAGGGCAGGCCCAGCGGGGGCGGGGGCGGGGGCGGGGACGGCAGCAGGGGCGGCAGCGGGGGAGGAGTCTTTGGTGCGACGTCGGAGCGGAAGCGGCGTCTGTAGAACGAGGCTGGTGGACCGGGGCGCGCCGAAGGCAGGGCAGGCCCAGCGGGGGCGGGGGCGGGGGCGGCGCCTTCCGCCGGGCGCCAATTACGTCCTGGGAGCTGCGACAGGCCGTGTGTCGCGTTGACTCACCCGACGGGCGCGCGCGTTGCCAAAGGTCGCGTCACAGGGTGTGGGTGGGGGAGGGGGGGAGGGGAGGGGAAGGAGAGGGCGCCGCCCAGCGCCTCGAGTTGTGTTTCCAAGGCTCCGGCGACACGGGACGGCAATCCACCAAATTACGAGCGCTCTCGCGCGCAATTATCCACGGCCAGGAGAGTGTTCCTCGCGAGCCTGCCTTAAAAGTGATTACTCACACACTCGCTAACACTTACGGAGCAACCTTGCGGGCGTGGTAGATCTCCAACTTTCTATTTCGAATCTGATTCATTAGTACAGTAAATTGACAGAAAAAATACATGGATTATTCTTCCTATTCTTTTGCTTTTTTTTTGTCGAATTTTTGCCCCGACAAAATTCCGTCATTAGGAACTAATGTCAGTCAATATTGACTATCTAAGACTATCTAGGTCAGCATTACGTTCTGAGCAGCCATTCGTGCAATCGTATCATCCCAAGAAGACTTACGTATTATTATAGTAATAAATATTATGTTTTCTTGACGATCGATTTGTATGGTCTCAAACAATTCACTTTTTAGGAAGTGGTTCTATCCTTTTAAGGCACCTTTCATAATCTAAGTTTCTGGGTGTTGGTAGATAATCCAACATGTTTTGATTTTGAAATCAGCCAAAATTATGTCGCAAGTCGTTTGAGTTTTGACAAGGAGGGATCTAGTTTTACCAATGTGTTATGTATGTAGCCTTGCAGTTCTATGTCTTCTAAATATAGAGATTTTAAAGGTACCACTGCAAAAATGTGTTTTACAGTTATTTTTTCTTGAATTTGTTTGGTTTCTACTTGGCCAATTTCCCAAATGAGTAAGTTCTTTTCAAGGTAGTAAAATATCACTGTTGATACGAGTTAGTTCTCGATAAAAAATATCAGGTATCAATTTGTCGAAATCAAATGTTGATATCACTCCACTCGTTTTTCCATTGGTCTATTTTTCCTGTTGACACAAACAAAAATGTATCTTAAGTTGTGATAGTTGTTTACTTTGAGTACGTTTTGAAATATGTCATACCCATTCTAGTTGTCAAAACCTAGACTACTTGAGAAGCTACATGCTGCGAACTCACCAAAAAACATCGTTTTCTCCCATAACAACTTATCGAAAAACCGTAATCCTTCTTATCTCCTTCAGCTATATGAAACGGATCGAAAACCGGGCAATACAGATCTTCGAACATAATCCCCACCGGCTCATCCACAGCGGCTGGAGAGCTCGGCTGGAGGGCAAGGGTAATCCTCCAGGCGCACGGGCTCTCTTCTGGTGGGCCCACCCTCCGCCTACGCTCTCAACTCGCAACAGACACGGACCGGCGCGCTTTAAAGGTCGCCACGCGCACGCAAAAAAAGAGAGAAAAAAATTAAAATTAAACGGAAACCGGAACCGCTGCTCCTCGCTCTCGGCCCGAGTGGGCCCTTCAGCGACACCCGACACCCTCGGCGCGTCGCCCCCTAAATCCGCGGGGCCAAAGGGCTGAGGCGATGATTCAGAAAGGGCGGCCCCCCGGCCCTCCTTCCCTCGCCCGCCGTGTGTTCGCGAGCACCGGCCGGAGATGGGCGGCGACAACCCAATTTATTTCCCCGAGTCCCCGAATTTCCTCTCGAGTAGATTCGTATTTCGGCCTTCGAGGTTGTGGGAATTGCCGACGACCAGGTGTTTTGGCGCAAGTGTTCTCCCTGATCTCCCTTGCGCCTTTTGTAAAGTAAGCGGTATTTTTTGTTTTTTATCATGCGTCTTTGGTATCCAAAAACTCTTTTGATCCAGAGAAGTGTACATAAACATCTGCGCGTATGCTGTTTATCTTATACACGATTTTAGCGGATTCCACGGATTAGACGTTAAGTAGGTTGAGTGAAAAAACTTAAAGGTATAGGATATTCTATTGTAGAAATGAAGTACAGTTAGCAGGAGCGGATCCAGAGACATATTTTGGGAGTGGAAATTAAAAATTATTTGGTGGAATGTGTCATTACAGATTTTGTAAAATGTCGCAGGCCATACTTAGCTCATGCTACGATACGATATGATTATCAAAAATATTATTGCTTGAAAGTTTCGAGACAAGTTAAAATTAATAGTTACAGAAAAAATTACGAGGGGAAATATCCCTCACCCCCCCCCCCCGTGGATCCGCGCCTGCAGTTAGAATATGTTTGTGTACTCTCACTTCCAATGAACTATTCATAAATTGAATGAATGAGGTATCTTTAGAGAACTACATTCTGAAATACAGTGTGCACAAATATATTAAACAGTACATAGGATTCAAAAACGTATGAAGAAATTTTATTCATTATGAACCTTGATGTAGATAAAAAAGGAAAATTTCCATAAATGTTACTGAAATGTTAAAAAAGATATGTGACTCTCTGCTAATAATTAACAAACGATTACTGATTGTCGGCAACACCGATATTCTCAAATGTAGGCTTTAAAGCAGTAGATATTTCTGAGATAGAAGGTAATTAAATGAGTATATTGTACTTATACAGGTGTTCTTATAGAGACGCATACACGGAAATTCTCGTACCAAATAATTTTCCGCGTCTATTTTCGGGCACCTGAAGTCTGTTTTCCTTATAAACCTCAAACAGGTCAGAAAAGAAAAACATATCGGTGAGTGGACTGCGAACAACAGTTGTGTCATCTCCTACACGTTACCTCCACAGCTTGAAACTCTAACACAGCAGAAACTTTAAATACGAAAACAAAATTCAGGGTTATTTTCGGACGAAACCTGCATAAGCATGTTTTCCAATGAATATGAGTACCCCATTACTGAACTATTTGAGAAAGGAAACTAAAGTATTTACGACATCTTTAATACATAGTAGAGTGGTCTTCCTCTATATTAAGAAATGGTGTGCATGATAATTACGGACGAATGATGATATTTATGACTTAATTATCGTGATGAGAGTATTGAATGGGTAAGTTAGTGTGAGAAACGGTATACATCATCACCACATGGTGAAAATATCTCTACCATACCCAGGACATGATCTCACAGGCTTAATCTCCCTGATACCCAGGCTGATCTCACAGGCTTAAGCTCAATTCGCCTTATCGCCGATACCTGCCTTTTCCAGAAGACGCCTCAATAAAACTATAAAGAGAGAAAAGCAGTCCGGGTGGGCCACAACAACGACAGCCAGCTGCTGTCTCCGGAGCGTCGTCAGCGCCTCTATCCTCAACGCACAACACAATATAACGATACAATTTTAATGCCGAAAAAAAGATTGTTTCCGAACAGAATCCGCTCGAGCATGTTTTTACAATGAGGATTTGTGCCATTCACTGATAATTACATTACTGATCGTGTTTGAGAAAGGAAGTATAGGTTTTTAAAGTCATCTTCATTCGGTCTGGAAGCAAAAGTGATCGTGTCCTGAACAAAAGAATGGTAGGAATATCCCAGGCAAGCAACAGATGATGTAAGATGCACATAACTTAATTGAGTATGATTATGTAGTGTGTGATGATGAGTAAATGAGATGATTGTGTCGTGTGTGAAGGAGAGAGAAGTCGTGTGTGATGGAGAGAGACGTAGAGAAGGGAATCATAACCACATAGTGAAGGGAGTCGAATCAGCAGCCTTTGCCGATGCTCCAAGCCCCTGCCCGCTCATGACATTTTCCCCAATAAACCGAAGTAAACCTAGAAAAGAAGCTCGGGCGGCCCCGGCAATCACCCGCTGTCTCCGCCACCCGCGCGCCCGACTACGCCCTTTCTTCGCGGCGGCGGCGGCGGCGGCGGCGGCCCTTTGAAGCGGCGCCGAATGTGTGCGCGCGCGCGCTGCGAAGTAACCCAAGCGGGGAGAGGGGCGGCCCGGGAGGGGCGTGGCCGTGGGCCACTCGCGCGCCGCAGGGCGGTGGCAGGCGCTGAGGGAGGGTGGGAGGGTGGTCGCGTGCGTGGAGGCGGTGGCGGTGGCGGTGGCGGCGGCGGCGGCGGCGGCGGCGGCGGCGGCGGCGGCGGCGGCGGCGGCGGCGGCGGCCGGGCCCGGGGAGCGCTTTGTCCCAACGCGGCCCGCCGCCCCCTCCCTTCCGCGGACCGTTGTGCCCGCACAGTGCTTCTAGCAGGCGAAGGAACGGGATCGTCACACAGCAATTACTGTGCCGATGTAATGTGGAGCACTGGCCTCGGTCGTTTAAGCTGTTGGAACATTGAATGCGAAGATTGGGAGCTCGAGTCCCGTCCATGGTGATGTTATCACCATGTCATTAAGCCATAGTTTACTTTTCATATCACAACGTGTTCTTTCTGAATATACAATACGTCATTACTTTCGATCGTGAAAACCGTCAAGTAATCATGACGGGTTCCAATAACTATGTACAGAGTTATATACGGAACCTGACATTTTCTGTGCAACTTCAACTGTGTTCATTTCTGTGCAAATGCAACTTCTCAAAAATAGTCAAAATAGCGGCGAATTAGAATGCAAAGAGAAAAGAGTCCAGTTTTCATTAAATATTCGAATGGACTAGAATATTGAGATTGTTACGGTAAGGGTTGGAAATATGAGATACAATACAAAAAATTAAACCAGAAATGATAAAAAAGATAAATAAATTACTGTAATATAAACGGAAAAACAATATTTGAACTAGAAATTATTATTTATAAAATATTCATTCTTCAATGACATTGATGCAGTACTATTGTATCCTAGTCATTATTGTATCCAAATGTTTAGTGAATTAATTTTAATATATTATAAATAATGTTCCTACCTTGTGTACAAAATAATCGTAATTCAGAAAACATTTAGCTCATGTTTTGAAATGCAGACACATTTATTTCAAATTTCATAAAACACAAAAGAAAAAATATCTTTATCAATATTCTCCATTCTTTGAATGAAGTGTACGTCTTTGTGAAATGTAGCCCCCAAATGTGTGGAAAAACTCACGAGCTAAAAAATGGTTATTTTCCTTTGAAAGCAGGGAATTTGGAGAAACTTTCAGCGAGTATTTAACATTCATTTATTTCTTCTCCGGTATGTTTCGAAAGATAGATACGGAATAGATTTGCATATCCCAATTAAATTCTATTTGTCTCAATCAGTTTGTAGTGTTGGCCCACTGCGCATCTGAGAGGCCGCGTGTCGCGCGCCGCGCTCGGGCGCGCCGGGCGATTGCTCGGAAACGGCGCAGACCGTCGCGAGGGGACGACGGCGCCCCCCTCCCCCCCTCCCCCAACACCACCCACACGCTGCTCGGCGGCGACGGAATGCCCTACGATCACATCCCGGGATTTATAGCCTGAGGCTTTTTCCTAAACACGCGGACTCAAGCGATAACACTAAATTATGTTCACAAGAGCTGGGCACGTATGCGTAAAACTATATAATTATAGAATAATTAACAAATAAAATAAATTTTCTTGCCTTATTTCTTTAAATTTACTCTAATATTTAAGGGTGTTCACCTTCCCAAGAGTGCAAGTAATTGTTTTGATAATAAATGCATGCTAAAATATAAGAATGCAACAATACAAAACTGACGTTAAAAGTGAGAGGATACTTAGAAGAAAAACTATACGGCTATTATTTCGCTAACGTTTCAAAAATTATCATTCCATGATCAAATATTATTATAAAAAACGTTGCATAAGGATATACGTACTTATACTTAATACTTTACCTTTATGACGTAAAATATTACATCACTAAGGTTTTCTTCTTATATTCTATTTTTGTCTTTTTTTGCTCATAGTGTTTGCAACTTTGCACTACCACGTTTTTGGTAAAAACATGCCCTAACAAGATTTTGAACATAATGCGTATCATGAAGCCAAATATGTTACACTAGGACTATTCTAATTTTTTTAAGCAGAAAGCACCGTGAAGCTTCAATTTATCGTATTTCATTGTGAAAAATATCTTCTTTACACGTTCGGATAATGAAGTATATCCAGTAAATTCAGAAAGTCATCAACAGAGGTGACTCAGGGCATCAACTGATATCAGTGCAGCGTCTCTGATCGGAAGAACCTAGGGCTCGAGTACAGGCGGTGGCAGGACTTTCGACACTAGCTACACAGCCATAGATTCAGCCGCTGTCAGGGGGAGAATTCTAGCGGCAGGCTGATCTGAGAGGTGGTTTTCCGTGGTTTCTTTGATCCATACCAGGCGAATGCTGGAGCAGTATTTTAACAAACAAGCCAGGCAATAAAGATTACTGTACCCGGAGAAAAGTATTGGTATTAGCTAGATGAGTGCAAAGTACTTTCAAAAATTCCAATAATGTTACTCTTTTACCAGGACTGGCGCCTACATACGTACTACAGAGTATCAGGCAATGGAGAGAGGAGAATGAATCACTACTATAATGGCAAACAAAGAAATTAAAGTACCGATCGCGTGATCTTGTATTCCTCTTCCTTGTACTTTCATCCCTTATTTACGCACACGTTTACGCTACAGAACCATACTACGGAACCATGCACTACAAAACCATACATCTCGGAAGACCGGCCGCAAGCATAGAGGTGGCCCCCACTAGTGGGAGATACCTGGTTGGGGAAAATCCCCGCCAGCCAAGGTAAATAAGCGCCGGATCTCCCCAGGTAGCAAGAGGGTGGTTACCGCCATCTCTCAGGCGATGAAAATATGTACTACTCTTACGGGTCAAATGACTAGCTCTTTAGCTCACGGAATCACTGAGCAATCAATCAATTCAGGAAGTCGAGAAAAGGAAGACTTTTTCAGGTGAAAAAAGGGACGTGACTGTCCCATATCCAACATGTATAGGGAAAATAAAATTTCTGTAAGAAAAAATTTAATATTACTTTGTGTCATTTTGTGTCATGTGGACTATATCACTTTCTAGTACTCCTCTCTCATTCACCGTCTATAAATTTCTGATATTCACAGAATGTAGATACGACTCACTGAGATAAAACGCAGTCTGGGAAATGGTTAATGGTACACTAGACGTTCACTACGTATGTGGCGGATTTTTTACGTCTCTCTGGACGAGGATCTTCATGAAAATACGCACTTGAGACCACAAGCCACCGAGGCACTTCTCTGCATGCTTACGGCATCAAGCGCTAATGCCAGCGTCGGTGGTACCATGTTGCGTGTTTATCCCCGATAAACTTCGTGTAATAAAACTCCCAGGGGAAGAAGCAGGGCGAAAACCCACAGCACGAATCCCTAGAGAGGGCACGTAAATATGATGCGGTCGCTTGTGGATTTACGAGTCGCCAGTGAAAGCAAAGTACCCTTACCTCGTATTATGTTAACATGTCCTCACTCTAAACAAACATTTAAAAATGTTGGTGCATGGCGATAAGGATCATTGGATAATTTTAAAATTATATTATTGACACTTTAGGTCAGGTTGCACGACAGATATTTATGGAAATATAATGACAATATGTTGCCTTACAAATACTACGCTCTTAGATGCAGCTAAGTGAATATGGCTAAGTGGATATAGAACCTGCGATATCTTCCATGTAAAGTCAGTATATCTTGACATTTCTGAAATGGCCTTGTTCGTAAAGAAAAGAGCGAGAAAGTAAAAATTGCATTCAGTAAAACAAATCAGTGAATTATGTAATGTATATCTTTGGTAAAAACTGTTCACGAGTATTACAGCAAATTTAAGAAACAGAATAAAGATAAAATTACTCACTAAATTGAAAAAAATAATCTGGAAGATGTCTGTCACAAAATAACTGATTTATTTTCCTTTTTAAATATCCTAAATATTTGAAGCGTTCCAGAAATGTAGTATACCTTCCTTTTCGGATAAACTCAATACGCCCAACCACGAAAACGTGATCAGTCGCTATACGAAGGTCTCGCATCGATGAGCAACAAATCGATTGTCGATATTCCGATACTTATGATGTCGCTCTAGAGGTAACTTCTCACAAATTCACGCCATCTTCAACGTTCCCCAGAAATCTAAGGATCCACGTACGCCTTCATGGTTGCTTGCATTATTCAATCACGGTGAATTAATACATGTATGTAACAGTTTTCAAATAATACAAGTTATTTAGTATACTTCATTTATCATTTAAATGATTGATATTACAGATACTTATTGAAGAATATTCTCATTAGAATCATTGAAAACAAAATACAAAAATATTGATTCATTTTCCCGAACAGTGCAACAAATCATTGCATGGAGAAGCCCATTTCAACATGAAGCCACAACAAAAGCGTACAACAGCCAAATTCCTAACACAAGTTTATAGAAGAAATAGCTCGAGAATCAATATTCATATTCTATTGAAGAATACATGCATACTTTCACGAAAAAATTCTCACTTGGAGCAATTATTTTCAAATGTTCTTAAATTTGTTCATATGAGTATTCAAAGTATAATTTATTGTCTTCTTGTACGCTAATTGACATCAAAATAGCAGTTGTGTAGACTCATAGAAAGTAATATAATAATTTATTTCTGCTCTCAGAAATTTTCAGTATCGAGGAGTGAATCGAAAATATTGGCAATATTTTCACTCCAAGTAAATTACATTAAATATGAAATTTTTCACAGTATTGGTTCATTTGAACGATAATTTCATTGATTGTTTCCAGGTACGTCAACTGCTATGGCTATTAGTCCTGTCTATGCAGTGAACGTTTTTTCCCGGGATATGGCGGTAATTACTTCTCCCATCGACGGCTAGACCCGCCGACTTACACGTCGGCTGCCGGGCAATATCTTCCTCTACGTATCCTCCCGAGCAGGACACTGCCTCAGATGGGACTGATAAGTTCTTGGGGCCAGACTGATGTCTTCACATGTGTGGTAGTGTTGTGCGTGTAAGTATTTGTAAGGGGTGATGATAGGAAGATCGTACGGGGCCCATTTCTTAGGATACTGAACCAGCATTCACCTGGTATTGATCTGATACACACACACACACACACACACACGGAAAACTACTGATCATATCCACCGGCAGCTAGAATTCTATTACAGACCGGCTAAATTCAACCTAGTAGCTCTGAAGCTAATGTGGAAAATTTGACACCGATATTGGCTCGGAGTTTAACTCAGCCGGCGATCTATCATTTCGTTTCGCGTTCTCCGAGGAGTAGGTCATGCTCCAGTTTTCGAACATTCAGCAGCAGCAGCAGATCGGCGGAGAAGCGGCGGCCGCCCCAGGCCGCGATGACGCGCGTCGGGCGCCGAAAGAGACCGGGGAGGCACGCAGTGGCAGGGGCTGCGGCATCAGGAGGTAAATCGAGAACCCTCTAACTAGATAAGGGGTCTCGGCAGATCCCTGATCCCCTCCGCGCACACGACTCGCTTGCCCCGCCCCGCCCCGCTCCGCCAGAGGGCAGCGTCGGCGGGCGGGGATTTCGCTGCCCTTTGTCATCGAGACGAACAAATCAATTGTGATGTTTCAATAACGAAGGCTTAGCGCGAGGGTGCGCCGAGGGGACAAAGGCGCGGCGTGGAGGAAAAGGCTGCAATCGAAAGTTAAGCGAAAGAGCGTGGCGCTTAATTGCACGCATGGAGGTGAGCGGGTGTGGGCATTGTGAAAGTGCGTTACAACGGGGCTGGATTCTTGCTGGGCGCTGGTGTGCGATATGTCTGTAATGGCTTTCATCTTTGAAGTTGATCTTTCATCATCAGTTTAAACGTTGGCAATCTCTTATGTCTGACAAAAACTAAACCAAAGGGAAATCATAAAAACGTATTAAAAAAATTAAAATATGATTTTTTAAGTATTGGGTTAATAATATTTACAATGCTTTGTATTTTTTTCGTTCAAAATTTTGAATTTCAGTTGTCCAATATTTCAAAGAAAAGTCAACTTAATATTCAAGCAGATCCTTGCTCACGTCTGAACAGATTACTCTATTAATCTATTTTATTTTACTTTTAAGTGTATTAAAAAAGCATTCTTTTTTATGCTTTTTTACTATTTATCATATTCTCTAAGAAATTATTTCAATTTATTCATACTAAAAAATGTTAATTCACAAAGTATTGGAATTTAATTATTTAAATGTTTTATACAATAACTACTAGTTTCATGCTTATTATGACACGTTCTGGAATCGCTTTATTCAATCAAGGTGAAGATTGTGTAGTGTCACCTCTTAAATGCTGAAAAATGTATCAACCAAAAAAGACTTTTCTGTATTTCATAGTTACAAGTCGAATATCTAACTCAATAAAAATTGTATTACCAGCGACGCTGTTCATTCTTTCCGAACTAAACCCATATAATGCAATGTCTTAACAATATTCCCCCTTACATCATTAAAGAACACGCAAACAAGCTCATTGCTCTTAAAAGTGTTAAAATTTTCCAGAAATTCATACTGTCGCTTTTTCGGAATGATATTTCAAAGCAAAAAAGTCTTGTGTTAAAGATAACGTAATTATCTCATTAAACGAGGATTAGAAACATCGTCTTGCTAATTAGGTAAAAACATTTATTCCTCTTTGCTTTTTACTTTATTACAATGGAATTTTTTAAATTTTAAATTTTTAAATTATTTTGGAGAGTATTAAGACCTTTTGAATTTCAACACTATGCTATGAAATATTCTAGTAATTTGGTTGCAAGGTAGTTACTTGAGGAACACAACTCGGAATACGGCGGTGTTCCTTAAGTATTGTTTTGAGTTGCAACAGTATTCCATTGACTGGTTAGTGATTCCGGGCGCCTACTCACGTCATTCGTCCCGTACGTGTAGTTCATGTTTTTCGCGGGCGGTGGCGTGATCTCTCCCCTGCTGACTGGCGAGATCCGGCGCCGACCTACGTCGCCTTGGGGTGATCTTCCCCAACCAGGTATCTTCCAACAGCGGGGCACCGCTCCAGCCGGGACAAGCTATAAGCTCCAGACTGGTCTCCCGACAAATTTAGTAGTGTAGTTCTCGTACGTGTATGTTAACAAATTTGTGCCGGCGCCGACTATAGTTTTCAAGTTCTCGCCCAGATGGGCGTTCCTTGGTATGAACTAGTAATTCATTGTCCAGTTTGGGCGCTGGTGTTTACAATGGATTAGGGGCAAGAATGTGAATTTTGCGCGTCCCACTTGAAAAAGACTATACTTATGATTTGCACGCTGGCTCTGGCAAACCAGTCAGTGTTGTCGCCGCCCCGCTAGGTGAAGATAGCAGCAGGTCGCTGGTGCCCTCCCTCACTCCCACACGGCACGTGAGGCTGAGTTGCGCCGCCGCCCCGCTCTTCCTCCCACGTAGTGGAGGGGGTGGCCGGCCCCAGCTGCCCCCAACCCCCAGCCCGCGTGCGAGCGGGCTGTTGCACTATATGAATAGAAGCATTTCGGAAAACTCGAAGGACGTCCTACCGGCCGGCCAGCTGGCATTGGTGTGGTGTGGGTGCTACGGTTTGGCGAGGCGAGGCGAAGCCGGGCGAGGCACGTGACTGACCGAATGAAAATCTTCACCATGAGCTGTGTGTGCACTCTACGGCGAGATGCCAAAGAGAGAGTTTTCTATTTTTTAAAGTATATTTTTCGTAAATTGTTCTAAGCCTCGACTGCCTATGTGATTACTACCGTGAATTATCTATGAGTTTTCAAGAGTCTAAAAGCAAGAGTTTAAATTGATTTTCTATGTGTTACTTCAAACCTTTGTTTTTATCATTCTTTTTAATCTCTAGGTGAAAGTACGAATTTAGAATAGCAGTTTTCGTTCTGTGGTCCAGCCAATGAAATGTTTCTTCTGTAAATAAATGCGCTGATTGTTCTCGTTGAAAATAATGTTCCTATTCCATTGTGTTTCCCTACCGTGTCAAAGGCTTTGCAAACTGCTTTTATTAACAGTACGTGGGTTGAGGATAGGTGAAGGTACAGGAAGCATAGATTTCGCGAGGTCAGTCAACCGTTTGTTAGAGTACTGCTCCGGTATTCGCCTAATGCTGATAGGCGAGCCACGGAAAACTACCCATCAGAACACTTGGCCGCTAGGACTTTCCTCCAGACATCAGCTTAACCGGACCTGGCTTTCTAGCTGGTGCCGACGTTCCTGCCACCAGCGTTGGGGGTGAAGTCGTAGGGCCCCCCGGTCAGAGGCACTGCTGCGACATCAGTTGATGCCCTGAGCCACCTTTCTCTGTAACAGTATTCCGGAAAAGCGACTGTAGGTGGGAATTTTTTGTCCCAAGGCGTTTCCCGAATAGATTAGATTAGATTTATTAATAATTCTGCAATTAAGTGTGAGAACTTGGTGGCAGAATACACTAACTTAACATTACAGAACTTAACAACTATACAAAATCTACGAACTTAACAAAATCACGTGAACATTTCATCGTGCAATCTTTCATAGAACTCCACTTCACCACACTTCACTTCACCGCACTGCGATACAGCGAGCTGAAATGTCTTTCTTACTCACTCGTTCCTTTCAGTTTCACAACGTCACTGCACTTCACGCCACTGCACTGCATATAATAATAATAATAATAATAATAATAATAATAATAATAATAATAATGATAAAATTAATAATAATAACAATAATAATACTTAATTACATAGAAAGCATAATTACAATGAATTTTCTTAAATATATTTATAACTCATATCTACATTCAAGAAACTTATTTATTTTTAAATTTTCTCAGGCGTTGAGGAAAGGGATCGAAGATTGTTACAGGCAAACTGTTCCAGTCCCTAATAGTGTGATTCGCGAATGAATATTTCCCCAAATCCGTTTTGTGAATTCTTGTCTGAATTTTGTGCATGTGATCCGCTCTGCCGAAATAAGTAGGTTTCCCTAATCGACTTTGAATTTCTTTCCACGCTCGAAGGCCTGGAGCCTGGAGCCACGCCGAGTAGCCTTGGCGGCGCCGTGGCCGCGCTGCCTCCCGCGCCAACGCCTTATTTTCCCGGCGCGGCGGCTTCCTGCGGGACGCGCCGTCCTCATCGCACGGGCATCGACTGCGCGCATTCCACGGCGCCGCCACGTCCTCTCTATAAATTCGCAACGCATAAGTTTTTCACAAGTTGCAGAAATGCGGGTCTCAGAATTAATAATAGCAGCCCGCTCCGCCCCGCTCCGCCTCTCCGCAGTGGACGCCGGGATAAGTTTGCGGTGGCCGGGGCCCTCCCGTCCCCTGGGAGCCGACTGGTTGGGGGCGGCGGGAAATGAAGTCGAGCCGGAGCGGGGCAGAATGGTACGGGGTGTGGCGTAGTATGGCGGGGTAGAGCGGGGTGGTGCGGAGTGTGGCGGGGTAGAGCGGGGTGGTGCGGAGTGTGGCGGGGTAGAGCGGGGTGGTGCGCAGTGTGGCGGGGTATGCCGGGGTGGTGCCGAGTGTGGCGGGTTATAGCGGGGTGTGGGAGCTGGTGCGGGATGGGTCAAGGTGGTGATGGGTAGTGCGTGGTCGGGTGGAGGGGGCGGGGGGTGACATAGTGTGGCGGGAGAGACAAGGCAGAGAAGAGAGAGGCGGAGTGGAGTTGAGTTACGTTATACATAGCTATTTAAACGGGGAGGCCTAGTAGAGCAGAGTGGGCCATGGCAGAGAAGGATGAGGTACCGATGTGCCGGGCGGGTGGAGCGGAGTTGGCCGAGACGGTACAAAGTGATACGGAATATGGCAGGGTAAACGGAAGGGGGCGGTGCAGGGCGGGCCGGTGTGAGGAGAGGTGCAGTGGGCTGGAGCGGGGTTTTGCGGGGCGGGATGAGGCAGTGCTGGAGGGGGATAGGAGAAACTCGATGGCGGGGCGGGGGCAGCGGGGAGGGCGGGGAGACAGGGGCGGGAGAGCGACGGGACGAGCGAGGCGGGGTCGGCGGTCCAGAGAATATTCACGCAGGACCCGCTCTGCGTTGCCAGAAGGCGGCGCGCCGCACCACGTGGCTGGCGCGGAACGAGCGAGGAGAGCGGTGTTCGGTCGCTGCGCAGTGCGTGAGGGGAGGCACAGAACGAGCGAGGGCTGCGTTGGGCTCGCGGACGGCGGCGGGGGGGGGGGGGGGACGGGAGATGCGTGGCGGTTACGAAACCTGCAGCCGCAGGCGGACACGCCCTGCGAACGCATCGGGTGGATGGGACTCTGCTGGACATTGCTGGAGTACAGGGGAAAGGGAAGGGCGGAGAGATAGAGAGACAGGGAGAGAGGGAGAGAGCGAGTGAGAGAGTTGGAGAATATTTAGGATCCGCAGAAAACAGGGCCAATGTTTTGGGGGAGAATAGCAGATTTTAGGCAAAAGTTGAGGAAAATAGAGTGGTTTCGATCCTGGCTGGAATGAAACTGGTGTGTTCACTGGAATTGTAATAAAGCTCTGATCAAGACGAAGGGAAGTTGCATTGTGTGACAAGGTGATATCTATGGAGGTCGCCCTGCTGTTGACAGCGTTCAAGATGTCTCGCCGGTTGTATCGTTGGCTTCCAGAGAAGTGGTGTTAGGTCTATGTGTGTAAGGCTACACTCAAACAAAGAAAGGCACAAGCTTGGATGAGAACAAATTGTGCACGAATTGTATTAGGAGGAACAGAGAATACAAATGTCATGATGAGATGATGTACTTACATGTACATTGAGTAGAATGGGGACAAACAGAAGTAGTTGTGACAGAAATATTATTCACTGAACTTACACTTACGACATTGGTTAGAAAGCAATAATTAACATCATGTAATTCGATAGTGTCTTGAGAACAGCCAAAGAGTGGTAAGATATACTCGTATAAGAGAAAAGTAGTAATAACGAGTTTAAAAAAATACATTTATACGTCGTAATTAAATGATTCTGTTTAAAAGTTATCTGCTGTATCAAGCTCATTGGTTGATAGCATCTATTTTCTGTTAGATATGGGATGTTCCGCTTGAACAAGACTTCAGATGTTTTATTAGTCCACCAAAGTTCGTAAACAACTTTAATGATCTGGTAAAGAGAACCGAGCAGGTAAAGATTCGTAAAAATGGAGGAGATGTGAAGGTAGAATAAAATAGCACTTATTGAGCGAGATACAATCGTGAGACAAAAATTGTGTATGACATGGTACATTTCTTCTAGACGTCCATGAACAAAAGCGAAAAAATAATAATGCAGAACAATGTGAAATGCCAAGAGCAGAAATAGTCAGAGAAGATAGTGTAAAGATGCTACGGTGTGCTTCAGAAAGGAAGCAGGATATATGTAAATAGCAATAGAGTTGACATGAAGGTGAAATAAACGATGTCGGTCGGAATAAAATACGAAAATCAAACGCTAAAGGAATATAGGTGACTTGTGGAAGTCCATCGATCTGAAGAACGAGGATTGACGCGAAACAACAGTGTAAAAGTAAAGCAAGTGAACTCTGAAGTTTCATTTGCTTAAATTTCTGACATTTCACGCCCTGTTATGAACAACGTGAAATGCCAAGAAGAGAGATTGAAGGAATGAGGGGTCAATGGCAGGTCTAAGGGATGAAGGAGACGCTTTTTAATTTGGAGATTTTTTTTGTAATTTTACTCCATTTATTTACCGCATTTTCCGCGTCACATTTGAATAAGTAGTTTTAGTCAATAATCTAAATTTTATCAGACAATATGTAAATCATTTTAACACACAATTTTAACCGAAAAATTGTGTACGAAAATATTTTAGTATTCGGATGGGTCATGGAGAGCCTGATACTCTTCTGTGAGGCGGTTTCGGATTCATATTCCCAGGCGGGGCAAAAATGAAGCCGTACAGCATGCAAATAGAAATGGTTTCAGTTTCTACAGCTGTGTGACGAAAACAAATCTCAAACAGACAAGTAAGCTATGTACGTTGAGAATACATCATGGTCGTTACATATCTCTCTTACCTCCAGGCGCAGATAAATGGAAACGGGGCCCAAGACAGGGAACACAGCTAGTTGACGTAAACCGAATTAACCCGACCCCAAAATGCCAAATACAATAAAAAATATTTATTCGGGAAGGCGTTTGCAGTGAAATCGACCCCCGCCCAGGAAATACGAACTTTCTGGATCCAGCCCTGGAGGAGGGTGGCTGTGCTAGTGCGTCGAGCGCCTGCTACAGCGACGTGCGTGCGGCGGCGTGGCGGCGGGCCCCAGACGGCGGGCGGCGCTGGCACGCGACACAACTTCCGCCCGTGGGTCCCCGGCGGCGCTCCTCTTAGAGAATTTCTAAACGCGCCTTCCTCTCCCCGCCTGAATAAGTGAAGGGCTGCGGAAGCGAGCGATCCACGCGCGCGGGCGGGCGGGGCGGTGCGGGATCGATACCGGGCGGCGCGCTTCCGCCGGAAGCCCAGGCTCCGTCCTTCGATTCGATTATCTCGAAATCCGCTCGCGGCAAGTGCCAGCGCGGCGCCCCGCGCCCCCGCGTCGTTTGCGGCGCAGCGCCCCGCCACGCGCCGCGCCCCGCCACGCCACGCCACGCAGTAGGACAGGTGTCATTGAGTGTAGCACACAGCACTCTTCTTCCTCTTATTTTTTTAATTTTAAGCGAAATCCTCTTTTCATACTCTCTCTCATATATATATATATATATATATATATATATATATATATATATATATTATTACCTACGCCTGGGTATAAGGGCGAGCATGACGATAACGTATTCCCATCACCGCACCTAACTTGCTTGCTTTGCCTGAACTTCTTCCTTTCATCTCATAGCTGTAGAAACTGAGGCGATTTGTATTAGAAAGCTAGAGCTTCATTTTTGCCTCGGCCGGGAAGCTAACCCGAGGCCGCCTCAGAGAAAGCTATCTCTCTGCTCAAGAGCAAGCCGAAGGGATACATTTTACGAGCTACATTTTCCTAGATTTACATTTGTCTTTGTTCACACTGCCTCTGTTTCACGAAGTATCTAAGCGGTATTTGCTGGATGGATCGAGTAGGTCTTCATTGCCGGTCCCTGGTTCGGATAAATAAGAAGGGTTTGCGGATGAGTCCAGCGATATGTCCGGGGTTAAAAAGATAGAACGCTCAAAGAATAAAGGATAAGCCTCGAAAACAGGTGACAACATCGAGACGAATAACACGGAAAAGAAGAAGGAAATGAAACGTTTCCCAAACTTAATTTTCTAATTTATAGGCAATTCCACGAGTGCATTGAAAATTCCTAAAATAATTCCCATGTTGCGAAGCGATGAGTGAATCTACTTGGAAATTTACAATACAGAAGTGGAATTTAAAAATATTATATCACGAATAAAACTACCGCCAAAAATTTCAAAGTGCGTTAAATATTAGTTAAATTAATGAATGTCGAATTTCACGTGCACACCAACTCCTAGAATACTTGTCGCTGCTTATGGTTAGCTATCAGAGAGAAGTGTTAAGAAAAATCTGCTGGAAAATGTAATATTCTTTAGACACGCCGTCCTGATTGAAGCATTCCAGATGTATTGTTAAACCTATTGATGTTAATTTCAAGAAAGAGTCATCAAAATAAGATATAACACAAACGCGATTTTGAATTAAGTATAAATGATAACTTCTAAGTTTATTTTCATTATAATACGTAAATAATTATTTTAATGTTTCAATTAAAATAATAATGAGATATTTTCATGCGTTGTTAGTTAATACGCATTTTCAAGTTCTTAAGGCCTCTAGGATGGCTCATGGGCAGCGTACTAGCTTCTGTGGAATGGTCCCGAGTTCGATTCCCGTTCGAGACCGAAATAGAGTTCTAATTGTCCTTAAATCGCCCCAGTTTTTGTAGCTGTCTCCTAAAGAAAAGCTCTACGAGGACATCGCTAGTTACTGTGAAGGGAATAGGTCATGTTCCCCACATGTCTACATTTAATAAAAAATATTTTTGTGCTATTCACAATACCCATTAAGGGCTTAGTAATTCATATTTATATGATTAAATCGAATAAATAAATAGATTTATTAAATTGTAATTTCGATCAGAATTTAGAAACAACTTCTAAATCTGGAAATGTTGAATGTTTGCAAATAGGGATTAATTGTAGGTAAATTCGGCATTCTATATATAAATAATTGTAGGAAATATTGAAGAAAAATGTGAAAACACATCTAAAAAACGTGTTGTTAATAATAAAATCCAAAAAAACTTTTTGAGACAGATAAGCCTTACCGCAGTGCCTTGGAAATAAATATGATCTGAAGTAATTCTAAGAATTTATATCTCACCTGTAATTGATTTTCTTTTTCATTTTTTTCCAATTTCTCCGATTTTGCCCACTGCGCAACGTCTCGCTCGGGCGGTGCTAGGCGATGCATCACGGCGAACACGTGTTCCCCCCTCCCCCTCCACAGCCTTCGCTCCCGCCCCCGCGTTCCGGAGCGTTTATCGAGTTCTCGCGTATTCAAGGAGAATCTCGAAGCGCGGAAGAGGAATCGCATCGTCGGTGGTTTTTACTAGATATCGGGCGGGCGGTGTTTGTGACCGTGGAGTAATATAATGTCGTATTTTGCAGCCTATAGATTGATTTATCGAGCTATTATTTTTTTTAAAGAATGTTGAGAATGTGGAGCTAATGAAAGAACGTTACACACAAAGAATTCTCTTTTTTGCTTAATTGAATAAATCATAGTGTTGTTTATGCTAACTCTAATTTTGTTCAAATGTCGTTGTAAATATAATTATGAATTGTTAGAAAACCTTTATTTATTTATTTATTTATTTATTTATTTATTTATTTATTTATTTATTTATTTATTTATTTATTTATTTATTTATTTATTTATTTATTTATTTATTTATTTATTTATTTATTTATTTATTTATTTATTTATTTATTTATTTATTTATTTATTTATTTATTTATTTATTTATTTATTTATTTATTTATTTATTTATTTATTTATTTATTTATTTATTTATTTATTTATTTATTTAAGAAGATACAGGCAGTTAGACACTCCAACCATTGAGGAATATAATAGGAGGTGAAACTCGCTGTTTGAGAGTATGGACTAGAGGATGCACCAGCGTCGTTTCCATATGGCGGCATCTATTTTAAGTTTCAGGCGTAATTTCAAATGCTACTTCGGTGATATGCTCGTCAGAACGGTGCAAGTTTACGAAATTTCTGCCATTCATTTCATCCTCGAATTTCATTTCTTCCTGACGGAGAGGCTGTTGCACATGGCAACGTTTTGTGACATTTCGTTTGCGAGCAATGTTTGGTGGCGTACTTTTTTATCAGATCACGATGGTGAAATGTTGAACTCCAGGTTGCGCCAACGCTGATCGGCAGTATAAAGAAAAAAGTTTTGTCACATTTCCCTCTGGACCTGGAAGGTGAGATATTTCGAGTTATGATAATGAGTTACAGAAGTTGAATGGGAAATAAATTGCTGCCTGCCGTATTTGAATGTTTTATCAAATTCATAAAAAAACTGCATTTGCCGGACATTCGGCCCAATTGAAATAACAAATTAGTTTATTGTTATCAAGTATATTGAGTTTACTTCGTAACCTGATTCATTTCCATCTTGTGTGGTGATATGTCGTTCGTTTCAAATATGTGAGTTTTAAAGTCATTGTTTTATAAAAGTAATGCGCAAAAGTGTAACGTTCGTAATATATAATACCTAAGAAATTAGGGTGTATTGCTTCTGCATACGATTTTTAAAATATGTTTTCATTGCAGATGCCCAAGTGGCTCCGGTTCTGCAACCTGAAGTATCGAATCCGGTCAGCTGGAGAAGTCAGAGAAGAAGATATCTTAAATGCATAAAAATACCCTTGAGTTAGATAGTTGTGAGGAATACCAGTGATTCGTAAAAAATAGGCAAAACTGTTGTAGTATTCTAATCTGAATAAATAAGTGATTCTCTTATAGAAAAATCATCACTAACTTTCCACAGGAAATGTGTTCTCATTTGCAATCCTTATTGAATTTAAGCCTACAAATCTTGCCTCTTAATTACTCCTTGAATGAAATTGATTTGAAATGGATTTGAATGAAAATGTGATGAATTAGAAAAAAGAAAATGCATTTTAATCTAACAAATTATATTCGTCTTTTTCCAAATTAAACTGCAGATCTGGAAGAGGACAAAGAACCGTGAGGTTCAAATGACATGTAGCTGGATGAATAAATATAATATGAGAATCTCTGCCACTACATACAATCATGTGGAAGAATTCCTGTACATTTGTAATACTTTTTAATGATGGTGCCAAAATAATAGGTTTTGTAGGCCTATGTAAGTCAATAATTACAAATTTAAAAATCATATCTAATAACGCTTAATAAAATGTTTAAAAACATCAGTGCTATGAAATCAGTACAAATTCCAAAAGTACGTGTTTAATGAAGTTCTGAAGTAAATGTTACGCCTGATTAAATGATCATTTTTTAACTGTTCAACATAGATACTCACAAATTTCAAAGTCATTTTATTACGTTGATATAAAATAATTTATGACAATTGTACCACATTAAAATTCACGTATGTCTTTTGTTGAAACTTGGAAAAGTTGGAAATAAATTATAATTGCATTAACACAGATACGTATATCTGTATTTCAAGAGTTGTTTCAATGAAGTAATGTGTGTGCAATTCATAGTATTGTAATGTCTCTGTGCAATTCATAGTAATGTATCATTATGTAAATTTGTTTTTGGAATATATTTTATGTATACTATTCACAAAAATGTTTGTTTCTTACAATTGCCAACTGATCCTTCCCACCACAAATTATTTTGTTATTTTTTAAATAGGCGCACAATTACCTGAATATGTGATATAACGGAGGTTAAAATCAACATTGGATGTCCAAATAGTAGAATGAGTTCCATGCACCTGAGCCAGCAGCTTCAACGCTGAAGAAGTACCCATTCTGGCAACAGAGTGCAGTGTTGTCGATTAACTCCTGTACCTTAGTTATATATTATCCTATCATATTTCTCCATGCTCCAACGTTAGGGGAAAGTGCATCAGTCGCACAAGTAAAAACGTGAACTAAACATTTTTAACACACTCGCACCCACAATCGAATGATTTTCTTTTTAAAAGATTGGTGTAATAACTCAGAATTCAAAACAGTAGTCATCCGGCTGTCTGTTGGAACGATAGTAAAGTTGGCGCAACTGAAGCACCTGATCAGCGATTGATTGATTATGTCCTGTTTCCGAACGCGTCAACTGCTACGGTCGCTTGTCGGTAAGTGAAATTGATGTTTGATGTCGGAGGTTGAGAGTGTCCTCTCCCGTAAAACGTAACATCCAGCTCCAACCAGCACGTCGGTCTCCCCATTAAGGTGTCTCCGCCAGCGGGGCATTGCCCATCCGGCACTAGCTGTGTAAGCTCGGTAAATGCGGCTGGGAAGAGCAATGTAATGTGAGTTCGTGTTTAAGGGGAAAGGCGAGGAGTAGGAAGAGGAATGAAAGATCGGAAGGCGATCCACAGCTCGGGTAATAGGGTTCTGCTCTGACTTTCGTCTTAAATCGATCGAAAAACTACCAATCAGGGCAGCCGACCGCTAGAATTTTACGGATCAGGGAAAGCATGGGCTTCAGCCACGACGCTGTGATCGGAGCCTCTAAAGAGATCTGGCTTTGTGAATGTTTTGAAGTAATAAAATAACGCAAGTTAGTTTTTGAATTTTTTATAACTTTTTGACAATACGAAATATTGATTTAATAATAATTATGTTATATTATGTATAATGTATGATAATTATATTACTAACTAAACAATTATTAACTAAAAACAGTAAAAACACACGGACAACGAAAGCAGAGAAATACAATTGTCTTTTCATTTTAATGATGCAGTGATAACAAATGCACTCTTGTTCTGCAAGAATGCTTTCATGGATGTATTAAAGAGAAGTGGGCTACTGCATTATTTTTTTCTCAGAAGATTCAGAGGATTGAAGCAAATTAATTTTTGCAATATTTGGGAACACGATCTTCATATAACTTTCTGATTCATTTACAAAATATGTTCATAGCGTTCTCTCCATATTAGTTTTGATTATATTGGTCTCTGTCAAAATTTTCTTAAGTGTCTAAACGAGCCTATGTTTTATATTATTATTCCCTGCTTCTTCTTCAATTGGTTGATATTAGAGTATGTCTGTAGTGCGCTTTGGTTGCATTTTCATTATTTATGGTGTTGATTGTAATAATTTTAATGTCAAGGATAAAAGCTGTTTCTCTCTATAAAATCTTATACGTCCAAGTAAACGAGTACGTTTATTATCAAGTTTGGTGGATGCTGGTAAAATTAAAAAAAAATAGAATAATCGTTCTATGTGAAAGACCATCCACCTTTCCGTATAGGAGGCTCTTTGGAATTCACATTTTTGCTGCCTCAAAGAGATTTTTCTTTTGAATTCCATTTGATTCGAAATATGTTTATAGCGTTCTTTCCATATTAATTTTTATTATATTAGTCTCTGTCAAAATTTTAAGTGTCTAAACGAGCTTGTTTTATATTATTATTTCCTGTTTCTGTTACGTTGATGGATACCTTGCTGCTGCAAAATCAATGGATCGTTTCTGTCTCATCAAAAACCCTGCACAGTATTTTTTGTTTACACAAACTATTTTTGTGTCACCAATTAAAGTGAACACAAGAAATCAAAAATCGTTTTAGCTTATGTAACTTCACTTTATCATTAATTTAACTCAACAAAAGATCAAACAAAAGTTTTCATAAATTAAAAATAACTAATCATGAGGACGTAAAGAGGTCGATATACACTGAAGAGCCACCAAAACTGGTACACCTGCCTAATATCATGTAGGGCCCTGCGACCATGCAGAAGTGCAGCAGCACGACGTGGTATGGACTCAACTAATGTGTGAAGTAGTGCTGAAGTAATTGACTCCATGGATCCTGCAGAGCTGTCTATAAACTCGTAAGAGTACGAGGGGGTGAAGATCTCTTCTGAAGAGCACGTGGCAAAGCATCCCATATTTGCTCTTTAATGTTCATGTAGGGAGTTTGGTGATCAGTGGAAGTGTTTAAATTCAGAAGAGTGTTCTTGGATGCAATTTGTGGCAATTCTGGAGATTCACATTGTCCAGCTGGGCTGTCACATGGGCTGTCACATTGTCCTTCTGGAATTGCCCAAGTTCGTTGGGATGCGCAATGCAGGTGATAAGAGAGGATGCTTATACATCTCCAGTCAGAGTCGTATCCAGACGTATGAGGGGTCCATTATGACTCCAACTGCACACGCCCCATACCATCACAGACCCTCTACCAGCTTAAACAGTCCCCTGTTGACATGCAGGGTCCACGGATTCATGAGGTTGTCGCCATACTCGTACACGTCCATCCGCTCGAAACAATGTGGAACGAGACTCGTCAGATTAGACCACGTGTTTCCAATCATCAACAGAGAAATGTCGGAGTTGGCGGGACCAGGCCAGGCACAAAGCTTTGTGTCTTGCAGTCATCAAGGGTACACGAGTCGGCCAAAACCCCATACCGATAATGTCTCGTTGAATGCTTCGCACGCTGACACTTGTTGATGGCCCAGTATTGAAATTTGAAGCAATTTGTGGAAGGGTTGCACTTTTGTCATGTACAATGATTCTCCTCAGTCGTCGTTGGTTCCGCTTCTACACGATCTGTTTGCGGCCGCAGAGATGCCGGAGGTTTGATGTTTTACCGGATTCCCGATATTCACGGTACACTCGTGAAATGGCCGTACGTTAAATCCAAATTTCATCGCGACCTCGGAGATGCTGTGCCCCATCTCTCTTGCACTGACTATAACACCACGATCAAACTCACTTAAATCGTGATAACCTGCCATTGCAGCAGCAGTAACGGATCTAACAATTCTGCCAGACTGGTTGTCTTATATAGTCGTTGCCGACGGGAGTGCCGTATTTAGATTGGTTTTAGATCTCTTTTATAAAATGTCACTTATACCGTTCTGATTTTCACCCTTTTCGTATAGGAAACAGGGCCATCTGAAGTTACAACAGGTATTTGGATTGTATTGTAACATAAAGGTCTTAACAAGATCACATGAGTATGAGCTTTCCCACTACTAATTTAAATTCATTATTCTAATCATCAATATTACCAAGCTCAGCACAAATTAAAAAGAACTACTTAATGGAACTGGTGAAACACTCTGAGCGGTATTGAACGCGATAAAAAGGAAGCCAGAATATGATTGAACAGTGAATGTGAAACATTTTGACTTTCTCCATACTCTATCATGAAAAAAAGAGAATAGAAGTATGCAGATAGTGCGCTTTCGCGTATTGATATTAAATTCATAATTATTGCTGTTTCGTTGGTATCTTCATATCTAGAAAACTGACAACAATACAACATCAAAACAAAGCTTCTAGTACGCTTATTAGGTTACAGTCGTGCATCATGTCTTGCGCAATTTTATTTTCATGGGTTTATTCCCAATTACATCAGAGATTTACTTTTTTTTCAGAGTCGCCCTTTCAATCTTTTCCTCGCTTCTTTATTCCTTCTTCTCCTCGTCGCGACAAGCATCTCAACGTGTTGGTTGCCACCCCATCGCGTCATCGCCGTCGTCCCCCGCAAAGAAGACCTTCAGCTTTAAATTATGAGGCGCCATCTTTTAACAAAAGCAACGCAGCACGCAGAGAGGGGGTCCTCATATACAGATGATACATAAATTTCCCGCTCTCCCCGAGGGGCGGTAGGGGGCGCGCGCGGCACAGGAAGAGGAGGGGAAGGGAGGAAGGGAAGGGAAGGGGTGAGGAGGGAAGAGGGGAGGAGGGAGTGGGTGGGGAGATGCGTCGAGTGTATTACCGCCCGTGGCCCTATAAAGAGCTATTGTGTTTATATACAGCGGCGAACAATGTGAATTTGCATACAAGCGGCCCGCAGAGCTCTAACGTTAGAGTGAGGGAGGGCCGTTTGATTTTTGGGTCCTGGTGGAAAGTGGAGAGAGAACTGGGCAACATTCCCTATTATCGCTTGGTCTCTTCAGAATTGCTCGTCGACAGTATGGAGGGAACTACGATTACGACTTTTTTACGATAGAGTTATCCGACATTTTCAAGACACTTTCAAATGTACGAAAAATGTAAAAATTATATTCCGTTCTACTTTTTATTTTTGAGTATTACTCCACTTCCTACAATGGTCAAATTCATCAATCATAATTTTGAAACACCGAATGGTCTACAAATTTTGTTGTTTTCAAATTATAATAGGTTTTTTGTTTTGTATGTTAGAGAACTACAATGAAAATTGACTTCTCAAAGGAAAACCAAGTATCTTGTTATCGTCATATTCTCACTATCCTATGACTTCTGTGAGTCCTCTTAGAATATTAACGGACTATTAAGAGGTATAATATAATGATATCTCACAATGAATGCTTCACAAATATATTCAAAAAGGAATATATTATAATAAAATAATTTGGCAAATTTTGTAGCCGAAGATGTAATGCTGCAAAAATGTAATGCGTTTCGATTGTGTAAAGACGGACTGAATTGATTCAGTGGGGTGTAGTTCTGAGTCCTAATTTGGGAGTGTGTGTGTGTGAACTTCAGAATAGCATTTTTACATGAACAAAACTCTTTATACATTCACCTTAACGTCAGTAGGCGGCGGCGATGGTGTGACGCGGCGGCGACGGTGTGACGCGGCGGCGATGGTGTGACGGTTAACGTACCGGACTGTTATACCCAAGCTCGCGGGTTCAAACCCGGTCGAAGCCGTCGATTTTTAGGGCGACAAAATCCTTCGTACGCCTTCCTTCGGAGGGGAAGTAAAGCCGGCTATCCCATGTTCGTAGATTTACTTGCATGTAAAAGATCCTCAAGCCTAAATGACGCTGAATAAATTCAAATCGCCTGTTTCTCGCCCAAGAAATACCTCCTTTCTCTGCTAGTTGATGAAAGGAGCGTAGCGAAATTTGCGTGGTCAGACGGAAGAGCGGGCCTGATGGCCCGAGTCTCGCCACGTAAAATAAGGCAAATTCAATTCAATTCAAAAGTAGGTGAGTGTACACAAAGTTCCCATTGTCTAATGCTGCTCTAACATATACATATAATTCTGTATTTAACATTACTATTAATATAAATAGTTTATGAAGTTGTGTTTTATTTAAAAAATAAAAAATCAATATACAAAATATTGGAATATATGAAAAATATGAGGTTAAATACTTATTTTAAAATAATCAGTGATAAATATCTTTTCATGAGTTTTTGAGGCAGGTCGATAAACCTGCCTCAAATACCTGCTCCTGCTCTATAACGTTCAAAATAACGTTAATACGCCTGCTCTATAACGTTCAATTATTTGGAGTGAATCATATATTAGTACAATGGTTTTCTTGGAATATCTTCTCGTAACATAACTTGCCATGAAATACCTGAAAGGAATGACATCTTCAACCGCTGCTTTCGTGGCTGACACAACTGTCTGCTACATGCGAATCATAGACTTGTTGTGGTACGAAAGCGGCTAGGATGTGACGTATTTCGGATGGTTGTCAGAAACACAATGTACGACACAGCATGCAGATTTTTTCTTGTATATTTCGGAGAGAAAAATTGTTACTAATAAGCAATTCTTAGCATTCCTTTTTTAATAAAACATGTTACAATACTAAAGAAACAAAGGTAACTAGCAATTATTGACGACATTGCCATAAAAAAATAATTGTAGAATTGAAAATAAACGAATTTCCGTTCAAAATTTTCCTCGATCAAAACAACTTTTCAGCACTTCCTGTTTGCACATTGTCAACACTTTTTGTATTATAATCAAGAACTTGCTCCACCGATAGGTCGCTCTCAGCGCCCCTAGCGGAGCCGATGAATCACGTCGGCGCGCCGCGCCGCGCCGCCTGCGTTCCTATTAGAGCCACCGCCCACCGGCGCCGTCGCTCCCCTCGCCCTCCGCCGTCTTCCCCTCCCCTTCCTCGCCCGCCCCGCGGCGCCGCTCCGCTGCGATTCCATCACATCCAGATTGCGCCTCCTAATTCCCGCCGCTCCCCTCCTCTCCCCCTCCCCGGCGCCCCCGCCGCAAAGACAGCGTGTACGGGGAACGCCGCAGCCGCGCCTCCCCGAATCAGAAGAATGCGCGGGAGATGAAGCACATTTTTCCACCTCGCGCGGCGTGAGACGGCGGGCGACGTAAGAAAGGGAGCAGAAAGAAAGAAAGAAAGAACGCGAGAAGACGCCAGAACGATCCGCCTGAAGTAGCGTTGCTTCGAGATACAAGGTGGATAATAAATTTAATTTTATCCTTCACAGGCTGGTTATTGAACCTGGCTTTAAATTAATATGGCATCTCGAACGGCGGCGGGGGTGGTTCCGAGGGGAGAAAGAAGCCTGTCGCCCTCCGGGAGCGGTTTTTAAAGGTGATGCGGAGCGCCGCAGCATCGGGGGGGACGGGGGTGGGGAGGGACCGAACGGAGGCCCTTGCGGCACGCCGAGGGGCGGTTATGTCGGCGATACTTGTTACCGGGGAGCTTTGTTGGTAAAGAGGGCACTGGGGTGGGAGCGCGAGAGAGGCGAGGAGAGCGGCCTAAGTAAGTTAACCGTAACTGGGGTAGGGGGCAAGGGGCAGGGGGAGGGGGGAATCCGTGTCACGGCAAGCGGTGCGGAGTTGGGGGTGGGACTGAGGAGGGAGGGTTCCGTTCACTTCATTGCGTTATTGCACAAGTACGCTAGCTATATATTGCATAGTAACTATTAATAACAATAATCCTGTGCCAAAGGCATTTACCGTGTGTCTATACGCAAGAGACCTTTGATGAAATCCATCTGAGGATCCTATTGTTAATCATTATTTCGCTACACTGTTTAATAGCAAGTAGTAAAAAAACCCACAGTTACCAGGTTTGAACTTGCGAACAGTAACATGATTATTCGACACTGGTAACTATTGCAACAATCGATGACACATTTTTCCGAAAAAAGATCTATATTAGTTTTATTGCAATAAGTACATTCATTTGCAAGATTTCCAAAGCCAGAGATATATTTCAGTGAATTTTGCTGAATTCTATAAAATTCACGGAATATTAATTAAGGATCTTTGTTGTTCCAAAGAGTACTCGTACTATTAGAAAACATACTTAACAAAACGAACACAACAATAATAATAATAATAATAATAATAATAATAATAATATCAAATTATGTTATTTTCGGTATTATTTGATAAAAAAGTGGAAACAAGTAATTGCTCACTTTTCAAAGAGCCTTATTATTATTATTATTATTATTATTATTATTATTTTGTTTATTCTCAAAGTTTTTGGTTTCACATGGATACCACACAGATACAATATCAAAGCATGGTAACACAGGCATATTTAAAATCTTCAAAACAAATTAGGGCATTCTAACATATAAACATAAAATAACTGTTTTCAGATTGTAAACATAAAATAACAGTTTTCAAATGCTAATAACAAATACAATTTTAAGAGTGAGCTTTCAAAACCCAACATGTCCTCCCATGAATCTCCTGACTAGTGAGCAGGTACTGATTATAACCGACTTCTGGAGGCCGATGATAATGCTCTTCTCCAAGCAGAGTTCTTCCAGCGATCTGCAGAGTGTTTTTGGTATCACGCCAGTTGATGATAGTACAATTGGGATAGTTTTCACTTCTGACACTCGCCATTGTTCTTTTACAGCAAATACTAGTTCTTTGTATTTGTCGATTTTAGTCTGGTATGTTGTCATCATATTGCTGGTATTGACGACTGCAACATCAATAAACCAAAATTTCTTTGCAGATTTGTCCCAAAGTGTAATATCAAGTCTGTTGTGCTGATGTCTGTCAGAATACTGCGGTGCCAGTATAACTTATGTGTCTCATTTTCTAGTACCGCTTCTGGATGATACTGGTAGTATGGTGCATCCACTTTCTGAGGTAGCCTGTGCTTTTTAGCTAGTTTGGAATGGATGATGTGGCTCACTTGATCGTGTCTCACTTTATAGTCAGTGGGAGCTAGATAGCTACAGCCTGATATAATATGCTGAATAGTTTCATGATCTCGACCACACATTATTATTATTATTATTATTATTATTATTATTATTATTATTATTATTATTACTATTCATTGGTAAATAATTTAAGGATAATTACAAAGAAGAAAATTGAATATGACAACTGTTTATCACAAATATTGTACAGTGAAACCTGTATTAAACAACCAATATTGGTTCCTCAAAAAAAAAAAAGTGCTATTTTTTAGAGGAGGTTTTTAATGGAGAAATTCTACATTTTAAATCGTTTCAGTTTTAGTATTCAAAATAGTTAACTATCGTCCACGACTTCCAATTTCTTCATTATGTATTTGTCATTTGGAGTGCACGACTCATCCCATATCTTAGAAGCCCCAAAACTCGCTTTTCTCGCACATCTCACGAAAAATGATCACGGTGTAGTGTTGCACGAATCCTGATTCTCCTCCACCCCCATTTCCTCGAGAATTGAAGCTCAGGCACAGGATATGTCGTGCGACGTCCGTTTACGTCAATTTGCATTTCAACTACAAAAAATTTGATGTAATGTATTCTCACAATTGCTCTTAAGGAGGTCTCTTAGAAGGGGTAAATTAAGAAAATTGTACTTAAGCAGTTGATCGGTGGTGGGGCGAAGGGGTGGTCTGTTATCAGGGGTATGATTTGCATACACTGTGTGGGATTTAGCTTCTGTTTGAACAAAAATCGGTCGTTCAGAAAGTGGGCGTTTAACAGGGGTGGTTTTTCAGAAAGTTTTCACTGTACCACATTTTTTCAGTTTCACTAAATTCAAGCCGTTATTTTCAAATCATCTTTTTCATATTCGAAGTGACTATTATTACAGAACGTAAAGTAAGAGAAATGTGTTGCTTTCAGAGATATGGAACTCATCTCTTTTTTTTATAGACTTATTGTAAAGGTATGATGATTGTATGATTTCACAAGTTAATGTGTACTGACCGTTATATACTTAGAGTAAAATACAAATTATAATGTCTAAGACTGTACATTCTGACTTTACGCGCCGTCCATAAATCTTACAATACCCTGAAAAACAGAAATCAATTGGTATTCCCCAAATCACATGGAATATCTTGCGGTGTTGACTACATTCAGCTGTTGGGTGTGAGTCAGGGAAGTGACACTTGTTCATTGAGTCTATAAATCTCAAGTCTTAAACAAGAATATAACTTTGCTTTATTGGAACACCATGGCAATTAACTGGGTTGATATTGTGAGATATGATTATCTGGAATGAATAATATAAAACAACGGTGCATAACATGCAAGCGTAGTTTGATCTTTTCGAGTTCCTGAGCTTTGAGCGATAAGAGATGACGTCTTCTTCATTCACGAATTATAAAACTGACGTTGTATCTGAACATCTAGTACGAGTCCGTTATCTGCAATGCATAGAGACATTTTGCAGTAGTAGTTATTAGGCAAAACATTGGAAATAACATTCTTAAAATAATAAAGGATTTTTAACAATGACTATTTACGATAAAACGCAAGCAGCAATTCAAAACAGCGACTAACATTGCGCCGATTTCTTAAACTTGATTATTATGTGATTTCTTAAACTTGAAAATATGATTATTATGTCTTAAGATCTTATAAGTTTAAATGTTATGTTGCTGTTAAGTTTATAAGTACCATTACAATTTCCCAAAGCTGAAACATGAATATTATAAATATTACGTTATTCGAGTATTTCATTAATTATTTTTAAAAAGCAGTCTATCAGGCGTGTCAATGTATTTATATATGTTATATATTACAAAATTAATAGAAACTGGTTTTCTTAATATATATATATATATATATATATATATATATATATATATATATATATATATATATATATATATACGACAAAAATAGTTGGTTGGATGTCATTTATTCACATGTGCATATTTTACGGCTCAATGTATTGTTGCTTCTTATTATAAAGTGAAATAAATGTAAATAAAAAGGATCATCTACTTCGTGGGAAGTTAATGATCCTTTTTATTTACATTTATTTCCCTTTATAGGAAGACACCAGAAGACAATTGCATTGTATATATTAGATAGGTGTCATATTTCAAAACCTCAAAATAGTGATGAGAACTTTTCCTCGTTTCCTGACAGAAATGGAAGAGTACAGAAACGTCGTAAGATTAGACAGATTACCAATAATACACAAAACGGTATAGACATTACAAGAAACCGAATTCACGGACGGAATTATAATCATTAATTTATAATTATGAATTCTTATGGAGTGCCCGAAACACAATAATGTAAAAATTTTAAGCTTAAATATATTACTATCTTCATTCATTTAATAACAATAATATTTATTTAAATGTTTACAATATTTTATTTCAATAAAATAGAGAGCAAGTAAGACCCTTATTAAACTAAATTTTTAATTTATAATCAGAAGCTAAACAAATATCAGCAAAGAAATTTGAAAATGTGTTTTCAACCAAAAGAATGATTTTGCACATGGGATGGTAATTTTTTGACAACACAATTAGTAATCTTTTCTAATCACTGCATTGGAAATACACCCCTTAATAAATGAAAAGAAACATAAACAACCCACTTTCAGTAATAAAAATAAACATTATTTAATTCCAAATAAGTACATTTATTTAGGTCTAAATACGTATGATTAAAACAGATTAATGCAGTAATTCGATATTATTGCAAAATCAATACACACTCTACTAAATAATTCCCCGTTTTTGGAGGCCGCCAATGTTCACAGCAGCCGGAGCAATATTTTGTTTTATCCCATTGCGAAAGCCAAACAGGAAACAAAATCTCATTACGGATATAGCCGCTCTGAAGAGGCAAATGTACGCGCGCACGCCGCCATAAGTAAGAATCCATCACGGGTCATTAAATCGGTACACGTAACATCGCCCACCTCCCACGAAGGGGGAAGGCGGGGGGCGGGCGGTGGGAGCGGGGCGGTGGGAGCAGCGGGGGTGGTAGCGCGGGCACAATCGCGGCGTCGCAATCATTAACATCATTTAGAGTTCATTAAATGTAATTTAGCCGCCGGCGCTAATACAACCCCTGGTCTCCCGCGCCCGCCCGCCGCCCTAATTAAGGCTAGTGGTTAATGCGCGCCGTAATTTCGTTAATTGGTCCCGAATTTATTAGCCGACGTGTTCGGGTGCCGCCGAAGCTTCGCGGTAGCCACGGGAGGAGGCGCTCCGCTCTTGCGAACCCGCGGGTCGAAACGAGTATCAGGGTACCCGACTTGCCTTATTATCCATTCCGCTCTATGAACAGGTAGGACGAGCGTGATGTATGTTTTAGAGAGATGACGGCGGAGCACAATGAACAACGTCGAATTTCTGTTTCGGGAAAGGTAGTGTTGGTGTGTCAAAGTTACGTTGTTTTAAGATTGAAATGTAAAATTATGTGCACACTTAATTATAATTGTTATTGAGTTGCAGATATGTCGGACTTTTGTAATTATTCCAATTATTTAATACATTTTGAGTTCGATAGTAGACTTACACGACTTTCCTTGTTTTCCGCACCTCAAAACGGTTGAGTAGAAAATAATTTCGATAGCGTAGGAGATATCTATTATTTTTGGGTTAAATGTCAGCTATTAAAGCTATCCTAATTCCCAGTTACAAATAGTAGAAAGCATACATAACGTCACACATCTTATCAGTCATTTATATGTTCTAGAAAATACAAACTATCAAACTTATTAACTATGTGCAATGTTCAGTTATTATGCATTTGTCTTAACATAATCTGAATCTGCAAGATATTTACAGATCAAAGAAGGTTGGAAGAACTGTTACGATGTCTCACATATTGGCCTTCTTGGGACAACTTCAAATGTGACTAAGTTTCCAACCTGAACATGTCAGTTCTTCTGCCGGCAGCTCTAATGTGGAAAGCACTAATGAATATTAACCAATAATCGAATCGTACTTTGGTCTTGCTCTGACTTTTGTATTCCATTAAAAGCATGTATTACAAGGAATTACTGTGTTTATGGGTAATCACATTTCGGGTTGAGAGGAATACACCTAGTTGTATATCCTACATCACGAAAAGTACTCAGAGAAATGGTGCAGAATGAAACACCTCTCACGCATTTCTCATGCGCAATATGTACCCCGAAAATTACACAACAGAATAAAAGATACCATCGAAGCTGTAGAATGACTATGTGTCGAGGTGGTCGTACTGCGAACAGGGAAGTCTTTCCACAGTACATGCCTGCCTGCCCTGCTGCCTTCCGACACGCACAGTGCCTCCAGGTGTTGGTACACAGCCGTCATTACCATCGCTATCTCGCGCATAAAACTCAACCCCTTCATGGTAATTGTAGGAGAGATGAAACGTACTTACGCTCCTGCCATCACAATGAGGTTACACTGGCTATTTCTGACTATACCTGCAACAAAGGGGAACATTACATTGTAAGGGATGTTTTGAAGACATCGCGAACATTAATATTAATCTGGCATAATGCATGAACATGACGCTCTCCTGTCAGAAAAAAATATTCGACAAGAGGGAGCTGCGGCTACGTCAGTCAGAATTCATTTGTGTCGACGCCTGCATCTAAGAATGTTCTGTTGCAAGACAGGAATGTATGAATTACGAAATCGACATTTTCCATCTATTTTTACTGGAATTTCCCTCTATCTTTTTATAAAAAAAAGCATTGGGTCAAATACTCTTACAAACATACGTTTATATATTTTTGCGAGATATGTATTTACCTTCAGAATATTCGGATGCAAAATGTTTGTTAGTGAAATGCATTCAATGCATGTATTCAACTATTTTGAAGAAGTTATTAATAATTTAATAATTTTGATACTTACGGAGGTAGTCGTCGCTTTAGTATACGTATGTTCATCTTAACTTACAAATCCAAATTACTTTATGCGGTACAAACTACAGTTTTCGCCAAATATTGTAAATTATATTGCAGAAGAGTTCTATTAGTCATGCTTTTGATAGAAATGTTCAGTTCTTGTTACAATGGTAAATATGTTAACGCTAATTGGAGATAATAGAGAAGCACAAAATATAAAAGATATTAATTATTATGGTAATTATTGGTGTATTTATTATCTCAATAGTTTAATCAAACAACCAGAACATCCTTTTCGATTTCTGGTTGAGGTGAATAATGGTATGAACAATTTGAATCAGTACATTAGTTTCAAATTAAAAAAAAATACTAAGGCAACTTCATGACTGAATGAAACTCGATTTTTAATGTGTTACTATTATTGTCACACGACTTTACTTTAAAAATTCAGGCAACAATAAAGCACAGTGCACTCCTGAAACACATTCACAATCAAGTTTCTCCTTCTGCCAAGATTCTCGCACTTTTTCTTGCCTCGACCAAACTCCCAACATTCGCACCACAATCTTTCTCGGCGAATTTCGCGAAATTACTCCTCTTAAGATTCCACGCGACTGCGAAGGACGCCCTGCCAGCCAGAAACCGAGTTCCATTGTGGAGGGCCGCGATAACACTTGAAACTCGCGCAGTCCGTAACTCACGCAGCCGCCGCTAGGAGCAGGCTCTGCGTTTCGCAATAAACAGCACGACGCACAGTAGACCGGAATATCATTAAAAGCGCGCGGAGTACCAAGTGAGATTCTTTAGTTTGTTACGAGGTTTTCTAGCAAAAGACTTATATGCATCTGAAGATATTTAAATGAAAAATAAATATGTGTAAGGATGAAAATTAAATAACGAAAAATTAAAGATATTCGATTCTCACTTTTCCGAGCTTACTTTCTACTGTTAGTGGTTAGGCGTTTATTATTTAGTGGTATTTAGTGGTTAGGCGGTCTACTATTAGTGGTATTTAGTGGTTAGGTGGAAGAGCAGGCCCTATGGCCTGAGCCTCGCCATTAATAAAGACAATAATATTATTATTATTATTATTATTATTATTATTATTATTATTATTATTATTATTACTATGCACGACTATTTTCGTGTTAAGATATGTACGAATGTTATAAAATGTGTTCTAAAACGCTTTCTTACTTATTTACTGAAAATATTTTTATTTCTACTTTCATTGACTTCTAGTTAGCTAATGACAAAATATTTTTAAATAATTTATAGCTTTTATCACTATACTCATTATTGGAGCTTGTCTACAACTGGACACTGCAAATTTAATCAATTATAATTAATGGGTTCGTACTGAAAATAACTTTTATATTTACTTTTATTTCTAAAATGTTGCACGTGCTGAGGGATCACTTTCATTTTTAAATTCTATTCATTTTGCTGTTTGTCCAGCTATTTATCACATCAGCAGCTAAAAGATTCTGCAGTGTCTTGCTATTTTTTTGTTTTGATATTCAAGAAAGGAATGGAATATTTTTTTTTTAATGTGGAATTTACAAAAGTCTCAGTAAGCAAGATATATACAGATCCTCTGGGACATAAACAGTTATATGCTCCCACAGGTGACTGTCAATGGCGTTTCCACCTTAGTGACCTCGGTTACTCTGTAAGCTTTTAATTTTGTGATATTGTCCCCTGTTCTGGTCACTTTGAATCTTGTTACAAGTAACCCTCTTAGCAATGAGGCCGAGGCACAATTTATTTGACTCACACGTGTCAGATATTTGAATCATTACTCTTAATCATCTTCTTAAGCCGTCTCCACGATTATAACTTCGGTTGATCATCGCAAATGTGTCTTATGGAAAATGAGAGGATCTTATTTCTGAACGAGCACATATACCCATGGCAAAGGAGGTTCTCGTACCCACAACCCAACAGATTCAGTAAGCAATTCCGCGTTATCGAACTAAGCACCCGGATGTGACCATTTTAATTTTATTTTTCTTTCAAATCCTCTTTATACTCGTGCCTTCCACCGCATTTCGGACCAGTGTGTGTGGCTGGCCTCACCTTGCGTGGACGGCGCGGTCGCTCCCCATGCCACGCCGCGTCCACGCCGAGGGCTTTCCAGCTGCGGAAATCTAAGATCGACTTGATACGTACGCTCTCTCCACTCTACCGGAACAATTCGTTTGCGTTTCATGAGAGAACAATACTGCTGCCAACTTCACGGAGCGTAATTCCCTTCTAATCTCTTGTTACAAAAATTAACTTTTCCCTCCCGCTCCTCTCCCGTGCGCGTTGTCGAGACGCCGCGGCGGGAACAAATTCGCGCAGCAGGTTGGAGATAAACGAGTGGACGGGGATGAAGGGGTGTTTGAGGAGGGGGCGGGGAGGGGTGGGGAGGGGCGGGAACGCGGCGTGTCGCAGCCCTATCTGTCCGCCCGGGCCCACTCGCACTGCCCTGGCGAGATAACGCCGTGCAGTTGGCAGCGCTGAGCGGTCTCGGGTCTTCGGCTTAGCGTCCGGGATTGTCTGCTCGCGAAGTTCTCGCTGCGCAGGGGGCGCGCCTAGTCACGGTTCGTGGCTCGAGGCGCTGGCGTGCCCGCGGGGGCTGTTGCATTGTTACGCCACGGGGCGCGCTCGGAGCAAAGCCCTTTTGTTCACATCGTAGTATTCCATGACGCGGAATGTCTTCAGATTCGGTTCGAGAAAAGTCGCCGACAGCATTAGAATAATCAAGGTGTAAAACACTTTATGGTATTGAGGGAAGACCCACATTTTCCCCTGTTTTCCGGTATTCTATCATGTGAAATGAGTTCAAATTGAGATCGAGAAAAGATACCAACGTATTTGTGGGATAGCAAGGTATAGAATCCCAAGGTCCCATGGTGTTGAGAGAAGACGATAGTTCATATTCCTTACGAAGACATACATTATTAATACCAATATAAACGTTTAATGTTACTTGCAAATTAATGCCTTGTGCTTAATAATAAAAATATTCTGACCTCTTTCAAAAGAGATTTGAATTTTAATTTTTTTTTCAAGAACTTATTTTGTTTAACGTTAAACACCGTTTGGGGGTCTTTTTAAACGTCATATCATAGGTCCAAAATTGTAAAAACACGTTAAAATTTTAAAACAATTTCATATAAACAAATTATAATATTAAAAGTTATTACAATAAAATGTCCATTTGGACAGGTGATTTTAAAAAAATTATCATCAATAGACCGACGGCTGAACTTTCATTTTAAATAATTAAACACATTAAAAGTGTTTAAATATATAAATGTTTATATAAATATAAGTTTTTATACAAATTAGTATATATTTCTGAAAAGGCGCCTTGGTTAGACAAGTACGAATGCAATTCCACAATGCACTGTTTGCTTCATGATCTTGTTCTTGATATCGATCGAACATAACGAAATAATAGTCAAATCTAGGGCATTATTACCTTGTTTTCAGTGCCGTTGACTTCGAGTTTTCTTCTTCCCGTCGCTATTTACAAATTTATGTTTTTGAGACCTATTACATATTGGGCGTTCGGGTCATCTGGGTTCTCATTCCGTAGTAAGAATGAGGCGTGCAGTATCTAGAACTACATTATAGCAAAATTCTACGCGGATGAGAGGGAAAGGGGACGAGTCCACAACGAAGAGTTACCGTGTTCTGCAAAACCTTTGCAGCACGTGGGTCGTGGTATGCTCCTAACTCCCAACTACATACAGGCGTTACACGAAAATACTTCAACTGAGGGTATAATCTACCTAACGTGTAATTTCTTCTCCTATCTTCATTCTTCCCCTTAGACCCCAGTTTTCAACTTAAGGCGAAACCTTCCGTCACCTAGACGACTTCTTCCTCGGATGCTCCACACACGTCACCTTTTGAATATTTTAGATAGTTTGCAATAATATGGTTCTCAACGATTAATGAAAGCATTGCTACAAACATAAATGCTCTGTAAGGCAATATGAAAAACGTCTCGAAAGTTACATACGAACCATATGTAAGCAAAAGCTGAAAGGCCGTAACAGCTGTCCAATACATTGAAGATAATAAGAAGAGTTATCGCAAAGATACACTAGTTTAATTAACTTGAGAAAATAGAACACTAAAATAACTTTTTATTTATCTTTTAGTAATAAATGGGGAACTAAATTATTAGTTTCGGATCCTGCTATAAGATTCAAAGAAATTTCCAAAAACGTTTTTTCGTGTTTTGGCGCTGCAATCTTAGTGATAATGCCAGGCATTAAACCAACGCCTCCTAAATATATAGGTAGGTGAAGATGATTAAACACCAATATCCAAACATTTTTTCCACAATACGCCATCATTTTCTTTCACAACGTTGGCAACATTTGGCAACATTGATGTTGACATCTTTAAGTAAACAATTGAATTACCAAGTAAATCGCGCTGCAGATTGATTTCAGTTTGTATTCAAATTATCATATTAAAAATAATAAATTTGCGAGAACCTACGAACAGTATTGCCTCGGAACTTATTAAATTTAAAGAATTTCAAGCGAATGCAGAGAAAAAATCTGTGAGTAATGCTGGAGAATGAATTAACGTTATGTTCAACTTCTCGCTTCTAAGTTCTTACATAAGTGTGCAAATACCGATATTCAAATGAATGTGACCTACAACTTATTCTTATTAAACTTAACTAACAACTTATTCACATAAACGTAGGAAACAGTAGCCTTTTAATGTTAGATTCGCATGCAACGCTAGTTTCGCATACAAAAGATTAGTAGAACAATTGCAGAAAAAGAAGTGGACACAAATTCGACTGAGTTCCTGAAGTTTTAATCTCTTCAAAAATTAGGGGGGAAATTGGAAGTTTTAAGGAAATCCAGGGAAGAATCAAATGTAGTTGTAAAAGATGTTGCTACAAAATTTTCGGAACTAATTAAATGATCAGCATTTTTGCATTTAGCATACGTGCCAATTGTGCTATGAGCATTTTTGTGCATATTAGCAAAATAGCAAAAAACTGAAGTTGTACTAAAATTTAACTATTAGCATCATCAAAGCCTACAATTAATTGTTACGACGATTATAAATTTCAAATTGCAAGAAGACCTGTTCGTATCCCGTATGGAGGTAACATACAAATCTATTGGGTGTTGGGAACTTTTGAACGGGAGTATAACATTATCAGCTACTACGATTAATTGGCAAGTCCAATGCCAGATACTGAAAGAACATATTTGAACAAAGCTGGGAAGGAAAGTAATTTTCAACGTATAAAACTATTTTTTAAATAGTTTACAGCGTCGGTGAGGCCACATTTTACTAGTTAATACATATTATGTCTTAAAAAGACAAGACACGGAAATTTAGAGTGATTCAAGAAAATAATGGAAAAAGCAATATGGACAGTTGTAAACCAAACTCCTTAAGTTATTGCACAAACGGATGATATTAATAACTGAGACGTGTGGGCAATCCCAAATTTGTATTATTTACTATGACTAATTTAATTTTCATTTTTCTTCTTATTATATTTTTTGTTTGTAATTATTTACTGATCGTGAAACAAAAGCGACGGTTTTCAATGTCAAAATACAAATATTATACCCGTAATATGAAAAATTATTTCGTCACATCGCCGTAATACAACACTTTAATTGAAATATGGTTTAAGAGCAAAAATTGTCTTCTTTATAATACAGGGAATAAACCTGTGATTCATTAGAGTCCACCGCATTTGTGACTCAGTTTCAAGTTCAAAACTTTTCCAATATGGAAAGCGAAAGTTGGGTCAAATTTCATCTTTACGCGCAGTTTCCAACAACGTTTCGTAGGCCGCGCTGCACAACTTTGTAACTGAATTGTTTCGAGGCACATTTGTTGTAATCGCTTTCGCTCATGATCCACAATAATAGAATATTCTTAAAGATCACAAACCCCACCCACAAACAAGCAAAGTTACTCGCAGGCAAGACGTCTCATTTTCTAATTGTTTTTACGAGAATTACATCATCGGGCGGGGGAAGTTTGCGCGAAGTGTTCGGGAGGCGAGGCTGGAGGCAGCAGATACACAGTCTCGCTGATGTTGCGGTTTCTGCGACTCGCAGACGGCGGCAGTTCGTCCTCTTGCAGCGCGCAAGGAAGCTCCGATGCCAACTCGAAAGCGGCATTTGAGGCCACGCGGCTTAGCGGAAGGAGCCGGGGTGAATCCTCGGCTTATCCCGAGAGGGCAGGCGTAGTTGAGGCGGAGAGCGAGAGCTCGAAACACGACGGCGCAGGGCGGCGCTGGGCGGCGCAGGGCGGCGCTGCGCGACTGCCTTCTGGGCGCCTCCGACGGCGATGAGGCGAAGGCTGGATGCCCTTCAGCGAAAGAGCTGGGAACCATTTAGGCTGTTCCGTTAAATAATAATGGCCGTATTTCCTTCCGAATGAAGAACGAATTTAAACGGGTGTGAATGTTAGGCTCAATCCACATTTCTTTCCATGTTCTTTTACCAATGTCTTTGCAAACTATTTACTACACCAAATCTCACTGGATTTTGATTTCAACTATTAAACATTAATCTCTGACCCTATGTACTTCTCTCCATCTAGGATCTTGATAAGGGTCTGATTAAATATTATTTTTTTCCCAACAAAGGCGTTTCCCTAGTAATGCAATAGGGGTTCGTTCTCTTCTAAGTAAAAATGTGATCTCTCATTACTCGTAAGATTTTGATTAAGTTGAATAATATTTTAACGAATATCTAAGCTCATAGCATAAAGTAATTCATTGAGAGATTTATATGAGGAATGCAATATATGCGAGAAATCAATCGTTCCTTCCGAGACAATGCAATGCACTCGATTCATATTTGAATGGGTGAAAACCAAAACGGTATAAGTTGCATTTTATAAATCCGTTTATTTAAGTCAATATCACGGTAAAGTCACGGTGCTTTGTTTCATCATGAAATTTTAAATGTGTATTCAAACCACGAATACATTGTTACTGACATATTGCCGAAAATAAACGCGTTTTCTCACTGTTTATAAAATGTCACTTATACCATTCTGGTTTTCAGGCATCCATTTAAACAAAAATATACTTTTTGATAATGTTATAGGTACAAAAACTTTTCAATCCCAATAATAAATCTTCTTTGGTACAATTTGAAATTTAAAAATTTAAACACGTGAAACCTACTTCATAGTTGGGACTGGCGGAATTAAATTTTCAGCATTGTATTGTCATATTGCATGAATGATAAATACCGTTTACGAAAATGCAGTAAAATTATTACCTAAACGAAGACTCTGACGAAACTGGAATATGTAACCGCGTAAAACCAAAAAAGCTTAGTATTGGTGGTTACATATTCCATGCAGTATGTGGTTCACTAACTTTAGAGCTGTCAGTTTTGGAAGCAAAGCAAGAGAGACATAATTTTACAAAATAAAAAATAAATAAAAAAGTCTCTCATATGGCGGGGCGAATCGAGGCGACTGCCCCTCCGGTTGGTATTTGGTCCCCTCGTTGGCGCAGGGGACTCCCTCTTCCGCCCTCGCCGGCCAGACGCCCAATTAACCTTTTGCAGGGCTGCCACCCGGCCCGCCCCGCTGTCCCCCTCCGCCTCCGTCGCCCCGCCGCCGTCGCCTTCACCTCTCATCTGTGCCCGTTGTTCTTGTTGCACCCGCTTGCCACGCTGTCGGGGTTCCTCAGATGCTCTGCCACGCGCTGCTGTTGCTGCCGCTTCCTGGGACACCATCTTATTCACTTCGGGTGACCGGGTGTAGCTGTCGTCGTGGGTGCCCTGAAATCGCTTCTCGTTGAACCATTCTTGTTAATATATTGAAGATTTGACGTAAATAAAGTATGGATTTAAAAGCAATTGATTGTTTATTATTGTTGATTCCTGATAACTGATTGTTGCATTACTGATAATTTCGCTTCAGTTGAATTGACTACTATAGAAACTGCTTGCGGATGTAGTACGTTTGCTTTTTAAATAAATAAAAAAAGAAGTTAAGAAACAAATAAAAACATTCTAGAAATTATGGGAAGTATGAATTATTATACCACCCTTTAAATAGTGTAGCAGGACTAATACAAAGAGAATGAACAAATATTAAAAATGCCTGTAAATTATGTTTCGATTTTTGTAGCTAACCACAGACTGTATCGCTATTGTCGCTAACCACAATCTGTATTGCTATTTCGAAGTTCTGCACAAAAGTCTGAGGATTTTCTCCGAGAAAGAATAGTTTTAGGAGAACTTATTTAGCGACATATTGTTGACATTTTCAATCTGTCCACAAACATACACGGTTTCATTGCCATCATTAAACACTGGCTGCTTTTCGAGGTACAGGCAATGTCTCAACGCCATAAATCGATATTTTTACTGGATATTGAAACAAATACTATGCGATATGTCGAAACGATGATCTTCTTAAACCGTAAAGCGAAACTGATATTGAGGACCAAATCCATATCTTTCCGTGGCGAGCAGGGTGAAATGATGACAGACTATAGTTAAGGTGTTGAGCAAAAATTTGCAATCAATTACAAAAGTTCTTCAACGTATCACACGGTAAATTTCAAGTCCAGCGTCAAGAAACAGTCTTTACAAAGCTGTCCAACAATCCAAATTTACAAAACACATTAAAAATTAATTATAACTTAAACTATTATTAGCAAGCCAAAATAAAAGCATAAGTCTCAATAAAACTTCGTTATTGTTATTAATATAATTGTTATTATAGGATGTGCTCTTTAATAAATAATGCACATACAACGTTTTTATCTTACTTTTCTTAACTTGACGGAATATTCATATTATTTAAATTACCGTCCAATGATTAAAGACAGACGCACAAGGTCTTTAAATTCAGACTACTTTAAACTCAGATTTTTCACTACAATTCGTTCTGTAATATAACAAAAGAGAATAAATTTTACTCGCGTGCTTTTGTTTTAAATGAGTCGATAAACTAGATGAACCAGCCGCTTTGTATATTCGTTTCCCGTTTAACGCGCACACGTAAATACATTCAAAACATCACTTTCAACGACAAACACTTTTTTCGTCGATTTCAATGCCCTCGAGCACCGCCACTGACTTTCTATCCCCATCGCCGCCTCCGCCGGCTTGTCGCGGTGTGGAAGGGACGGCGGCTGCCGGGCGGTCCTTCGATCGCGCAAAGGGCAGCCGCAGGGCGGCGAAGGGCGGCGAAGGGAGGGCGGCGGAGGGGGGGCGGTGCCCTCAGCCTCAGAGCAGCAGGTCAGGCGCCGCCCCTAGCTCCGTCAGACAGATGGAACTTTCTCACCTGGCCAGCAAGAAGCGGTGTTATTTTTCTCGAAAAGTGGCCATAAATTCACCATTCCTACTTAGGGGGGTGTCAGTATACATTGTTTCCGACAGTGACAACTATGTACATTATTAGTTCCGTGAGAGTAGTGCTTGGGAGGTGGTGATGGTTCTGCCCTGCTTGAGTATCAGATACGCCGCCGATCTACATGTCGGCTTGCGCGACTCTTTTTACTTCCGGTATCTCTCAAAGCAGGGGACCCCCCCCCCCCCCCGCCGAACTTGTTCTAAGCTTCCGACTGGTCTTCTGTTAGGCGAGGACTCACACGCACTACACTATAATAATAATAATAATAATAATAATAATAATAATAATAATAATAATAATAATAATAATAATAATAATAATAATAATAATAATAATAATAATAATAATAATAATAATGTCTTTATTAATGGCGAGGCTCAGGCCATAGGGCCTGCTCTTCCGCCTAACCACTAAATTTACATACATTTAGAGTAGTAACATTTTAAGAGGGGAGGACAAGCTGTACATTTACGTCTGGGAGAACAAATCTAGGGATCATCCCGGCATACGCCTTAAGCGATTGAGTAAACCCAGAAAAACCTCAATCAGGATGGCGGCTTAGGGCCGAACATTAATAGAACTGAGTATGTTATACTGAGTAGTGAAAGGGAAGTTTCGTGAAAGAGAAAAGAAAAGACGTACAGGAGAAGGGGTCAAAAAGTATAAATGATAAAGTTTGTGAAGGAGAGGGAAGAGAAAAGAAGCGAAGAAAAGGACGAAGAAGAAGTAGGCGAAAAAAGTGAAGTTATTTGAGGAACGTCACAGAAAGCTACGTTTAGTTTACAGTAGCACTTTACATAAATATACAATAATTTTTACACCAGAGAAGCACAATACACTATAAGCTAATAACAACAGCAATTTTAAACACAATACTGGCAGTATTAAGGAACAATACAAAGAGTGCGGGTATCTTAACATCAATTTTGTTTATGCCAATATATTGTAGTGAATATCCTGATGATGGTACAAAGATAGCTACAAGTATATTTTATCTGGAACGTCACTAATACTTTTGTATATTTTATTAACAATTTTATTAGGGTACACAGAAAAATAATAATGCTCATAATTTACACTATCTCTTCCCTTCCTCTTCCTTATTCTATCCCCACCCCTTACACACACTCGCAGGTACCACACGTATCGTACACGCACTACACGATCACACTTGTCGGAAGAGCAGTCGGGGGCTTGTCCGGGCTGGGGCGGAGCTGATGTGAGATCCCTGATTGGGAAAATCCCCCAAGCCCACAGAGGTCGGTGCCGGATCCCGCCAGCCAGCGGGAGAAGATCGCCGTTGCTTCCCGCGATGAAAACATGCACTACACTAATGGGAATAACGACCTTAACAGTTCACGCGGCCGGAATCATCAGTGAATCAAATCAAAAATATATAGGTGTGGAGAGTGGGAGAGGATGGGAGAGTACAAAGATGTAAAAGGAAAGATTTCACGCGGTTCGTGGCCTGTTTGTAAGGACACTGCTCTGGTATTGATTCAAGAAACCACGGAAGTCTACCTAGAAAAGTCGAATAAAACATTAATAAACACCGTCATTCTATAAGTAACTGATTGTAGATGGAGGTGTTAGATTTTTAGTTCTAATCGTTGATTCCAAAATGAAGCTGTAATAATGTTCTTACATTGTTTTGATAAAAATAGCCCAACTAAGAAGATTTTTGTATTTGACCTATTTTTATTTCAGAATTTATATACATTTATTTCCTTTTCGGCATTTTTGGCTCCCAATGTTTTGAATTGAGTATTTCTCATATAAAACTACTTCTTCTTCAACAATAAGTATTATGCCTGAAGACCTGTTCCGACCTCTTCAAAGTTTATATCATCAATCCACCGGGTCTTTGGCCTTCCCACTCTTCTTCGGCCAGCTGTTGCGTAATGCTTTTGCCAGCTATTTTTGAATTTGTTCCATAAGGCATACCATAGCGCAGCGAGGGAATTTATATAAGGTATGTGAAGGTAATATGGCCATGTTAAGCAAATTTTGCTGTTTATATATTTCAACATTTGGCCAAATTAACATCGTCATGATGAAATTTAACATTTTTTCTTAAATATGAAATAGCTATATCACCAAAAAAGGGATTAAGGAATCGTTTTTTGTTATTAAAAAAACATTGTAATTAGAAGGTAATATACCCACATGCAGGTTTTATGGCCAATTCCAAATTAACATGTTTCTTGTGGCATGACCATGGAACTAGGGCTAGCTCTACTAATATATAATATAAATTGTCCTCTTACAGTATAATCTAACAAAAAGACGGCTTGGAGTAATTTTTTTAAACAATAGCGCCAAAGTTGATGGCTCTGTTTTCCTTATTGACTTGGCTCCAAACACCCCTTTTTTTGCAGGGTTTCTAGAAATAGAATTTTCTTTCTAGAATTTTCTAGAAAATAAAACTCAAAAACATTAGTGTATCAAATACATGAAGTTAATATGCCCGTTAGTGCTGACCCATCACTCTAGGCCATATTGGCAACAAAACAACATGTTATAAAATCTCTCCCTCATTGGTAAATATTGGGCAAATTAAATGGCCTTATTCTTATTAAATTGCTCATTAAATGCGCTAAAACGTGATGTATAATGTCAAAATACTAAATCCTTTTTTAAGTGTAACTATGATAAACTTTGCAGGAAAGAAGTTATAAGGACGGAGCACCTTCTGTGCGTTCTTGACAATAAAAGCTCCAGAGTGCCCATGTGCGAATCAACAAGTCTGGTAGGATGTTACCGCACTTCTTACATTCTCCCAGACTGCGTACTAGCACAATAAATAGGAAATAGTTTCAGCTAACATCATAGCTGCTACCTAGTCATATTACCTGCACTGGCCATACTTGCATCACTTACCTCATTATTGTTTCAATATTCTAGAGATTAGTTTTAGCCTCCTCATTCCAAAAAAATGGGGCACGCTTAAGATAAAGGGAAACTAATTATATGTCTCAAGATTTTTATTTATATTTAATGATTCTGAAGACTAGTGCTTTATTAAACATGACTCATTCTGCAGAAACTTAGTGCAAACATATGCTTACAACATTCATTCGATTTTCAGGCCACATCAAATCACATAATATTTTTGACCGTATATGGGTGAAGGAGTGACGGAATTCAATATAAAAATCTTAGAATAAAGTTTATTTTTATTTCTCATTGAATTATTTAACAAGCAAGAAATATCAAACCCGCATATGAAATGCTTCAGTGTAAAGTGATTCGAAAACAAATATTATTGCCTGAAAATCCGGTCAGGTAGCAATTCCCTTCTAAAAGACGCAGTAATTTAATTTTTCAGACCGTCCGCGCGAGATCCAGAAGCAAGCGAACATCGCTTCACGTTTCTCCCCACTGCCGCTAGGGGCGCTCCGAGCGCTGCGCTGTGGAGGCGGTGGCGTTCACTTTTATCACTATCCCAACCTAATTTCTGTTTTCCATTCTGGCTAATTCTGGGCGAGCAGGGCGCGGGGACGCGGAAGGGGAGGGGGTCGCAGCCATCAAGGAAGTGGAGGTGGGGTGGGGGGGGAGACGAAACAGCAGAGTGGGTGTAGGCGGACACTGCAAGCAAAAAAGGCACCTGCGGCAGCCAAGGTAAGGAGCAGTAGAGATGAGATTGCGAAAGAGAAGCAAGCAACTGGCAAAGGCAGTCATGACAGAAGAAGAGCATAAAGGGGGAAAAGAAAAGAATGTATGAACGCATCGTACTGATAGGTGAAAGGAAGGGAACTAATACGAGAACTGAAATAATAAAAAAGGAAGAGAAATATGGAAAAGGAATAGTCGTATTACATTTATTATGCTGTCATCAGTTATTGAAGTTTGAGTTATTGAAGTTATTGAAGTTATTGTTATCAGTTATTATCAGTTACTGAAGTTATTGAATACATTACACATTATGTGTGGCTAGAAGCATTATTTATTCAGCTGCGTGATGTTGATGAGGAAACAGCATTCTGCGAAAAGGTAGATCGGTTTAGAAAGTTGGAATGAGACAGAGGGCGACGGAACATGGTACAAACGTCGGTGTCACGAGGCGTAAAAAGGACGATGGATCGACATCAAAGCGCGGTACGGACATAGCACACAGGGTTTACATCACCCCGTGCCTAGAACCCACACAATCACCGCTTCACCCCAGCCCGCTCCGCGTCTCTCTCTTCTCCATTTGTTGTCCTCCCGCGTAAGCATTCTCACTTCTCGTCACCTCGCGCCGGTCTGTCTCGCTTAGCCCTTCCTTGCTCTCCCTACCACGCTTCGCCCGTCCCTGCCTCTCTCGTTCCCTTCTCTGTTCCTTCTGACCAGCCTCTTCTCTCGTTCACACATTTCCTGAAGCCACCTTCAGTCCAGAGCACGCTTCGCCTTGGTGTGTTCACCTCGCTTCGCTCTCCCCTCCCCCCTTCGCTTCGCTCTCCCGTCCCGCCGTGCGCGCCTCGCGCCTCCGCCCGTCCTCGGCCGAGCTCCTTTAATATCGACTAATGCCCCTTAAGGCCGCTTAGAGGAAGCTACGTGTTCTTTAATTTGCAGGAGTCTCCACGAGCCTCCGTTACTACCCGCGCAAAGGAGATCGGGTTGTGTTTCTGGGCACCGTTCACAAAGCGAACTAGCAATACGAACATCTGTTTACTTTTAGAACAATCTTTTCCAAAAATCTATTTAATGTACTTTATTGTCATGGTGCTAGATTTTTTTAAAATAATAGTAATTTTAAATTATTTTTTGCACAAGGCCCTCAAACAAAATTAATGATATTTTTATCAATTCTTTAAAGGATCTAAATGAAACAATCCTATTAAAAAATAGAAACGCAAGGTGAATTTCCTATACTTAATTCAACATTTAATTGAATGTTTTTATTGTAAATGGGATCATCGAGAAAATTTCGCCTAATAATTCCCCCTCCCGTCATTAATCTATATTCACAAAATACACTTTCCCATACATGGTATGTAGGATTAAATGATTCTGAAAAATAGTTCGTGTTACTGGCAGGCAATATAAAGCACATAAAAAGCAAAAACATACCATAAATTCCTGTTAGTAAGAATTTGTAGAATTACATTGATGACTGACAAAATGAAATTAAATACGAGTTATTAATTTGTAGATCTACATGTTAAAAATATTTTGCAATTATCCACTCAAATCAAATTATTAATTAATTTAGTTAAATGAAAACATAATGTTCGTTATTTCATCAAATAACGTCAATATGATTCAAAAGTTTCACTAATTTGGTTTCACTAACTGTTAAATGAAAATAACTGAGAGTGACGTATTCATGATATGATGATGCTTGATTTTGAAACTACACGAAAACATTAATATTTTTAGAATATTCGAAACGGTGGACTAAATTAGAACATACTTCAATACAAGGTTTGCATAAGGTACAATTCATTACTAAATATAACTAGCACCACTGTTGTGACTACTTTTCTGTAGTTAGCGTATTGAATAAACATGTAACTAACCTATTGAAAGTGAAAGATATTTGATTTAGAAATGTTTCAGTAAAATATTAATAAATATTTGTTTTTTCGTATCAAACTATTTTAAACTTTTTACGACTTTCTTTCATTGTTAACTGTATTCAAATACTAATCCGAAATTTCACTTGTCTTAATTTCTCACTCTTCTGAGCAGGCTGTACATTACTACTGAATTTTTTCAGACGTTTCTCAAACCACATTTTCTGGATTAAGTTTTGTTCTTAATTATCTTCATACCCGTACACTTGGTGAAAACACATTGATAGCCGATAATCAAAGTGAATTAAGTTTGACCACAATGTATATCCCCCAAATCGGTTATCCTGTCGAGAAGTTATTTGTCGTCAAACATCACGTTGCTTTAACTTTTAATTAAATATTGTATGTAATAACACTGTACATAAAATATATAATTATAACGACTTAATTTTATAGTAAATTTAAAAAAAACTAACAATTAAAACGTATTATAAGACACGGTGGCATTCAGTTGTTTTTATAATCCATGTTTAAAATAATTCATAATCTTGATGATGGGTGTCTGTATCCTGAGTGTTTTTACGAATCTAACAAATAATAAATATTACTAAGCTAAGATGCATTTTTTAAAATCGGTAGATTTTACATTAATACGAATAAAAAGTAGAATACGAAGATATGTTACTCTGTTTTTCAGTGCTTCCATTTCCAAAGTTAGCTCCTGTATTGCAATTATAGAATTATCAAACACCTTGAAAATTAAAACAGAAATGGAAGAATCAAAATATTTTGGTTTCAGTGATTGGTTAGACACGAAGATTTCGAATGAGAAATGCAATGTGAACATTCATCCTTTGGAATCTTAGAATATCTCCTAGTTTTGAAGTTTCTGAATATTCAATTACTCACTACATCGTTCTGTCCCTGGATCGCTCGTTTCACTGCGAACATTACGGCTAATAAATGGCTTGTTTACAATGTTCATTCTTTCGTTGAAAGTAGATCGTACATTTCCTTTCTGTGTTTATAGAAGGCTGTTGCAGTTTGAGTGCAGATAAATGGTTTTTTCTCAGAGTATGTAAGAGCGAAAGGTGAGATGTGGGTATGGAGGCGTGTGCGTGGAGGCGTGTGCGTGGAGGCGTGTGCGTGGAGGCGTGTGCGTGGAGGCGTGTGCGTGGAGGCGTGTGCGTGGAGGCGTGTGCGTGGAGGCGTGTGCGTGGAGGCGTGTGCGTGGAGGCGTGTGCGTGGAGGCGTGTGCGTGGAGGCGTGTGCGTGGAGGCGTGTGCGTGGAGGCGTGTGCGTGGAGGCGTGTGCGTGGAGGCGTGGGCGTCTAGGCGTGGGCGTGGAGGTGTGGGCGTGGAGACGTGGGCGTGCAGACGTGGGCGTGGAGGCGTGGGCGTGGAGGAGTGGGCGTGGGCGTGGAGGCATGGATCTGGTTGCCAGTGGATGCATGGGCATAGACGCGAGTGTGAGAGTCGCGACGTGAAAATAAGATCGTGGGTGTGAGGGCGAGGAAGCACAGTCTTTGTGAGGTGTAGCAAGTGTGGAATTTTTATACGAATATTTGTTTTTACCAAAAATAACTCTTCACCGCTTTCTGGATAATGTATTGATAAAATGATCTCAGACATTTCGCTGACTATGACCTCTGACCTACATCTTTTTTTCAGATATCTATGTAATAATGTGTTCTGGCAAAGTCTTGGCAATGTAGTAGGGAGGAGCGGTACATTGTGTTCTATGCCTCACGAGAAAGAAAAGTTAATTCAACTCGTTTACATACGACGACAAATTATCAAGTTGTACGTTGTGTAAATACAGGCCAGAAAAACGACACTCAGCCGCTCCGGCCTTGGCCCTTAAATGTTGGCACTGCGCTCTTCACGGATGTGACATTCAGAATTGATCGGGTAAAGTCTAGACAAGAGTAGCCATAGTATACTAGAAGGTTCTGCTATTGAAAATTCACAAAACGTATTTTCAGAAGAAAATGTATGTATGAAAATCTAAAGATGTTTTCGTCTACATTCACTTATGAAAACGATGTTGGATAGTTTATGAGGTGAAGTGAACGAAATAAATTTTTCCACACTATACAAATTTTGGCTTTCTAGTGACCAAAATAACTTTTCTCTGATGGCGCTCATCCCTACATCTAGTCTTCTGGGTTAGTTTGGCAGAAGTACTTAATGAGGTGGATGTGTTAATTGGTTTCTGTGCCTTTGACACATTGAGTTTCCAGTATTGACAAATCAACTTTGAAACACACAGTGACAAATTAAAGATGATACTACGAGAGGCGTGACATAAAGCGGATCGCATGGGGGCACACTCTCAAAATAATTTTCGCAAGATATGTTTTGTAGAAAGGAGTTCCAGTATCACAAGTTTGGTAATCACACTATTATTTATTATTCCTTTTATCGAGACATTTTATTATTAACTCTCATATTTATAGCAGTATTACAATGCATGAAATTTTCTCTATTCCAGCTAGGTGCTATACTGATTTTCATTGAGAGTACGAAAGAACAATCAATTAGATGATTCACGTCTTTCAATGACCTCATTCACTTAAAATTTCCACGTTCGAATTTTCTTATCTGGCAAATGAGAATACTAACGCCTGAATCTTCTTGCTTATTAATCTCTTTAAAGTAAATTTGCATAACCTTAAGATTCGAATTATTATCTCATTCTCTTACTTTCGTTTGCGAGGATCTCTCTCTCTCGTTACTTTATAATTATACAAATGAAATGCTAACGGCACTAGATTTCAAGATGTAAGTCGTATTTATCGTGCTATCTGTTTTTCCCAAAGCTAACGTTGCTACAGGCGTGACTGTGCTCGGAAAAATGACACTTTGGCAAAGAAATAAGAGGGGTTTATGATCATACACGTCGCGTTTGACGCACTGAAATGAAATAAAGTCGAAGATATTCCGAAGAGTTTTGGCAAAAGAAGGCAAAACAAAATTCGAATTACGAGTATAAAACTTCTGATCTGTTTCTCTCTCATAATACATACGTCATCGAAATTCTGCAACAGGGTGAAGTTTTATCACAATCAGACACAAAAAGCTGATTTATGGAATGTATATTTTAGGAAATAAGAGACCTAACAGGCAGTACCTACCTGCTGTAGCCTCATTTAAGTCTAGACGAAAGAAGTCTTATGGTATTGAGACGGTTTAGAGACCCTGACTGATTAATTGACTAAAATGTTTTAAAATTGATTTCTGCCTCTCCAGTAAGGCTTCAAGCTGTCTAGTACTGGCGTTTAATTTATAATTTGATTCTTAGTATTTTATTGTATAGAGAATTACATAAATTAGAGGTTTCCTGAGTACAGCTGTATCACGTAAATGAAAAAAACTGTCTTGCAGTTCTCGCTCTGGTGTGTATTGTGTTAGTAATGTGCGTGTTTGGGACAATAATTGTGATTTTGTAATGTATGGGTAATGTAATGCTAAGATTGTAAATTTTGAGTTGATTCGAGCAACAATAATTCGAAAAAATAATTAAATAAGCTTGGAGAGTTCGGGGGTTGTGGGTAATGTGCAACTTGTACAAAAGGACAAAGATGGTGCTGTTTTTGAACTACCTACCTACAATGGAGGTATTCAGTTCGCTTTGAGCAGCACTTCGCTCCTCTTATCTCAACCCTAACCTCACCTTTTCTCGCGGTGCCGTGTGTTTTTTTATTGTTCGGTGGCTTTGATATTTAAACCGCACAGAAAGCCAAGTGCGACTTACGGCCGAAGCTGCCGCAATGCGGCTTTTACGGAAGACATTTATCATTTTCTGCTAAGAAACTAATAATGAAATGAAAACAGTGTTAAGCTCCTAAACAGAGACTGTTCTCCACAAATACAGGAGTGTGAATTGGAAGGTGAAAACTCGACAATTAGTGAGCTAATATCCATAATACACTTAACACATTAAATTCCAATAAAACTATGACAGTCATAACTCCCCCAGCAACAATTACATTATGAACAACAGCAATTCAATTACAATAATACAACAATTCATACTGCAATATCAATTACTGCAACAATTTTCAAATGCAATTAATACTTCTTCGCCACAATTCTTACTGCAACATCAATTGCAACAATCTTCAAATGCAGTAAGGTCTCCTCCGCAACTTCAACAACATCAACTTGCCACCGAACAGAAGAACAGCAATATTTGGCAGGCGAATGACGATATAGGAAAATATGAATCGCAGAGTACGAAAATTCTCACACTTTGTGGGTACGAATATTCACAAGGAGAAAATCAGGGACGAAATATCAAGACGAGCCGAATCCAGGATTAAAAAAGCGCCAGGCAGCGCAACGAGACGTACAAACACCACCAGAGCGCGTCGCGGCGCACACAGGCAGATGAACAGCCGTCGTTGCGAGAACGCGCTGCGGCTGGCGAGCCAGTCCTCCTCTCCATCTCCCGGGCAGCAACAGACTGCGCGACCTCTGTATTTATGCCCCTTGGGGACTGCGGGTCTCCGCCGCTTCCTTTTTTCTACTCATTCCTCCCTTTCTTATCTCTCCTTCCCTCCGCTTCCGTTCCTCGACGTATGCAACGCTGGCGTCTTTTGGCCCCCGCCAACCCGACGCGACGCGACGCCTCAGCTCACCTGCGACTGCGGGCTGCAGACGTTAGTCTCGGCGCCTCCGCCTTGCGTCGTTTCAGGCGCACTAGCACGCCCTGGGGGCGACTTTCGGAATCGTGTCCATGCCTACGCTGCCAGCTAAACGAGTTGTACGGGATTTCTTGGCAGCGTCGTCGTTTGTCAGCGCAAGTGTTCCTGGGGAGGGGGGGGGGGGGGGTAGTAATTTCTTTTCTTGTGGGATGTGATGCGTGGTTGTGAGGGATGTTGGTTTTCTGATCTGGGAGGTTTGGGTTGCCTCGCTGTCAATAGAAGTGAACAGGTGTCTCATAATAAATGTAACAAACTTTTAGATGTTGTAAGGGACTCGAGGATAATTACTTTCTTCGTGGGAATATGTGGTGGTAAATTTCATACATCAAAGTTAGTTATTGCGTGATATTTACTTTTGATTGGAAGGCAACTTATCATGAACTGGTATTTGCCATGTCACATTCTGACAGTTCAACAGATTTCGTGTTTCCGACACTTACCAATGTATGGTATGTTGCCTACTGATTAGAGGCAAATGTCAAAAACAAAACTTCAGTACTTGTCACTACCCATCACAACTTGTTACATTCCATTTTTTTAAACATTGTTCTGAGATAACTTATATACTTTTATTAAAACATTTATTTAATATTTGGACTTCTGTCACCGAAACCTTAAGTTACAGACTTTATAACGTGTGCCCGTAAAAAGTGTAGAAGGGAAATTCCTGTTAAGTGTGGATTTCCGCCCCACATCTACTGCCGAACCTTCAATGCTAATTAACAACCATTGATACCCAGTCTTTCCATAACTTTAAGACTATTGGATTTAGTACATCTTTAAAAGAAAATATAATACAAATGAAAGAGTTATGCAAATATTGCCATATCTCTTCTGGGTGAATTACGCATAAATTTATATAATGGTTGGAAACGCAATTTAGTGATATGTGAATTCGTATCATACACGATGGAAGTATACATCAAGTAAACATATTGTAATGGATATCTTTTTCATTTACTAAAAACATCAATTTTCATTAGAAATTGTGTTAAATGTGGAATGAAAGTAACAGTTCACTAACATCAGAAAATGCGAAGCCAGGCCCTTCCCCATCTTACAATGTCAAACCCGAATTAAGTAGAATTTGTGCCAACAATTTGGATTGCCGTTCGATTGACGCAATGTATTGCCGGACGGAAAGTCTTCCGAAATCGCAGAAGGTTGCAGAAAAAAACTCTTCCTCTGTCCGGGACTTTCGGATTGGGGCGACCGGGCACCGCCCTCCCCGTAGGCCCCGCCTAACCTGCCCCGCCCCGCCCCTCCCGCCCCGCCCCGCCCCTTCGGCCCCGCCCCGCCTCTCCGTCCCCGCCCCGCCCCTCCGGCCCCGCCCCGCCCCCCCTGCCCCGCCCCGCCCCTCCCGCCCCGCCCCGCCCCTCCGGCCCCGCCCCGCCCCGCTCCGCCACGCCCCGCCCCACCCCGCCCCACCCCGCCCCGCCCCGCCCCGCCCCACCCCGCCCCGCCCCGCCCCGCCCCGCCCCGCCCCGCCCCGCCCCGCTCCGCCTGCGCCCTTCTGCAAAATGAGCAAAGTTTCCGTTTTCATTTTTTGCGCTGTGCCTCGTCGTTGATATCGCGACGTCGGGCCACTGCGACGTCACCCTGCAGCTGCCTCGTTCCCATCATCTCCGTCTGGGGTCGGGTCGCGTGACGGCACTGCACTCAGGAGCAGCGGCCGCAGATGGGGGGAAATTGCAAGGGATATTAAAAGTTTAAATAAAAGAGGCAGCAGGGTCTTGGAACTTGGTCAAGAGAGGGTACTGCTAATTAGTTATTTGACAACGTCTCGGAAAACGTGTGTCAGTCATCAGGACTGTACATACATAAGAAGATCCAAGTGTAGATTCAAATATAATGAAGTTTATATATTACAAACAAACCACATGTATACACAAATGAATAAATATACACCATGTATATATTACAGTATAGATCTAATGTATATGTAGGCATATGTTTAATGTATATGAACCCATTATCCACAGCAATTAATGTGAAATCTGTTGTTTTCTATTTTTGTCGTTTTATATATTTTTCCTTTTCACATTTATGTGTCAATCCTAATTTTTTTGTGGCTAAATTGCAAATTTTAGTAGTCCCATTTTTGAGACAATGGCAGGATGTGGAAATTTTTATTTTTGTGCTGAAAAAAGTATTATTTTTTTCATTTTTGTTTACTTATTTTCACTAAGAACTATTATTACAAACTTTAAAGAATATTTTAAGTACCATTAACATTAATTATTAAAAAATATTTACTTCTTATTTAACGATGCAAAGCATCTATCGTGAAGTGGCACATCACAGTGACTGCAGTTTTGTTTTGTTTTCAGTTCACAGGCTGCATAACGCCTAAGGATTTCTATGGGTATTACTAAATAATTTCGTGAATCAAATCATTAATTATTATGTCCCATTTAAATTTGAGTGAGAGTAAGGTAAAAAAAGTCGCCTCCACCTCTTTTTTATCTTACTCTCACTTTATACAGAGATATTGGGTTCTCAAGGAGGCTACATCTCCGATACATGCATAATATGATTTCACGAGGTTTGGCATGAGTACATATTTTTTCTCCTTTTGCGAGAAACGTTTTACAAAAGAAATTGGTTCGATGCACTGTACATGGTACCAAATGTCACTACCTTGCAAACCTCTCTCTCACAATCAGTACATAATTGTTTTTGTTAAAACAATAATCAATATAACCTCTCTCTTCTTTTTCACATTCTTTAGAAGATATTAGAGAGAACTTTTTGTTTGATTATCGCGAATACTTTCAATTGCATTCAACTTTTGATTTTTCAGAAAAGAAAAGGGTCATGGCTGAACAAAAAGTCATCAAAGAATAATTCATGTTGCTCTGGCACTTATAGATATAGATAGATATTGATAATTTCATGAATTTGTTAAAGCAGCATGTCACATAATTTTCACTACAGCCCGAGTAAAATAAATAAACCTTGGTTCACGGCGGAAAGACGTAACCTTGAATAAAAACAAATATGCAACAAAAGAACATGCCTACCTAAATTGTCATTGTCCAAAAATTGGACACAAATTATTTTTTATTGTTACATATACCTAAAATGTGTTTCACTATTAATTTTTCACGGGCTTTCCATACTAGTTTATGTTATACTCATAAATAAAATGAAATATCAGCAAGAGATATTTATTTTTTCTATAAATATATGATAAAATATTGCGTCTTTGTTAAAAACGTTTTTAGTATTTTTGTTAAGAAAACAAATTCTATACCGAAAATATTTTCTAATACAGGAAATTACTACTTAAAACGACCGGACATTGGCAGTAATTTTATTTTTTGTGTACAAATTCGACAAGGAATGTAGTCTCCTGGAAATTATAACATCATGAAGTCACATTTCACAATTAATAATTTCAAAAGTGCTAAGCTACTCGTAGATCACTGTCATTGCTATTTCCGAAAGCGTCATCCCTAAAGCAACTGCGTCTTCAAGTACTTGTCGCTAAAGCTACACCACCACCCTCGGGCAGCGCTGGTAAAATTTTAATAAATTACCCGCCCTTGTACATTCCCGTTCCGCAGATGTAACGAGGACGGCAGTAACACTCCCCAAGTGCGTGCAAGTGTCACTTTATTTCCTTCAGTTTGCATTCAGACTTGAAAAGCTTTTAATCCCACGACAACGACGTAAAATTCTCTCCCCACAGCAACAATGATAGGGGGCAGAGTACAGAGGAGCCAACCCCGACGCAAGGAAACGCCGAAGGGACAGCACGGAGGAGGAACGGAACAGTAGGGGGAGGGGGTGGAGGCGGGGAGGCCCTCTGGGGACGGCGCGAGGGGCGAAGGCGATAATTAGCCGGCAATGAATAATCACCGAAAATAGCGGAGTGTGGGCGGTTCCGCACGGCGGGGCTGAAAAGTCGTTGGCTGGAGAGCGCCCGTGCCTCCCACGCCTTCGCCCCCGCCCTGAGAGCCCCTGCATGCACCTCCGGCGGCGGACCACAGCAGCGGGGGCGGAATGACTGCAGAAGGTCGGCCAGAGATGACGCAATGACGAATGAGTATTTATTGATTGAACAAATGTCTTATTATGTGTAGTGCCTGATATATTCGAGATGGTCGTTCCTTCCCTCGTGAAACGGTAGATCCGGCGCCGACCTACCTCGGTTGCGGAGTTTTTCCGTTGAGCGGGGCACCGCCTCAGCCGGGACAAGCCCTTAGCTCCTGACACGTGTGGCTGAACACTGCGCTATAATTGGCGTAAGTGTATATGTACATATCAGGGGAAAGGAGGGGACCAACATAGTGAAGGAAAGATCGCGTGCGGTCCTTGGCCCGTTGGTTAGGGTAGGGGTGCGTCACGCATTTTTTACTGAAGACTGAAAGCTTGGAAAACTATCGATCAGAGCTGCTGGTTGCTATAATTATCCTCTAGACAGTAGTTGAATTCGTCCCAGGTGGGTCGAAATCCACCGCCGTCCTGACTGACTCCGGTTCAATGATTCCGCAGAAGAAGTATTGCTGCAATTGAGCTATTACAGCTGAATTTGCAGTGAGAAGATGAAGTGGAATGTGTTGTCACTGAGGGGCACGGATGAAGTGTTTGGTGCTGTTCACTTATCACCAACTATTAAGTGTTTTTGCTGCTTGAGCAGGTCGTACAATCTCCGTTTACTGGTACATTGGTTTATTTTAGTTCAATCAACTTATTGCATTCCTTCGTCGTCATTCCCCACTCATTCTCTTCAGTTCATCCGTTTACTGCGTCCTCACACATACACATTCACCAATACACATTCATGACTAGTTGGTATTTTAGAAGGAAATGTAGTTCATATATCTTACCGATGAATTATGAGCAAAGCATTAATAGATATAAAAATTTACTATGGTACTAATTTTTATTTCTGAACTACTACGAAAAATAATTACTTTTATTATTATTATTATTATTATTATTATTATTATTATTATAAATTCGTATTATTCACTGAAATGAAATTAAATTCAGTGCACTGAATTACTTTTATATAAAACATTACATTTTCAAAAATATTTAAGTTAAATGAAAACTATACTATTAAACGAAATATGGCTATTCATTCGAGATAATTACTTGAATCACTTATAATGTTCTATTTCTAATTGTATGCATCAAACACATTTCATTCAAATAATGTGATCTGTACGGTTATGGTAAAATATAGTTATTTGCTATATTGCTATATTATTTGATAAATACTCGTATGTTGTTGGTTTTTATTGGTAATAGATCGAAACCCTTCCAAACTATCTACGACCGTAAATCATGTGTTTTCAGATACGTACAGTGGAGAAAAAAAAGCACGGGAGCCAGCCAGCCAGCCGAGAGACTTGAAACATTTCACGATAAGGATAATTTATGCCACAACGTTCATCAAGTGACACACCTCTCCCACGCATTTTCTCTCGCAGCCTCCGCTAAAACCTCGCGCGCAGATATCAACGCACGCACGCACGTTTGTGCGCTACGCATCATTTATGCACGCGTGACATTCGCGCTCCCAAACTTCATTTAACAACATTGAATTTTTCATGGCCGCATCACTGAAATAACACGCAATCACACGGTTCACATGATATTTGTCCTTTAATAATTAATTTAGCAAACTTCGCGGTCTTTAGTTTGCTCAAACCGCGTTCCCCTTGGCCCTGATGCTCACGCGTAGAGGAACATGGCGAAAAAAAGACGACTCCGACTTTTTTTTCTCTTTCTCCCTCTCTCCCCTCCCCACTGGTGGGGGAAGACGGTACGCTGCAGCAATTCCGGCCAAGATTTATTTAAGCATAGAACTGCCTGTGGGTTAGGCTCGGGAGGTAGTTAGGGAGAATGTAGCGGCGGGCGGGTGGGGGGGGGGGGCGCCGCCGGGGTGGAAGCCAGAGGGCTGGCGGAACTTTGTTGGAAAAGACCCAATTCCAGAGAGGTGTCGCGCTTTCTCCTTGCGCGCGGGCGCGGCCGGGCTGGGCCGGAGAGCAGGCAGCCGGAGCGAGAGAAAAAGGGGAGGGAGAAAGAGGAGGGGGAGGAGGAGGAGGAGCGGGCGGACGCAGAGGTCTTTGTCGGCGGAGCGGGTCGTGTCGCGGCGCGGCGCGTCCGGTGGCGTCGCGCGCGCGCTCCGTGATCGTCGCTTGCGCACAGATTGCGCCAATCAGCGAGGGCCGAGCGCTAACGAGCTCGCGAGCGGCGGCGAGGGCGGCGGGGGCGGCGGGGCGGCGGGGGCGGTGGGGGCGGCGGGGGCGGCGGGGGCGGCGGGGGCGGGGGGCGGCGGGGCGGGGGGTGGGGGCGGCGGGGGCGGCGGGGCGGGGGCGGGGGCGGCGGGGGCGGGGGCGGCGGGGGCGGGGGCGGGGGCGGCGGGGGCGGCGCGGCGGTGGGGCGGCGGGGGCGGCGGGGGCGGCGGGGGCGGCGGGGGCGGCGGGGGCGGCGGGGGCGGCGGGGGCGGCGGGGGCGGCGGGGGCGGGCCCACTGCGGATTAAGCTCTCGCCGCGGGCGGAGGTCGCGGGCGGCGCCGGGCGGAGCGCAGGTTGCCTTTTGACTTAGGCGGCGGAGGCGCGTGGCGACCCGGGGCGGCGCGAGGGAGGTTGGGGACGAGGTGGGAGGCGGTCAGCGAGGGCAGATGGCGGCGGGAGCGCCAGAGGGTGCGTAAGGCTGGCTGAATACGGATGAGGGCGGGTGAGAGCAGGTGAGAGTGGGTGAGAGGATATGTGGTGAGAGTGGATGATGGTGAGGGTGGTTGAGGGCCAAAGAGTAGGATGAAGGACAATGAAAGTGGAAGAGAGCGGGTGAGAGAATTTGAGAGTAGGTGAAGCTCAGCGAGGGCCAGGAGTACGGGTCGAATGGGGAAGGCGGGGAGGATAGGCTTTGGACAGATGAACGTGGATGAGAGTGAGTGAGGGCGGGAGAGTACAGGTAGTGGCTAGTGAGAGCGGATGAGAGCGAACAGGGGCTGCAAAAAGAGACGTGGACAACAAACGAGAGGGAACGAAGTGTGAACAAAGAAGCAAGCTCCAGTTTACTAATTGCTGGAGGGCTCTTATGAGGAGGAAATATAAGTTGTGTGTGCGGACGATGGATGTCGAAGTTGTGGAACGGTGAAGATCTGAATGTCGGAATTTAGAAAATTGGCAGTAGGATTTAATTTCGACATATTGGGCATTACCAAATAAATAGGTTATTTGATGAGACCGAAAAGCGTTTAATGGCAAGACAACAGCGAAAACTTCTTTTTACTTGCAACGTAAAAATCTTTTTATTTGCAATCATTAGGACCAGAGTCAAAAGCAGCTAACAGAAGCAAAGGAGAACCAAAGAAAGATTCTGAAGATTAAGCAAGATTATATTGAGTCAACAAGTCGAGTTGAAATTGTCATACTGCAGGTAAGCATTTTGTTGGATTTACGGCGTGAAGACGTTTACTTGGGGAGGGAGGCAGCATTATTGAAACCGTGATCAGTGGATGATTAAATGGGATATTTAAGTGAGTAGCTGGGGCGAAAGCTGGGCCTGAAGGTAGCTGAACGAAGAAACCGGCATCCCTCACGCAAGCACGCATCCATTGCAGAACTAGAACATATTTCATTAGGGCACAGGATTCTCTACTGCAATACTATTCTTAGTCAAGGCTTTGAAAACGAGGACCACGGGCGATGACTTTATTGAAACCGTCTATAAAGATATCAGAGAAGAGGTCACTGCAAACGAATTACAATAAATATACATTTCAATATATTTATTCAAGTCTCACGTAAAATGTCGATCTAATAAGATACATAAGTGCTGGAAGGTGGTCAGGCTTGTGAACTTAAGAGCCCTTGAAACGGCCGGCCGCACGTGCGCTCTAACGGCGGAACGAAGAATCGCGGGCTGAGCCAAGTTGCAGGAGGGGGAGGCGGCGCCGGCGGAGCGTGCGACAGGGGGCGCGGCTGTCGAATCGGAGCGGGTAACGTGTCTTTTGTTCGGAATGCGGGTTGCCCCTGTTTTGAGGGTCGCGGGCCGAAGACCGCCCCGCCGCCGGCGTCGTAACTCTTGTTATCGAGTGTTCGCTGTCGGGCGAGAAACGCCGCGGCCTCACTTTGGCTGCGAGCGCCTCACTGGGACTGCAAAGACCATTGCGCCTTGTTTCCTCCCGCTTGGTTTGTCGACTTAATGGCAACCGTTACTGCCGCAAGCGTAAAATCCCTTTGCCCTTTAACAGTTTCTTCGCTTGTCAGCGACGCATGTGGCTTTTAAAAGACACTGCAATGTGGTGGGCGCGACGGTTTGAATCAGATTTAAAGCCGAGTTCTCCAGCGCTTTAAATCGGCATCTTAATTTAAACGTAATATAAACGTAAAAACGTTTTATGTAAACGTAATAAAAAAAATTTCATGGAACGTAAGAAGATATGTTTTATACCGATGTAAATATGTGATATATAAGTATTCAAATCACAACTAGTTTTTGTTGTTGTATTTTTTTTTCCATGTTGTCTTGCATAATGGTCAAACGTGGTATGAATTTCCATGAAGTAAATATAAGTTGAATAATGTATATTTGTATTGCCCATATTATGTACACAATTAGCAACTCAAAGTGAGCGGTTTAAGAATTGTAAGAGAGTCTTTCAACGAATATGTATTATCAAGTTGATTGTGATTGTAGAAAGAATAAATATCTCCAAAGAGATAAGAAATGCATGCTATTATTGGCCTCTCTGAAGGAATTTTGTTATTGACTCTACGGCAATGACTGAACCACATTTGTATTTCTCCCTGTGTTCGGTACCATCCGAGCCGTTAATAAATACTAGTGACAATTGAATAATCTTCAGTGGCCGATATTGATGAAGTAATAAACAACACCACTCCACTCTTCCTTTACTGGGCTATCCACTGCCAGGTTTTGACGAAGGCTGAGCACAGCTATTTTAGTAAATCAGATGAGTTGTATTTTGAAGATATATTTTAATAAATAGATAACGTACTATTCAAAATATTACGTAAAACAATTACAATAAACTGCGGCTAAGTGCCTCTCTACTTAAAAAGTCAAGGGGAGATTCCTAGATTTCCGAAGGCTATCAAACATCCGGCGAGAAACTCATGCAAATCAAATAACACGTACAACTTTATCCATAAGTACACATTAACAGTTGCGTTTCACGCCTGAGCTCGTTCTCACACTGACTCTCACTGAATATAAACCGCACTTCTCCCGAATATTTACTGTTACAAACCGCTCTCCCTCAGATATTGACACGGACTTTGTCCGGGGCCGGCAATCGGCCGGGCGCGAAAAGCCACTATCACGACCCGCAATTCCACCGCCTTCCCTCTCCCTTCCCGCCCTCGCCGCAACCGCCGCCATCAATGCCACCACCACCGTCGCCAGCCTGCACTCGCCGCCTCCATCGCCACCACCACTGCCAGCAACATTGCCGTCACACCCACCGTCGCCGTTACCGCCCGCCCGCCCGCACTCGCCGTCTCCACCGCCGCCACCTCCACTGCCATCATCATTACCGCCACCCCAACGCCTCCGTCGCCAGCCGCGCGCCCCAGCCACCTCCACTGCTGCCACTGCCTCCACCCCACCGCCGCCATCTCCAATGCCGCCGCCGCCGCCACCCCCACCGCCTCCGCCACCGCCCGCCCGCCCCCTGCCGGTGGCCATCTGGCCGGCGTCCTCGCGCGGCGATCACGTGATGGATGGGGAGCAATCCCCCTCCCCACCGCCCCGGGGCGGGCGCCGCGCCGCCAGATGGGGCCCCGGAGGAGTGGGCGAGAGGGCAGCCGCCGGGCTGGGGTTCGAGGCCGGGCGGAGAATGGATCACGCCCAGACCAAGATCTGGAGAGCGTCCGGGGGAAGACGTAAAGGAAGACGAGGAGCGGAAGTCTGAGTTTAATGCCTAAGCGAGAAGAGGTCCAATGTTGGAGTTGGAGTACCACAAGGATGCCAGGCGAGCCGATAGCACACCTTAGGAAAGCCGAAAATGAAGACGAGAAGAGAGGAGTGTTTAACGCCGAGGCGAAGGGACTCCGGACGATCTAATGGGTTCGATCGCGAGGGCCGCACAGATTGCGATGACAAAGGGCAAACATAACGTCAAGGGCTGAAAAATGGCGCTGGAGAAAAAAGGTCAGAGGTGAAGGTCAGCGCCGAAAGGCTGAGCATGGTCGTGGATAGGACAACGAATGTACACTGTTAGTAGGAGGTTGCAACGTGCTTTGGCCTGAGTTAGTAAATTGTAAAATGTGATTTCGAATGGGAGCTACAACGTAATTGAAGAAGAGAAAGAGTCAGGTCGAAAGTAAAGGAACAGGGAGGGGCCAAATGTTGAGAAACTATCTGACCGAGAGTGCAGTTGGAAGTGTGTGTGTGTGTGTGTGTGTGTGTGTGTGTGTGTGTGTGTGTGTGTGTGTGAAACATTAAATTGATGTCGAGGAAGTGAAGTGTAATGTTGAGGAACAGTGCAAGGTATTCGAGAAATAATGGCAGGCGTTAAAAAATCAAGAAAAAGACACGACAGTAAACTTGTATATGAATACAGTGCACCTAGTATCATAACAGGGATGTATAATTCTTAATGAACAAGTGATATTGATGCTCAGATGAAAATAGGAATTAAGGTAGAACACTGGATTGTGCGACAGGGAAAACAGAGAACCGAGAAAATCAGCCGCGAAGTCGCTCTGGCCACTACACACTCATATGTGGAGCAACATATCAACAAGTATTAATTCCATAAGAGGAACGTTCGCAAGAAAAGATATTTGAAAATATTAAACTTTACTTCGCTAGGGACAGTCAGTACCCGTGAGCACCAAGTGAGCACATAATAATGACAATTTCATATGTTACTTCTTACATTTAAAACATATTACATGTAATACAGTATTCCATATAAATGTATACATTACATTTTTAAGTTAACACCTTCTAGCACTAAGCTTACTTGCGGAGTTAATACATATTCATCTGTTGCTCCACAAATGAAACTGGCCACAGCCTGAGCTCGAGTCCCGTAGGTTCCGTGCTCCGTGCCCGTGGCCTCCACTCTTCGAGTCCCCCTGGGCGGCGGGTGGCGGAGAGGGGGAGGGGGGCAGGAGGCCGTGTGGCGGGGAGGGGGGGGGCGAGAGCACGTGAAGAATGCGGCGCGCCCACCCGCGAAATCCGCCGCCGAGCCGGGGGCGGCCGCGCCGCGCCGCGTGCGGGGGTGCAGGGGGCCGGGAGGGGCGGGTGCAGGGGTGCAGGCGGTGGCCGCGGGGCGGCGCCGCGAGTGTGTGCTTGTGTGCTTTGGAGCGGTTGGAGGGGAGGGGCAGGGCAGGGCAGGGCAGGGCAGGGCGCCCTGGCCTGGCCCCGAGCGGCAGGAGCGAGCACCGCTGCGTTAATCAGTAATGCGCCGTGAGGCCCTTAGTCATCGAAGGGCCCCGGGCAGGGCGCAGAGCAGCCACCACGCCCACCGCGCTCTCACCAACTCCAGCAGCACTTCGCTCCACGAGCAAGAACATACGGCTGGTTTAGGCAGGTGACTCATAACTCCCACAGAACGCACGTTTACAAATAATGGTGCAAAGGGAGAGAGAGTCCACTTTCATGCTTTTCACAGGAATTGAATACAAAGTTTTAAAGCGATGTAATACAGTTGGAAATGTTTCTTTCTTACCCCAATTTTTAGAGACATGTTTTCACCTGTTTAAGCGTGCTAGAAAATAGTACTCGATTCCAAAAATAGCATAATGCTAAACTCTAAAATTTCATGAAAAGTGAACATTGATTGTTCTACCACTAAAGACTTCAAATTAAGTAGTTTAAAAACACTCCGGAACTCAAGGAATATCAAAATTTTTAATGAAGTGCGAGAATGTTGTTGTTATGATAATACGAATTTCTACATACCAAAAAAATAATGTATAGCTTGCGTATTACACCTGAATTTCATGATGATGGTGACGATAACATTATTTACAAAGGTTATTTAAATCGCAGGTTTTGGAACAATCGAACTTGTGTCCTGAATTTACTCCACTGCTTGGTTTTCGTTTCTGCACATTCATGAAAAGTAAAAATTATCTCGATACAAAATTGGTTATGCAAAATTAAGTAAGAGAGTAATTGAAAATCAGAGTAAAATGAATGAAATGCAAGTTTAATTGCGCTTTTAGCGCCAACGAAGCTTCCAAAAAATGTTTCGAAATATACTCATTTGTTTCAATATCATATGCATTTCATCATCTGATTCATTGTTTTGAATCATTTTGTTTTCTGGCATATCTTTCAGTAATAATTAGAATGCAATCAATCACAATAATGATCGGTCAGGTTGCAAAGAAGTTTTTGCTCTTTCTTCATGTCTAATCCGAAAAAAGTATGTCAGTTTCTTATCTTACATTCGTTCATTATCCTACATTACAGCACATTCGTTCTCGCAATATTTGTAATGGTAACTCAAAAATTCGCAAAATATGCTTATGTTTTCAAAAAAATTGCATTACAGTTATTAAAGAATTGATTTTGAAGAGAATATTTTATTAAGAAACTAGTGGTGCTCAAACCTCTCATAACATCTCGCATTATTTCTAACTCTTGCAATTTTCGAAAATATAAGAATTCGCAAGATGTGGGACAAGAACTAATTTTTTACTCTTCTTCTAAAATAGGATTGCAAATTGTCTTTTGCGATCGAATTTTTGTTCAGTTTTCGTAGAAAAAAAGAGCATTTCATACAAAGTGGAGTAAATAATGCGTTTAAGATATTTGGTAGAAGGGCTAGTGCAATAAAGGGTGTCGCGAGATCTGGTGACTCCACCCATATTCGTTGTTTGCCTATTCGCTCGGGCGGTGCCGTGGGCACACTCCAACAACAGGTGTAGTGTCGGTACCGTTAGTTCCCGATAACGATGTCGGAAGTAGCATCCTGGATAGGGGTCTCGGAACGCTGGAAACGTCACCAAAAACGATCAGAACTGGGTATCTTTTGTCTCGCTATAGTTTAATTTTCCAAAAATGTTAGTACTATTTTGCCATCACGCTAAATTTAGAAACAAAACACTCTAACACGAGGTGTTGCCAGAATCTATGTTTTGATGGTCCTTGATACCGAGAAATTGAATGACGGCATGTGTCTGGCCGTCCGTCTGTCAGTCTGCAAGCAACGCTAGAGGCTAAACCTTTCTGCTGATTTTCTCCAAATTTGATATTCCCCAATCGATCTGACTGATGTCGTGGCCCCTTCCATTTGAAACGGATATTTTAATTCTGGGGAATACTTTACATACCTGGGACATATTCCAAAATTTAATATTAATTAATAAATAATTAATAAATTGATTTAACTATCTTGTTGGACAGTGTGAAGGACCTTTTAGAGAATGATGCAGGTCTCATGTTCGTTGAAAGCTCTGACATTTCGAAAATTTCGAAAGTTCAAAATTTATTCGGAGTCTTCCTACAACTAAAATATTTTAACATACAGCTTTTCCCCTTAATGAAATATGTTTCTTAAAGATAGATTCTGAAATAATGCGATGTCAATTTTTCGAAAATTTGAGTACTTTTCGCGTAAATTTGCGAGAAAATAGGTCGAAAAAGTAGGTACTGTTCATGCTTTTTGGAGGTCTCTATTTTTTTAGAACCCGAGATACCTATCTAGACCAGTCCGCCTACAGTCACGCTTTTGTGAGACTTAAACCCACGCATCGTCGCTCGTTCCAGCGCCAACCGCTTGGGGCGCTGCTCGCTGCGAGGCCGGCGGCAGCAGCCGTGCGGCGTCGGAGAGGCGCCGAGCGCGCCTACGACCTACGATAAGTGCACGAGCGTGTTCCGGGCAGGTTTTTAATTTTCCGCTCCACGTGTGCGTCGCAAGTGGCGCGTGCTGCATTTTCCGGGAGCTGCGTTCTCTCCTCTGTTTCGCGAGAGACGCCTCCACCTCCGCCGCCGCGCGCGCTGGCTTCGCCGCAGAGGTGGCGCTGTTGCATGGCTGCTCATTGGCGGAGCTCGCGGTTCAAGTGTTCGTGCTCGAGGGCGTACGTCGGCTGTCGGCTGTTTCTCGACGATCAATCTCCCCTCGGAAGTTGTTGAATATTTAACGGATAATTAATTAAAAAAAGTTAATTATTCGTGATTTTCGTCTGAAATGCTCGTCTTGCGCGTAGAAAAAAGTTGAATTCGTAAGAAAAGAAGTAGAGTGGAAAGAACGAAAACAAATGCGAATATTTAATGAAGCAATCGTTATTGAATTTAGTGATGTATTTCAACGTTGATACACTGGAAGTTATGTAAGATTTTTTTTCTTCAATTGAAAGAACAAGGGGAAAGTGTCTTATGATATCATTTTTTTCAAAAATGTATTCGCACTGTCTTAAAAATATATTTATGATTCGCATCTTTGCTTTCTACGAAACAAACATACGATATACTTTTCCCAAATTATTCGCAGTACATTGTGCTACATTATAACCATTTATTTAATAAAGGATGATATTTAAATAAATAGCGGATTTATGATGATTATTGGCTTCATGCTGATTAAGCACAAGTGCTTATCTCGCTGCAAAGAAGCCCCATATTTTTTGTACAAACTTTTATTTTAGGTTATAAAATAAATATATATTTAATATAATTTCTAAAAAATTGCTGACTTGATTTTTCGATACAAGAAATAGTTGACTATCATTTAAGGACCCCAAAGTGCATTCATGCATAGGGTCTCTTAAGACTAATACGGCATTGATTATAATGAAAAGGTTTTTATAAAATTGCAAATGTGTTAGCGATAATTTTTATTTCGGAATATTTACTTTCTAACGGAACTTTGAAGAAACAATACAAAGATGGGAAGATATCGAAAGCCCAGAGTGATTTCTTGTGAATCCAGCAGGTTGGCACTCCTGCCTGGAAGAAAATGCGGGAGGAGGCCGCTTGTAAGGCGCTTCCGGGAAGGGGAATCCCCTTTTCCGCGAGGTGCGAAGAGCCTCCACCGGAGAGACAAGGCAAGAGGCTTCTTTCCCCCTCCCCTTCCCCCTCCCCTCGCGGTGTTTCTACCAGCTCTTCCCTAGCTCTAACTCCCTCCCGCGCCCCCCGGCACCCTCCCGTCATCGTGCAACCACGCCTCCCTCCCCCGCCCCCTCCGCCGCCAACGCCGTTTGAAGCGTCGAAGAGGAAGTGAGAGTCTCGCGAAACAAGAAATAAGCGACGGGCGCAGGGGGAGCGCGGGTCGCCGTCCTGGCCGCCTCCGACCGGCCGACCCACCCACCCACCCGGCGGGATTTTTCCAAAGGGCCCGGGAAAACTAGAGGAAATCGAAATGAATGTCGACTTCCAGAAGGGAGGGGCGCGGGGCGTCGGACGCAACCAGACACAAATAGAACACAAAAATCCTTTACAGACAGGAGGAAATGTGTGTGTTTCCTTCGCTGCGAGCGGAGGGGGCGTGGCGCAGAAGTGTTGGGATATGCGCGCCGGGGGCGGGGGAATCTTGAGTGGCCGGGGAGCGCAGCGCAGCGCAGCCGTGTAGGAAGAGCTGATAGAGAAGCAGGGGAGCACCAGAAACTCGGAGGAGAAATGAAGCGGCGCCGGCGAGGGAGCGAGGGATAGGAAATGAACAAGATGGGCTTCAAGAATCCATGGTTAGGTCTTGTGGTTTGCATTTCATCTATGCTGGTTTTAAGAAATGACGATAGACATCTATGGAATAGCAATTGAGTTGGACAACATTTATTTTCTCAGTGTAAAAAAACAAATTTTTACAATTACCTCGAGTAGTATAACTCGTATTACTAGTTTTATAAACAGAGTAAAATTAATTAACAGAGCAAAGTTTATCATTATATTTATCGTCCCTGAAGTTAGTTTAGTTTAGTTTAGTTTAGTTTAGTTTAGTTTTACTTGTACAAATACAGTCTGTGGAAGTACGTACAAGACTTCCATCATTTCAACTGTGTGATTACGTATTATAAAGAACTTTCTAAGAATGTTATATTCTGAAAATACTTTGTTAATGAATTATGTGAAATCGACTTCAGGTTTTCAACCGAATAAAGTTTTTACGTTGTAACAATATAATTTCAAAACAAATTGAATAAATTTTTCTAGCGACATTTAGTCGCTATATCACATTAAGAAGTAAGACAATGTTTGGACTGATATTAAAATACGAGAGGTAAACGTTTTGAAACGCTCTAAAAACGTAATCGGCAATATTTCCTCATACTATGTATACACACCGAAGTTTTTAAACTTATGTTCGCAAGTAATAATTCCCTTGAACTCGTGTCTCCTCCATGCAAGACGTAATTCACTTTAGAGTAATCAATAGCTACATAAGCCCTCTCGGGGGGCGGCAGACCTGTATTTCAAAATCCGGAAGTTATGAGTTGCTCCGACGGGAGCGGAGCGCGACGCCGGGCGTTCGGACCGCCATCGCCCTCCTCGCCCCGCCCCGCCCCGCCCCTCCTCGCCCCGCCCCCGCCCTCTCACCGATGTCGCTCTTGGAGACTGCTCCCGTCCATCAACGAAATAGGGTTCACGAAATATAGCCCGGAACCTCCGAATTTTTCCTCGTCAAACTCCCCTTTCTCGCCCCCACACCCTTTCGTTCTCACCGCGCGTCGCCCCCGCCCCCGCCTCCGCCCCCCGGTCACGGTCCCCTCCGCCTCGCAACAGGATCTATCTCGTCTCCTCCCAGAGCCACCTGGAAACGGCCTCCATATTTCAATTTCTCCTGCGCGACTTTTCGGCTATGGCTTGTGCCGGCGCTTTCCCTGCGGCGCGCGCCGCCGCCTACAACGAGTCATGGAGGACGGTGGTGTCTTTCCGTTTACGCTCTTTGTTGTGCGCGGCGTTGTGTTGCATCTTTCCGCTGATTTATTCCTTCCCGGGGGCTGTTTTAATTCTGAACGGCGACACGGCGTTGGAGCCCTCGCCGTGAAAACGTTTCTGCACAACTGCGAACCGCTTTCTTGCGGCGAGATATATATGCCGGAACAAATTGATAGTGAGGTTGGGACGAGGGAGAGAGAGAGAGAGAGAGAGAGAGAGAGAGAGAGAGAGAGAGAGAGAGAGAGAGAGACAGACAGACAGACAGACAGACAGACAGACAGACAGACAGACAGTCAGTCAGTGTTTTGGGGAATTGAGGCGACGCGGAAGGTTTGAGAAAAAGCGACAAATCTCTGTGAAGGTGTTTAACGAAGAAGCAATCTGTCATTATATTGCCTGAGAAACCAATAAAAGAATCCTATAAGATTCTTGTCTTCACTCTTCCCACAAGTTCAGAATATCAAAAGGTTTTGAAAGTAAAAACTAAATTGTTTGACCTCGCTTTTGATAACTTTAAATGCAGAAGCGTCTAATGTTGTCTGTATAGTATTATTTTTTGCCCCCTTTGTGCCAGTCATTACAATCCAAGAACTTACCATAAATTACTTACATAAATCATAGACTGAATGGAAAGCTACTCAGGAGAAGTTTTTCATTATTAACGCATCATAGCTTTGCAAATTTTCTTGTAGTACAGGCGCTAAACCTGAGTTGTGAAGAGATGTAATCTATCAACCGGCACATCTCTTACTGCTTCAAGAAAGTTGACCTATTTTCATTTTCAATATTTTAACGTATTTCAACAAATGTGATCAACTCTCAATACCATAATAAGTAACTGCCAATATCTACAAGCATCTTCGAAGCATATCTACATGCGAGACACAGAAACCAGTCAAAAATCTGACCTTCTCCTTTATCATCGCTATTGATTTTCGACCTTATAAATCTTGCTACATTATTTTTAACACGCTGCTGCTTATGACAGAGTTTATTTATATGCATGGATGTTTTCCTTTCCGTCTTCAACCGATAGATGAGAACTCGACAATTTTACTCGAGAATAACGTAACACTTACCTCTTCTCTTTAGTGCGAACACCATCTAGCGTAATAAGTCTGTAAATTGTGAGACACGTGACAAGTGGGCACGCCGTCCATACACATGATATAAATTATATTATTTGAATTCCCCTCCCTCACCCCCACAGCACCACCTTCACCACCTCACCGACAGCATCACCACCCGCAGCACCGCCTCCGACGGGCAGGACACGCGACAGTAGCTCGCCCCTCCGCAATTAACACAGCAGTGGCAGCGGGCCAAATCGCCCCGCCCCGCCCCTCCCCCCCCCAGCTCCGCAACTCCCCGGGACGCCGCCCCAAGAAGAGACATTTTTTCCCGTGCCGCGGCCATAGCTCATTTGGCTACGGGCAGGAACGCGCGTAAGCAGTAATTATCCCCTTGCGGGAGGGAAAGTCTGCGTGGACGGACGAGCGGTCTTCGGAGAATACATCACGCCGTTTGATGCGACGGAAAATATCCCATTATATACCGACCGGAAGTAATTTTTTCTCCTGCTCCGCGCGGATGCGTCTGTCGTTGGCAGCGGATTAAAAAAATACGCGCGACGCGCGGGGAGGGGCGGGGAGGGGCTGGGATGGGCTGGGCGGGGAGTGGCGGGGAGGGGCGGGGATGGAGCGGCCCTTTGAATTTTGGATTCGCCGTCGGATTAGCGGCTTAGATGAAGACGTGTGTCCTCCCAAAGGCCTAATCACGGCCCGACGCCCCGCACGGCGCCCGACCGAGGACGTCCGAGCTCATTCCGCCGGCGGATTTCTAGCTAACTGATTTTGAGAATCCGCGCGACAGCACGCCTGCCTCCGGACAAATTGCCTCGCGCTGAGGATGGAAGTTTGTGGAGTGGACGTCGTGTGCTACACCAAGCGTGAGCTCTTTGTTCGCAGATGGACGATGAATAATTATCGATTACCCTGATGTTTTAGGTTCTGTCGATGGTAGTCAATGTTGATCGCAATTGTCAGTGGCAGAATATGCTCCTCAGAAATCGCATTAAAATGTCTGCTTCAAGTTACTTATCTGTATCAAATTGGATGCAATAAACGTCCAAGTTTTTTCTCTAAATTTCTGGAATTACTCGTTTTCATTGTGTGATGTTTCCGGGCATACCAACGGCTGTCATTTGGCTTAGAAGCGTAACAAACTTTACATGACGGCAGCTGGCGGTGTTCCTCCCCTACTGGATGAAGAGACTGCTACGGCCTACAGGTCGTCTTGCGGAGGTTTCACTCCTCCAGGTATCTCCCACCTGCGAGGCACGGCTCCAGCCTTCATAAGCTCTGACTTCCCGTCTGGTCTAATGAGTGGTTCTGAAGTGCATGTAAGTGTAAGTGTAAGTAGGGTTGAGGATAGGAAAAGGGAGAGGAAGGAAAACTGGTGTGCGGTCTGTAGTGTTTCTTAGGGTTCTATTTTGGCATTCAACTGATGTTGATCGGCGAAACCACGGACTGCTACCGACCAGAGCAGCCGACCGCTAGAATTCTCCTCCAGGCAGCGGCTGAATTCGTCATAGCTATCGAAAATCCTGCCTCTGCCAGTCAGGACTCGAACCCTACGACTCCGGGTCAAAGTTACTGCAGAGACAGAGGCAATGCTAGCTCTGAGGTAAACACAGCCGGCCAATTTCTAGAATGTAAAATACGTTTTTTAAGTACTGAAGTACGACTTGGTTTTCAAATTTTGAGAATAATTAAAAGTGAATGTTTGATCATCTTACTGAAAACTGTAAACATAAGCGCATTGAAGGTTATTTGGTTGTTTTATAATAAAATAGATTCAAAGAAGTGTCTGAATTAACTGCAAATACTTAAATACTCATTAAGCTATTTTGGCAGCTGCTTTTCATCAATAAACTTTCTATTCTTAGAACTGAGTTTTTGGCACCATTATTGCCGTTACACAGAATTAGTTCTGTTTGCTTATTCTACTTTCATTTATTATTTAATTGAAAATGAAAAACGAATATACAATTGCAGTTGTGACTTTTCAATACTGTACTGGACTGTAGGTAGACTTACTATGAATCCTTATACTGATCTACTGGCTTTAAGCAAGTACGAGTTTTAATACACGAACGAGACTCGGATGGAATTTTGGTTTTACCGAGTTAGTTACTGCACATCGCGCATGCGTAGACGATAATGAATGATTAATGGCCTTAGAATTGATGTTTTTGGCGACTTGTCAATGTAGGGAATGTAGCTGGGATGTCACGAGTATCCTGTAATATTAATCGAAAGCCTCTTTGTGTACTACAAATAGAATGTGCGGTGACAGATATTGAAACTATCCACTTTATTGATACTGTCAACAGAAGTGTCGATATGGCAAAATAACTTCGTAGAAGAGCGACTCAGAATGATACTCTGATAAATAGTGTGTTATTGTCATTTAATAATGTGTTATAGTTAACTCTTCTTTACTCACTCTTCTTTACTCAGAACCATGAATTTTGAAGCGTAATATCTGCATTTTAAGATGGCAGAACAAATTTTTCTTTAACACAACATTTGTGGCCATTTTATTCTTGATTTTGGCCCCTGACTTAATACTAACTCATCACCAATACTACTTCGGTTTTAAAAACTAAAACATTTGTAGCGTTAGTATGTAAATATATTTTGGATTTTTCTCCGAATGTTCTTCAGTATTTTATTAGAACACTTTAATAATTTGGGAGCCATTCATGAATGCAATGTCGTATATAGTTGAATGATAAAAGAGTTATTGATGACGGGAAAATTTATTGATTTTATGTGATAACTATTTCTTAAGTTTGGAATCAATAAGGAAAGAAATGGAACAATATTACAGGAACTATAAAAGTATCTTTCCTTCTCTCTCTCTCGCTCATTTTCTCTTCTTGCCTATCTGTTTATCTCTGTTTCACTCTTTTCTATGTCCCGTTCATTGCCATATTACCAAATGTCAACTTGACTGTGGCCTGTGGTTTTGTTTTTTGAAATAACAGAGGCAATCTCACCATTGGGTTTCTCGATTTGGACATGAAAACCTGCCACCTACGTGAATGTTTCTTCAACCACACGTATTGATTTATTATTTTAACTTGTACAACAATTTTCAGCAAGTTTGCAATTGTGGTCTTTACGTCAAATTCACTCTCGCGATTTCCGCGATTTTCTCCCTCCACAATTTTTACTTTTAGGAAGCAAACCTTACGGAACTCGTGTGGTCCGCCCACTTCCCTTCACGTCGATTTCTCCCCGCGAACCGCGCTGTATCGCTTCACTCCGCCGACCCAAGTTTGCAACTTGACAGAGCCTCGCGCTTGCGGTTGGTCGCCTGTCGATCTGACGTCGCTTTGGCCAACGCCGCCGCCTCCCCCACCTCGACGCACCGCTGCCACCACTGCCATCACCAACTCCGTCTCCCACACCGCCACCCACCGCCCCACCGACTCACTGCTTCCAGCTTCCCTTCTGACGCCGCCGCCAAGCTCCCACCGTCACCAGGTCACCACCACATCATCAATTTGCCATTTTCATCCACAGCACAGTCGCCTCCACCACTGCCACAATCACCACCAGTATCGCCGCCATCACCACCTTCGCCACCAAATCCGTCTATGCTTATCCCTATCCCCTACAACCACAACCTCTGCCACTACAACCATTAACAACCAGAAAACCCACCATCACTCCCGCTGGCACCTCTGCCACCTTCGCCACCGCCGCCGCCGCCGCCGTCCGGGTCGATCACTGCCCCCGCGTCGCTCCACGTCGCGGCGGCGGCGGCGGCGCCTGGCGCGAAGCGGAGCGGAAGTTAAAGAGCGGAGAATGGAGCCCTGATTGGGCGGTTCTGGCGGCGCGGGCGGGGGCGGCCGAACGCCTAACGAGCGCCGTGACGCTCTCTAACTGCCCTCGACAGCAACCGCCCGCGGAGTTTGGGCCGCACCGGCCAGCCGGACAGCATCCCCTTGGCCAGCCGCCCCGGCTACGCCACGCGCCGCCTACCGAACACTGTTGCCAACATTCCTTTCAAAAATGCCTTGAACATATTCTGTGCACTATTCCACAAAGACACACCTTCAAATCAGACGTATTTGCGAACAATTTTAGTAGATTTAATGTCTTTGCTAACTTAAAACTCAGTATCACTGAAGGTCAAAGACAAATATTGGAATTTTCTCTTCTCAAAATAATTGGTTTTACTCTACGTTTTGACATGCAGCAGCCGACCTCGTCCTTCTACCCAAACATGAGGATTTCAGCGTCTTGCTTTCAAGGAAATGGCACGGCCATTCTGTTTAGTTTTCGGAAATTTCATAGCGTATTATGCACAAAAACATTTCAAATCTCAAACTTTCGAAATGTATTATCACGACCTGATATTTCATTATGATGAGATACGGTAACTATTAGCCAACGAATTAGTTTTTGCTGTTTAAAAGTTCCAGATTTGGTAGATCCTTACCTATACGAAAGACACTGTAATCGAAAATAATCGGCACTTCGCCCTGAAGAAGATCGCACTATGAAGTCCGACGCGTTGGCCACTGTACCTAAAACACGGCGTCTCTCGGACACCCAAGTTGTATTTAGTTCAACCTCGTGAACAACCTATTGAAAAGACTTTTCTCTAACCACGCTTGCAGCCAAGTGTTTTTCTTCACATAATTCTGCCTGAAGACACGATGATAGTAAGGTAATTTACCATCTCACTCGTTCCTTAACACTTGATTTTGAGCATCGGCAACAAAATTTGTAAAAGCGATTTAAATTAACGTAATTAATGAAATTATCGGAGTCTGTGAATACAATAGATGTGTTTAAGGGTTTCTGCATGAGGCCGACTGTAGAGAGTGTAGCTGAACGCTTGGGCGACCGGTGACGAGTGCTCGTGGGAGACGTGTGCGAGCTGCCAGACGAGTGAGCGAATGGGAGACTGCGCGGGCAACCCTGCACGCGAGCGAGCAAGTCAGCCTTTCGCCGAGCTGGTTGGCAAGCAGTCACCGCGATGGGTCGGGGCGGGGGGAGGAGGGGCTGGACGCGGCGGGGAAAAGCTGGACACGGTGTAGCAGTGATCGGCGGAATGAAGCTGAGCTAAGAGGCGGGGAGAGAATGGGAGGGATAGGGAGAGGCGGAGCGGGGTGAGGCAGGGCAGGGCAAGGCGGGAGTAAGGAAGGTGGTTCGGAGCCAGACGGAACGGGGACGGACGGGACGCGGACGGACGGGGCGGGGAGGAAAGGAACGGGGAGGGACGGGGCGGGGGAGGACGGGGCTGGGAAGGACAGGACGAGGAGGGACGGGACGGGGAGGGACGGGACGGGGAGGGACGGGACGGGGAGGGACGGGACGGGGAGGGTCGGGACGGGGAGGGACGGGACGCGGATGGACGGGACAGGAGGGTCGGATCGGGGAAGGGCGGGACGAGGAGGGACGGGACGCGGAAGGACGGGACAGAAGGGGCGGGGAGGGGAGGGGAGGGGCGAGGGGAGACGGGACGGGGAGGGACGGGAAAGGGAAGGACTGGAAAGGGACGGACGGGAGGGGAGGGACAGGACGGGGAGGGACGGTCCTGGGAAGGATGGAACGAGGGTCGGGACGAGAGACGGGAGGAGGGGCGGAACGTAGAAGGACGGGGAGGGGAAGGACGGAACAACGCTGGACGGGTCGGGGAGGGACGGGTCGGGGAGGGAGGGGTCGGGGAGGGACGGGTCGGGGAGGGACGGGGCGGCGAGGGACGGGGCGGCGAAGGACGGGACGGGACGGGACGGACAGGGACGGGACGGCGAGGATCGGAACGGCGAGGATCGGGACGGGACGGCGAGGATCGGGACGGGTAGGAACTGGACGGGGAAGGGAAGAGACGTGGAAGGACGTGACGGGACGGGGAAGGCGGAACTAAGCGGGGCGGGACGGGGCGAGGTGTGGCGGGGAAAAGGCAGCACTAGGTGGGTCGGTGCGGTGAGGGGCGCGGAGCGGCGCTGAGCTGTCCTGGCCTGCGGAGAGGGACGCGAGGTTGAGTGCGACCAGTGGCCGGTGCATTGCCGTCGCAGTGGCTTCATGCGTCGTGCATAATAACCAGCGGACAGCAGCGTCTGTGCAGTGGCGCCTCTCGTGGCCCGCTCGCGCTTCCGACGCACACGACACGCATACATCACACGCACCGGCGGCGGCCGGCCTGCGGAACGCGCTGCAGGTTACTCCCTGAATGCCACTCCAGCAGCGCTGGCAATTTGGACGGAAGCGCTGCACACGGCACGCATTTACAAGTATATTCAACTGACTTACGTTTAATATTATTTTAAATATACTTGTATTGTGTTTAGAATTAACTGAAATGGTAGAATTTAATATCACAGGAAGCTGAATCGACTACAAGTCTTCGCTAGGATTATATGTTCGAATCCCAGCTAAGAGATTGTTGACTGACACTGGGATTATGGCGTGGAATTCAATATTCCTAAAATGATCTACTCGTAACCAGGAGAGCCATGTAACAGGTGTCATGTCGTCAACGGCATGATAGATACACGACAAAAGAAGAAGAAAGTAGTCACAAAAATGGACTTGTATAGTTTTTCTTTATTTCTAGTAACATTTATTAGGAAGTATACATGTTAATTTTTCGACTTTTATATGAGTAAACATTACTTCTACATTTTTTTTATTTTAGCAACACAACATACACCGCTTTAGTATAAACTATTTCATCCAGAAAGCAGATTTGATTACGATACGTAGGCAATAACAAATTTCATCTCGGTAAGTTTTGTTAGGTTCTCTTACAAATTAAATGCAATAAAGTTGTATAAAATTAGAATTGTAATTTGTGCCTTACTTAGTCCTTAATGTATCAATGAAATATGCATTTCATTAACGAGAGTCGTGTATGAGTAACCTAATGGAATCTTTTAACATACGCGTCTAGGTTTCTCCCAACTTTCATTACTACCGACATGTTGAAAACTGGTATAAACATTAAACATGAATAATGGAGGAAATGCCGCAATCATTTTAAATGAAAAATCAGACAGCTACGTAACCTCCCGCGACAAAACATATGTTGATAAGACCACATACAAACCACAGCCTTTCATTAACACCAATCCCCCCTCGTGCAACACAAAAGCACGAAATCTTCCGTCGGAAAAACCTTCTCGGCCGACGAGAATAACTTCGGGGACCGGAAATGGCCGACCATATCTCGCGCAACACGATACGCTCCCAATCAACGTGCGGATAGTCTGCGGTCGTCCTCGGCTGATTCCGCCGCCCATGATTAACTCTGTGCGGTCATTTATCGCCGGCCGGTGCGCGGCGCGGGGGTGGACGCGTTTTATTAGCAACTGGCGCAGTGATTCACCGCCGTGATGCGCCCCCTCCTTGCCTAGCAGCCCGCCCCGTAAGGGCAGCGCCAAAGGGAGCTCCGAAGAATAGGACCCCATCTGAGGCCGCCCCGCCGCACAATAGGGCTCCAAGGTGTCCTCCGGAAGTGCCCTGCCGGCGGCCACGCCAGCCGGGCCCTTCACGGCGCAGCCAGTAACTCCCCGCTGCCCTGACATACGGGAGTGGCGACGTCTTTCTGTCAGAAGCGCGCAGATCACGGCGCGTGATAGGCGTAATTAAAACGGATGCCTAGGGGCGGTCTGGGGTGGGGGGCGGGAATGTGGAGGGAGGGAGGGGGGTTGCATGCGTGTTGGTTGTGAGCGGGGGGGGGGGGAGGTGAAGCAGGAGATCGAATCATAGGGTACCCTCTAGGATTTTGTCTTATCTCGTAGTTAGCTGTAAAGGCGAGGCTGTAAGTCAGTTTAATGTTGGCTGCCGCCAGAGTAAGTTCTGACTTTATGAACCACGTGCAAGTGAGCCGCTAATTAGTTTCGAATCTTATGAAGCGGAGGGAGCTTTAGTGCAGCGCGGCGACGAGGAAATTGTAATCAGCGCGTTCGTGAGTTTATGTTCTATTAGTTCTCGTGCTCATTATTTCGTAGCTTGAGAATGGTTGGAAATGAATTCAAATCAATAAATAAGTAAATAAATAAATTTCTGTATTGGTAGTGTGACTCAGGCCATTTTCCTGCTCTTTCGACTGACAACTTTCAAAAGTTTAAAACAATTATGCATAATAAAAAGGTCATTCAATAAAAATTCGTACGAAATTATGGGAAAGGGTTTCCTACAAATGACGGGAGTGAAAACGAGAGAGGATGGACGTTGATAGAAATGGAACACTTTCGCAGCATTTGTTCTAATTATTCTCATTACATTTGAGCACTACGCTATTTTACTAAAAATAGTGAACTTCCCTTTGCGTCACTCCGCACTTAGGAAGTGGGAGAGGACTGGAAAAAGGGTTTGACTCAATGGAATGTTACTAAATACGAATTTAGGGAATGTGTTGCAGCATATGTCGTCCTGGAAAAGACGGCAGCAAATTTGATGTGAAGTTGAAGTGTGATGGGAGAATGACAGAAAAAAATAAGTATTTGGAAATACCTAGCTGAGAACACGTCTCATAACTAATCATTCAATTTACTCAAATAAGAACTTCCAGCCTGATATCCAGATGGTGAATATGACGTGCTTGTAGCTTCTCTCTTACAAGTAAATTTACAAGTAATTCTCTCTTACAAGTATTTACAACCACATGGAAAGAGAGACCTATGAAGACGGACAGTTATAAATTCAACAGAACAATAATCATGACCACATTCCCCCCGAGTCACTAAGAAATACGTTTTTTTAACTGTATAGTCATACTTCTCATTCTATAGAACAGATTATTGTGGTGAATCACATCATTCCATCACATCCCATGCCATTAAGAAGCAAATATAATACGGAGGTATTCATCAAAATTTATCAAATTCCCAAAACGTTTCTGTACCTCAGAAGTCATGACACTCTGTAAAACACAAGAAACTTGTGTACGGTTGCGAATCAATTATTATCTAAAAATTTAAAACAAATTTCAATAATACATTTCATATAAATGAGCTTCAGCTTCATTTTTAAAGAATATTACTTCGATTATCACTAAGCAAAACGTAACAAAAATGCATTTAACACGTGAACACTTTCAGACAACTTTCTTTAGAGCGTCAGTAAACACTAAAAAACGAGTTATAATGAACAGTAATAGCATGAAACAGTCGCAAATGCAAATTATGTCCCTTAAAAAGTGCTTGGGTGATCGAATGCCTTGCGAGGCCGAAGTGGTCGGCGCAACCGGGACTGGCACAAAGGCGAACGCCCCCGCCCGACCGTCTTCGGGGGGATCCCAGCCCGAGGGCCCTGCGGTTTCAGACAGCATACGCTAACAAGTGCGGAACCCGATTACCCCGAAAACAGGAAGCTAAGGAGGGGCGGCGGCCTCCCACCCAATCACGCGGGACAAGCGGCCGGCGCCTCAAAGCAGGGTGGGAAGGGGCCCCACCGCGTCTTGTTTCGCCTGGATTTGCATATCGCCGACGCCCTGGTAATTTTGTTACGACGCCACAGCCTGGGCCCTGATACTCCGAGGTCCTTCTTGGCGACGGAGGAGGAGGGGGGATGTCTTCAACAATAAGAAGCGGAGTGTACTGGACGAAAAGTTACGTAATACGGAGCTATCTCGAGAAAATTTGCTATGAAAAGTTAGGAGTGTAGAACGAGATTAATTTAAAAGTGTGCTACAATCAGTTAAATTACTTATTTTTGTATTTATTTATAATTGAATCGGGCAGAGGAGAAAGGAACAAGCTATTTCTTGCCACTTTTCAGGAGGAAGCAAACATTAAATAATACTCAAACATATTATATTATCATGTCCAATTTTTACTTTCTCATATACATACGTATATACGTAGTATAGGGAAACTGTGTATTGCTGCGGAAAATCGATTTCTAGATTTCAACGGAAATACACATTTTGGGGTCCCCTGATACTGAAAAAAGTGCGTGTGTGTTTTCAAAAATACCGTCCGTCTTGCTGTCTGTCCGTCTATCCATCCGTTTGTTCGTTCACACATCCGCCTGTCTGTCCGTCCGCCCGCCCGCCCGTCCACCCGTCCGCCCGTCCGCCCGTCCGCCCGTCCGCCCGTCCGCGCGTCCGTCCGTCCGTCCGTCCGTCCGTTACTCAATCCGTATATCTGTCTGTCTGTCCATCCGTCTGTACGTTTGTCCGTCCGTCATACATTACAAAAATGTATTTTTTACTTGTCTCTCACATCGTTAATATTTACATTAGCAGGGATTTGTTCACATCATTACATTTATGAGTACATGTGGTTTAAATAGTGTCATATAAAGTTTCTCGAAAACTTGCCTGTTTTCTGTGAAAACTAGCTCAACACTCCACATATTCAGAAACGCTATTTTCGCAAAAATGACTCCAAATATTTTCTTCAAAATTTTCGAACGGATAGTACTAATTTCACTCTTTAATTTGAGGTATTTTTTGCTTTTTAAAAAATTACACAAATGTGTTTTTTTTAATCTCTCACGCCGTTAATATACACATTTTCAGCAATTTGTAAACACTATTGTATTTGTGAGTTAAAGTTTTTCAAATATCTCCTATTGAAACTCAAATATTTTTTGTGAAAATGAGCTTCAAATTTCGAATTTACAATTTTTAAGAACCAATTTCTTACGAAAGGCTCCAAATTTTTCTAAGAAAAATGCCATTTAGAACCAGATTTTACTGTGCTTTATTATTTTTAAAATAATATTTTCGTTCTACTGTTACGAAATCGCAAATTTAAGAAAATTTCAATTAATGTACTTTTGGCGGTGATGGATGGTAGCTAGCAAGAGTAAGTAGCAAGTCCGAATGGCTAGCCGAGACCGAAGGAAATGGCGCGCGGCGATGGTGTAACTGTTAGCTGTAGTAACTGTATCAGACTGTTATACACAAGTTAGCGGGTTCAAATCCAATAGAAGCGGTGGGTTTTTAAGGGCGAAAAAATCCTTCGTAGGCCTTCCTTCGGAGGGGAAGTAAAGCCGGCTGTCCCATGTTAGTAGATTTACTTGCATGTAAAAGATCCTCAAGCTTAAATGACGCCTCTGAGCTAAATTTAAATCGCCTGTTTCTCGTCCAGGAAATACCTCCTTTCTCTGCTAGTCCGATGATGTGTCGTTAATTTATTTAGTGCCACGCAGAACGAGTTTCACAATGGGCGTTTGTGAGCTCACTCGCGAGCTCGTTGTTGAAGATCGGAACGAGCGGGCGGGGGCGGGGGTAGGGGTGGGGGTGGGGGCGAGGGCGGGAACCGGGGCGGGGGTGGGGGTGGGGGCGGGGGCGGAGGCGGGGGCGCGGGCTGGGTGCGAACAGGCTGGCCGTCACGTCGGCGCGGAAAGCTCATTCATCGCGTTAACGACCGCTCGACGGCTACATGACGTCGCGCCAATCGACCTCCGGCACCGCGTAATCGAGGCAGACGCCGATAGCTCGCCTCGCCGGGGGCGATGGGGGCCGCGTGGGAGCGGGGGTGCGTCCGTGCGGGCAGCAGCCTCCTCGCCCACCTGACCTGCCTCCAGAAACTTGTCAGATAGGTCGAATTCAGTCTGTGTCTGGAGGAGAATTCTAGCGGCGGGCTGTTCTGTGGTAGTGTTCCGTAGGTGCTCTGATCAACACCAGGCGGACCTAGCACAGGGCCCACAGAACACGCCCGATCTCTTATTACTTTTCTACGTCGTATTCTCACAGCTTACTTACACAAACACACTATCATGTACTACACTGCTACACATGCCGGGAGATTTGAGCTTGTCCCAGCTGGGGCGGTGCCCCGCTGGTGGAGAAGCCCCGTTTTCACTGGTTGGGGAAACCCCGCTAGCCGACGGAAGGTCGGCGCCATACCTCGCCATCCATCGGGGGAAGACCACCGCCACCCAGAGTATAAAATACACTACACTTACGGGGCGAATGACATCAGCAGTTGACGCGCCCGAAGTCACTAATCAATCGATCATCCAGGTACTGTCTTCGAGCGTTCACCTCATCATGCGTATGTCGCCTCGTTGCCATCATTTGCCCAACCGCCTTCACCTTTTATCTCTCGCCTTTTTATATTTATTTCATATTGTTGATGCATATCCTAAGCTATGCTAACACAATATGAAAATGCTAAATGTAAATTTAATATTTACATTTATTTGAATGCTTACAATCAAACTTAATTTAATTTACAGCTAACATTAAACTACCTTCGAAGAGGGAACCCCCAAAGCACCTCAATTGCTTTATTCAATGTAGGTAGAAAGGTATTTATTATTTCTGGTAGAAGGTTTTTTAAAACCTAATGGCAGAGCATTAAAATTTACTTACAAGAAAGAAACATTAATATAACTCTACTTTTTGAAATAGTAATAGTAATAATAATAATAATAATAATAATAATAATAATACAATAATTAAATCAATAATAATGTAAGCAATAATAAAAGCAAGTATAATATTAATGATTACTCTATATATTTAATTTAAAATAATATAAATCACGTGATTTTGTATCTACTCAAGAATAATAAACCGTGGATAACACAAGTTATCTACACAGTAATAACTATAGGTTGCTGAAAATATTTATAATGCATGTACAGGATATCTATTTTTATTCAACTTTGGCGTTCTGCTGCACGTGACGGACCCACGTACTGCCGTATTCACCCAGTTTGATATTTCTGCTTTGATTGATCAGGGCGAGGTTTGAATAAAAGTTATTGGCGAGATACGCTGTATGATAAGATATTGGTTTGATGTTTAATTCCGTGTGTAGTTGCTTGATGGAGATGTGTCAGAAGACGTGGTTGATAAATCCTTTTTTTAAATTTATTTCTGCCTGCTCGGCATTTCTGCCTTTTAGGGGTATTCATTACACGAAATTCTACACATTAACTTTTAGGGATGATTCTGCATGCGTTACCTACTCTCTCAGGGGTCTGATGTTAGTTTGTACTTTGAGAAGAAACTGTGGAGGACAGTTTTTGAAATTATATGTGATAATTTTGAAGGGAGGGCGTTAGTGGGTGGTATTTTAGGAAAGGGGAAGACGGGTAAACTATTTAAGGTGGACGAAGGGAGTCTTTAAGGAATCGCGATCTTATTCTCTTTGATGAACTATTCGTTTTACCTAGTTTGAATATTGTTATACTGCACGATTGGGGAAGGTATGTGAAGAATTTATGAGTCATTAGATTTATATAGTCGTTAATGGATGATAAATCCTATACATTTGTTTCGGATGACTTGTATTTTGTAAAGTTCGTATTTGGCAGAATTATAGTTCACATTGATCATGCATACAAGAGAAACAATTTGATTTGTATATCATTATGGTATTGTGTTTAGTGAAAGTTAATTTGTGATCGGTTTCAGTTGTGGGATTTAGATTTAAGCTTGCTGGTCTTTGGTGACTGTAAGAGTTTTCCAGTTATGGGTGTCGTCCGGATGGAGTAGGAAGTATTTATCTCCCTTATTGTTTTGTTTCCGTGAATTTATACTGTGCCTTGTTTTTAATAGGGTGGGAAGGATCTCTCGTCTAGCTCTTTTAGGCGATCCATCCATAGGCCAGCAAGGCTGGTATAGCCGGCCTTGCTTTACCATAACAATTGAGCAATGGAGCTTGCGCGATATTTTTCGTCATCCTTGCCCCCTGCTATTCTCTTCCATACACAAACACACACGCTCACAGACACATACACTAATACGAACGTAAACTCTGCATTGCACTACACTGTGCTTGAGCAAATGTTACAAATTGTGTTTGTATATCGATCTAATTGAAGTGATTATGAAGAAGTAACCAGCATGTTTTGGTGTTTTCATATTTTTTTACCATGTTGTGAACATTCATGGGAGATCCACGTTGCTTGGGCAGTAAGTATTTTCAATTTTTATTTATATCACATTATTTGTTTGTTTTTCCACTAAATTCACTGTACACCCTTTTGTGTACGTGTGTGTGTGTGTGTGTGTGTGTGTGTTCAACTTGTGTTAATGTTTTCACTTCTCCTCCTTGCTAGAGATCCACTGAGGATCGGAAAAGTGTTTTCCCGAAAGTTAACTCTGGAAAATTATTAATAATAATTATTAAAACTTTTGTGCAGATTATTTCCTTTACCATAAAATGTAGTACTAATTCAAAAACGTTTATTAGTAGGTTCTTAATTCTTAATAAATAATAATCTCTCAATCAACTCCTTTTCTCTTTGACACAGAAATATTTCTAACATTTTTTCCATTTGAATGTTTGGTAGGAACTGGCTCTCATTGTACGTCCTTACGAGTCCGTCCGTATACCATCCAGCCGCTGAGTACGATCGTCGTCAATGCTTTCGCGCACACTACATTTTCCTCGCTTCACCCGGCCCGTGCGCCACACCGGTCGCCCGCTTGCTACTCTCACTGCTGCTCATTCGGTTCGTCCATCCCACCCCCACCCCCGTCAGAGCCATCGACGGACGTCGCGCAGCGGCTCTCTCGACACGGGCCCTTTGAACAGCCCTTCGCGGGAGACACGCACGCGCCACAGGGCGCGGCGCGTGAAAGGTCGCGATCCGCTGATAGCCCAGGAGAACAGAGAGCGAATGCGCTCTTGAATTCACCTCAAACCCAAGCTTATCTTTTACGGAAGCCTCTAGTGACTTAAAAGTGAAGTTTGTCGTAAACGAGTATCCTATTTAATTAAACATAACCAATTATATATATATATATATATATATATATATATATATATATATATATACGTGTATACACGTGCATACATACATAAACACATATTTTCCAAAGTAAAAAAAATCATTCTAAAATCACGCTCTTCAAAAGAGCAATTATTAGAGAAAAAATAAACCGAGGAAATAAAATGTTTTATGAACATAAATATATTTCAGAATGAAAATACAAATAAACTCGTATTTCATTTTCAAAACTTATCATAATGATATTTAAACCGGCTATCTTAAGTCATTTTTTCATTTTCAGGCACGCAAGCACATCTTGACGAACGTTGCATCCACATCAAGAAATAATGGAAATAAAATGTACAAATGTAATAATATTGGGAATTAACACAATATAAGGGAATTACCGTCGATTTTGGAAGCTTATAAAGAGACGACGTAACCAAAATATTTATTCGGCAAATTCCATTGAAATAATGTACTCATTCAATGAATTATTTACGACTAGGGGGACGATAACTGCCAGTACACTATTGTCACGGAAATGCAATAAGAAAAGATGACGAAACGATATTAACACGTAGCTCCCACAAGTTATAATCCGCAACAAATTACGCAACCTTCTCCCCTTCAGCGACTTCTTTTTTCTCTGCGCAAGGGGACTTCCTTCCCTCTTCTTGACCCGCCGAGAGCCACGCCGTCAAATACCTGGAAGTAATCCTCCTCTAAAATAAAAGAAGGTAAAAAAATAGAGTGAGAGAGGTATGCTGGGGCGGAGAAGAAAGGTAATTTGAATATATATAAGGTGGTTTATTGGTTCCGGGTGCTGCCACATGGAACGGTGGGGGAGGGCGGATGTGTCTAGAGCGCCCCTTCCCACTCATCTCTGTCTCTGTCTCTTCTTCCCTTCCACTCCCCCTTCCCTCCCCTCCCTCTTCTCACCGGCCTACCCTGAGGGAACCACAGCACGAGCAGATCAGATCCCTCCCTTCCTCCCAGTTAGACGCGAAATTTTCAGGGTTAAGTGAACGTCAAAAGTATGGAAAGTTGCGACAGCGAGCACCGCGGAGTCGGCCTCCGCCGGGGAGGAAGCAAATTGAGGGTTATGTATTATGTAAAGACCTCCTCGTGCGGTAGGTTCGGGCGAGCGCCACGCCGCGCCACGCGAGCGGGAAGGCCAAGGTAAATAAAGCAGAGGAAGAAATTAGAGGAGAAGGAGGCGAGAAAATAAATTTTTCGGGAGTGCGCAAGAGCAGAGAGGCGCAATGCAAATGGCGAACCAACTACCAGCTCCGTCTCGCGGGCTCCCTTTTGCTTCCTCGGGCCAGCGAGGGAGTAAAGATGAATGGGGAGGCTCACCGATTGTATTTCAGGGTTCATAATTTGATGAATATTTAATGGTGGTGCTGTAGACGCACACACAGAATAAGGCAATATAACTGTGGCGAGAGTTAAGGGTATGGTCATTCTTTGTGAGTTCAGTCACGAATAATTCCTTATGTGAGAAAGCAATGTTATTAAAGAGTAAATGGAGTTTGAATGTGTTAAATGCGGCTTAATCGGGTTCCAACAACTCGTTGACAAACAGTTTACAGAAAATGAAACCAACACATATTGTACTGAGTGTTTCTGAACTCATGAGAATGGATAACGAACGATGGACTAATAGCGTCTTCGATAATTTGTATCTGAAATATATTCAGAGTTACCACATTTCAAAAATGCATTATGCATTTAAAATGTGCGAGTATTTTTGTTACAGCCGAATATTTCAAACAACTCGCAACTTCTGTCCTGAATACTTGAGAATGGTAATACAAACATCCCTCTATTTTAATAGGCATGGAAAATCAAGAGCTAAGACGGTTATTTTGCTGTGAAAATTTGTATTGAATTCTCATACTAACTACATTCATTCACTCAATAAAAAAAACAACAACCAAGTGTGTAATTTATTACAGAATAAAAGAATATTTGCATTAGAAAAGATTTTTGTTTCGAATATCCCTGAAAACAAGTATCTGCGGATATGGGTCTCAGGACATGGGCATGGACCACCCTGCAACATCGGAATGTTTTGATAAAGAAAGTATGTTCATAGATTTAATTAGAGTGCCATTTTCTAAACATAAATTTAATATAATTACTTACTTCAAAAATTCGAAAGAATTTAACACTATTCACGTACTACTTAAGAAGATACTCGTTCTTGTAAGATACGTGTAAGATGATTGTAAGAACATACTTCTTACAATTTTTAATTGCATTTTGTTGATCATGGCGTTTAGAACACATCAGTGAATATGTAAATGGAATACCCTCAGTGAAGATAAAACCGAATTATCGATGTTCCTGATGATTTGATATTTGCAAGAGAAACCTATTGCAATATTGGATTATATTTTTATCAAGCTTGTCTGAATTTCATAGAAAAAGTCTCTACGGGCACTCGATGGGCAAAATTAAAAATTGCAGGCAATTTCTAGTTAAAAAAAATAAATTTTATGTAGAATTAACGGAGTACCACGTCATATCTAGGCATTTCTATGTTCATTCCCTGAAACGCTCGCTGACAGTTCATGTTGGAGGCTTCCTTCAGCCGAATGATTCACGCTACCACATATTAATTTTACGTCTTAGAGTGCGCACAGTATCACCGGGAAGCCTGCTTGCACTACCGGTTGGCAAAAAATAATGCCCACTGCAAAGCTGCACATATTTCTTCCAGCATCTCACAAAAAGGTCTTCCGCAGAAAGAAGAAGCTGCAAAGAACTCGGCTAACCGAGTCAAGTCGCCGCCGCCTCTTCAGCAGAAATAATGGGTCTCCATTATGAACCAGGGCATGGGAGATAAAAAAGCCAAACAGTCGCCGCCATGGACGAGTGCGGGACTGGCGGCCCCAAACAATATAATAAGAATCTCCTAATTACTCCCTTTGTTCGCGTCTTAATGAGCCCAGCTGGGACGTGCGAATGGCGCGCGTCGCCAACAGAGGGCACGAGGCACAGTGCTCCCAACGAACCAAATCCAAATCACTGCACTTAAAATTGTCTTACAGCTTAGTGGGGCTTTAAACAGTTTTAAAGATATTTTCATGTTTGTTAATTAGAGTATTTTTCATTAAATTTAAAGGATTTATGTAGGAATCTGATCTAAGGTATTACGGATCTATGGATTGCATCTCTGGTGAACATCTTGCTTTTGAAACATCAACATTCTACGGAGATTCCAATCAAAAGTCTCACGATATAATGTAACAGATTCCCCTAGTAATACTTTATTAGTTCTCTAATTTCAGATTTTGTCCAGCAATCAGACGATCATAGAATACAGCAGAAGCTACGACAAAATACTCAAGTTTTATTAAATGTCGTGGATAGTAGTGGAAGACAAAAACCACATCGCCACTAGTCATAGAATTACAATTGTAAAAATAATATACAAACAATAAATTGAAAAAATGTCGTCTGACTTTGTGATTATTATGATTACAAATATTGTAATCTTCACCTCAAATCTTCTAAATGATTGTACTGTCTCCAAGTATCCTAATGCAGTCTTGATATCCTCCAATGCCTCTGGAACCGTTGGAAGTTCTACTCTTCGAAGGCCCTTTTACTCGCCTAATACTATACGTTGTTTGTAACTTCTTTTCGCCGTCGCATTTTTACCACAATGACGGATAACGCAGTGGCATTACGTCTACAATCGTAGAAAGTCAGGCTTGCAAGGCATAAATGTTGGTCTGTGCCCTAGCTAGCTGAGTGCTTTAAAAAAAAACAACTTCGGGGAGTATTGTAAGCCTCTGTTTATTTCTTATTACATCAAGAAACCAGAAAAATATCGATTTCAACCAAAATGTGAATTTTTAGTAGTTTATTATAAAATAAAATAGTGTCTACAGTTATTTTAGTACATGCAGCCGACTTCAGTTATAGTGAACTTCTCGGAATAAAGATTTCTGGTTCACTGTATCAGTTCTATATATCCGATGATGTCAATATTAAATAGAATATCTCCACAATGATTGATTTTATTAATTCAGAGATACAGCATAATACATTAATAGAGATGTGTAATGGGCTCCGTGATTTAAGTTTACTATAATTAGTTTACGGTAATTTCCTTAGGGAATGAAGTAAACATCTGCAATTTTGTCACCTGAAGTATCTTCTCAGCATATTTATTTGAATCTTTAATACCTGTTTATGGTGTACTAGCGAAAATTTCCGACGTTGACAAGCAGACATCAAAACGAAACCAGAATGGAACCAAGATCATAAATGAATTACGTAATTAAATGAGATTCAACACAAATGCATTCTTAGTAATATGCAATCTTAAAATCAATTATTTAATAAAAGGCCTTTTCAGAATGAGACTACTTTTAAGACTGCTCAAATATGTTGATTTTTAGATTTCATTAGTGAGGTAGAACGATATTCCCATGCTTACTTACAAATGTTTGTTAATTTTATTTAAAGAAGAGGTTGTTAAAACTATTTTCCCAAGAATACCTCAGGAAAAAAATCCTGTCAACACTCTTCTTTCTGGCCAGAACATAGCGGTAAGGAAATATTAGCGTTTTTTTCTCTTGTTTGACATTAGTGGTTGTTGTGAGAATGTTATTTATTAATTGCCCGCAGACAATTACCAACACATACCGTATTATGTGTTTGCTAATATTTTTTTCTTAATAAATAACCTTACACTAACAACAAGAATAAAAACATTTACTTACAATGTTCTTCTGTATGAAGATACAAAGTAATGTGCATGTGATCCACTGCATACGCTACACACAACCAATAATGCAAAACAATTCCAATGCATTCAGCACGAGCCAAGCAGAGAACAGCGCATGCTATCGGCAGAATACCGAAGATGTTTTATTTGCTTTCCACAAGAAGGAACCATCTCGTAATGACAGGTAGCCAAATTCGACACTAACCTATCGTTCGCGCAATAGTAAAGTGTTAGCCCCTGAAATGAATGAAATCGTGATGGTAACTTGGACGCTGGCGAGAACAAATTTAGGTTAATTTATTGAATTGTGGATTCATGAATTTCTACGAGTATACTAGGAAAAAATTGTCGATGATTTGTTGATGGCAAATTAAAGTTTCATAACCGTGAATGGAATAGTTACAGATATCCACTGTAAAAAAAGTCAAAGCCCATTTATAAAAGATGCATAATAGATTAGAAAAAACTTTTCAAAAAATACGAGAGGTATAATTGTTTAAAATGGCAAAAAGAGGAAATAAACCGTAAAGTTGATAGACAATATTCGAAGCGGATAGAGTACAACAAGAAGAAACAAGGAGGAGAATAAGATGGAGAGAAAGATTAAATGAACTTATGTTGCAATTTTAGCCTTTCATCAGATGGTTCAATGTTACCTTGAGTAAGAAGTGCTCTGAAATCATCAGTTTTCCCAATCACTGCATCCGACATGATTTCTAAGAAACAGCCTTCACCAGCAACGGTGTTCCAGCCTACTGTGCCCAGCGGCAAGGACAGCTCGGTGATGGGCGGTGGACAGGGGGAGGGCGAGGCCGAGCAGTAAGGGCTGCGCGTAGACATGACGAGGCTGGGTGAGAAGGGAAGGGGTGGCGGGGAAGGAGAGGGCGGCAAGGGGAAGGGAGGGTTGCAGAAGTGAGAAGAAGCGGGCGCTGACGTCTGCGTCAGCAGAAGTAACTTCACTGCCGCCGCCGCCGCCGCCCCCGCTCACTCTGAATTAACTGGCGCGCGCCGCCATGTTTGCGGAGCGCGCACCGCGCCGCACTTCGGAGTTTCACGGAATTCTCCGTTCGAGTTCAAAAAAGAATCTTTTTAGGCGAATTTTCGCAACAGTTGGGTGATGCTGGTCGCGAGGCGGGGTTGTGTAGCCAGCCATATTCGTTCTTCTTTGAGAAGAAAGTGTCATATTATTTTCGATTGCATTTTATTATTGGCGATGATAATAAAATGATGTTTGGCGTATTAATTTTAAGCGTAGGCGAGGAAAATTGATTACGACATTAGGTTATCCTCAGTGGTCAGTAGGTTCTTTGCCTTCCTTTGATTTTCTTTTGCCTTTCGCAGAGAGAAGGGTGACTGTTGGTAGATGAAGGATAACGGATGGGACGACATTCTGTGTATTGATAAGAGAAGCCAACCAAACCACAACTATAGATTAAAACCCCCACACCGCACGAGAGACTCGTATAGATTCTTTAGAACATTGCTCCCAGTCTTTGTAATTCGTCACGTCTCCGTAAAATTCTCTTTCTTTAGAGACCTCATTTAAAAATATCGGTTGCGTTTGAGAGCCGCAAAAGGTACGTATATTACTGAAATAATAAAGGAGACTATGCTAACAAATACATAGTAAAAATGCAAACGGCTGCGAAGGCAAACGCTCTGGCTATGTTTGTGGGTGAGAGATGTGTACGTTTACCATATGAATATAGAGTAAGCAGAGGCAAAATATTCAGCATACACATTTAAATCATTATTTACTATTTCTGATTGCGGGTCAAGTGTTCGTTTTGTGCACTTTATCGTCAACCTCGCCAACCATTAATTTATGTGGGGAAAATAATATATTTTGAAGATCGTACCACACATTGTGAAAAATAATATATTTTCCCTATTGGTAGGGAGGTTTAATGAAAGGCACAGGAATTAAGTGCACGGGCGGCAGTTACTGAATTGAGATATCGATATGATGGTGTAATTGGTTTTAATCCAAACACTGCACATGCATGGTGAATTACCAGCTCTCAGTGCTGAACGAATCTTTTTTAAATTCGAGTGCTCCACATTTAACGCCTTCCCTGGCCTTTCTCGTGGTCGGTCTTCAAGCTTTCTGCGGAGATGGGGTTGACATTTCGTTACTCGAGTGACGGGCGTCTGTCGCCTACAAAGGAGCACTTTGAAAGTCGTAAAATGAAACGGAATTGTGACAAGTATTTTAGGCAGTCAGATTGGATTTTAATGGAGTCTGCAATTTCAGTACTTGGGAAATTAAGTGAAAGTAAAGTTATTCCACAAGTTGGCCCAGTGATTCTGGAAGGTCAGTAGGAATTCAGCCCTTCCCATGAGCATATAGCAGAAGACGTCGTATGATTCTACATTCTCATTTTGACGAATTTTAAAGTGTGACGATTCTGACCGGGAGAATCTACGGTTCGAGTTCCGGCAGTGGCGGTTTTTGACACTTGCTACGTCGATAGTTGTAGAATTGTAGCCGTCAGTTGCTCTGATCGGTAGTTTTCCGTGTTTCTTCGATCAAAACGGTACCAGTCACAAACTGCGCACGATCTTTTCTAGATGTCCTTTCCCCTTCCCTCAGATACACACTTACATTTCCTTGCACTACACTACCACGGACTTCGGGAACTTACACCCTATTCCGGCTGACGCGGAGCCCCGCTGGAGAAGGCGGCTGGAAGGGACGTCCCTCCTAAGGAGACGTGTAGGTCGGCGCCAAAGGGTTCCATCAAACATTCACTACACACTATCGGGAATAACGTCTATAGCAGTTGACATGCCGAAAAATATCAATCAATAATAAGTTGCTTATAATAACATTCAGTGCAGTGCTTTGTAATTTACTTCCGATGAATTGTACTTTCTTATGTAAAATACGGCCAAATTCTTTGGCTTTCTTGTGATAGTTGATTGGTTAAATTTCATCGATTTTCATGCCAGAGAGCTCTACAATTACCGTTACGTTTCCAGGAGAATGCCACAATTGAAGTACCCACATTACAAAACCACCCTAAGATAATTCTCACATAATGCATTCTGGCGCTGTATTACTTTGAAACTGATACGAGAATGGACTGAAATTCGAATGAAATTATAATACAAAATTATCAGGGTTTCTGTCTCTTCTGATTAAACCTCGGAGTTTTTATTAACTTCTATCACAATCATTAATAAATAAATGTGTGATTTTTACTAAATGTTTGCAATTAGCCACGAAGTATAGCTAGCAGTTCGCAAAATGAATGTCAATTAATTATTTCATATGAAATTGCATTGAATTATTAATTTAGAATTAAAACAACATGGAAGGCTTGAGAAATTTAAATGTTGCGTGTGTGGTATTGGCTCTGCATTTTGTTAATACAATTTGACAAAAAACTGTAAGTATGAATGATGGAAACAATCTAGTCTGAAAGATAAAACAAATTTAAAAACACGTTTTTTTGTGATAAATATAAATTCTCTTCTCAAAACGTCATCGACATATTTTAAAACATACCGCATGAAATGAGTCTTTTAATGGAAGAACAAATGATAAGACATTGCAAAGAACCAAATTAAGACAAATTCATTATATTTTGAAATTCAGAACCAGTGTCGATTTGCGACACTTCGGTGTTATAAATTGTTTTTTCACATAAGAGAGAATTCATGGGACAATGGTTTACCTATAAAGTAACTTATGAAGAGCATCAATTAGTGTGTAACTACGACTGACGACAAAAATGTTCTTGATTCGCATTATATATACTAACTCTTTGATTTTTAATATCTGTATGGCCCAATGTGGAAATCCAGTGACTGTGTTATGAAATATGTTGACGTTTATGCTTGAATATTTAAGAGAGCAACAAAAGAAGAACGAAATTATCAGCAACAACAATAAGAAAATGACCGTTGAATTCAATCCAGTTTATTGACCATTCACCAAACAATTCACGAATAATGACTTCCATATCTCGATGTCAATTGTTCCATTGAACTACAGTTTTGGACGCGCTGTGAAAAAAATACGCTCGGGCTACTTCATTTTGACGCCCTGGTAATCAGAGAGGTCAGCTCGGAGAGAATGTATAGTGGATTCATTTCCATTCGACGTTTTTGTACTTTCCTAATCCTTGATAAAAATCGGAATTCTAGTGTTGAAATGATAAGTTTTTGTATAGCTTTCAGCAGATTCGTTCCTTTTTAAGTATTTACCGGTTAATCGATGCAGTTCTAATTGCCATGGAAATATGAATGCCTTTCAATTGAATGAATTGATTTCGAAAAAGGGAAATAAACGACTGTTGTAAATTAAAGATGATGCTTCCCACGAAGTATATTTTGAGTATTACAATACTGCTGTTGCAAGACTCATTTTGTCTCAACTTGGAATGCTCCGTTCAGAAACATGCGTTTCAGTTGGTACGAAAAATAATTTTGGGAGTTGTTTTCGCTACGTTCTAACAAGATATGTTATTTTACTGTACCGACGTTTTTCTGTAATCTTTGCTGTTTGCGTTTCCAAAGTTTTAATTTTTTGTACGTTTTTAGCTTTTTGATATTTTACGATTCAAATTTGTAAAATTTAAACGTACTTGACTTGTTATCCAACTAATATGACAAGGAAAGGTATTAATGATATTTACTTATAATGCTTTTTCTTAGGTATGCTTCCTTAAAGTATGTTGCAGGTTGAGCTTTCTTCTGTTCACAGGCTAGCGAGAAAACCTGGAAGAAATGTATGCGCCTTGATCTAATGCAGAGTTGTGCAACTGGCGGTGCGGTTTCTTCTGGCCGGCGAAAGACTGTTAGTCAAAAGTGACACTTCCTTGCACCCATGTCGCGCGCCTAGCATACTTGCTCTGAAGAAGACAACATCCTCTCGATGTAAAAATAAGTTTAAAAGTTTTTCTATTAAATTCACATATTCAAAACATTCCAAGGTGTTTTCTTGCGTCACCGCATGTTACGGTCTAATGATAAGCATGGTCCCATGGTCCCATGGTCCCAAACTCACCACAATACCTATAATCTACATACGCATGGTTCAATTGCTCCTCCTGCCCCCCTCCATTTCATAGCAGTGGGGAAAACTGCTAGGATAAACAGTACTGGGAAGTCAGGTGTGGATCGCCTGAGTGCTGTAAATACAGCCTGCAATCCCATTGAAGGTTTTAGTTGTAGCCCTTGAAGCCTTGCAAGTTGGACACCCCTGATCTAATGTGTCAGATGAAGGTGAAGACGCATGCTGATAAAAAACAATGTACGATGGGTGATTAATCAACAAACATATGGGATTAATAACAAATCGAACGAAAAATTGTCGCCAATGGACAACAAAGGACAGATCAATGGACAATATTCGGATAACAAATACCTCATATAGAACACAAGATGTGACGCTGTGTAAAGGAAAATCATAAGGAAATATAAACGACTGATATTTTTGATTATTTAAGTCAGTAAACAAAACTTACTTGTAACACTACAAGACCACATAAATATTTGTTATTAAATGTGGATTTTTCCTCATCTCAGTTTTAGGAAGACCCCGAGACAATATTTTCCTCTACGGGCAACCTACCAGCCCGATCCTTCTTTCATCATCCTGTCCCTATTGTCGTTATTATGGTCCAGCCATATCCCACGTCTTAATTTTTCCCAACCCCATTTGAGAGGATGCGGTAAGCTGCGAGACCCACAAAGTGTCTCTTATGTGATGAAGCTAAACATTATAAATAAATACTTTAACTAAACATTATAAATAAATAAAGACTTTAGACTTTAAAAAATATTGTACAAGGTTTCTAGACAGAATTAATAAAATTTCCAAATCAAATCTATGGTAAATCCATGATCAGTTAACGTACTACTCGAGTAACGAACGGATTGCTAACCGGTTCCCCATTGTATCGCGGAGGGAGTCTGCTGTACGAAGGTCTCTCTCCCAGTGTCACGGGTGGCGCGCCGCGCCGCGCCGCGTGGCCAATCTCACGCGCTGCCAAAGGGCAAAGGGCGGGAGGCGCAGGGCCCCGCGGGGACAAACACCGCCGCACAAAGACGCGAGCCGTCTCCCTCGGGACGCGCCCGCCGGCCATTGTGCGCGCTCGTTGGCAGCCCCGCCCGCCGCGGTTGGCCCCCCTGCGCGGGACGTCTCCGCGGGGAACCCCCGTCGCAGGCAATTGTTGTTCAGGAGAGGGTGGCGGGCGAGGGAGCTCAGTTTCTTCGGATGCAGAAATCGACTTTCTCCTTTAATTCGTGGTCCATGAAGCATAGTGCTTAATATGCAAAATATTCTGAAATGTCTTATCTTCGCATTACCATACCGCTACTGACGACATGAAATTTAGAAAACCTGGCAACATGTATACTAATAGACGACAATAACAGTCGAATCCCTATTGGTAGAAGTGACAAGAGAACCGTCCCACGTACTGAATATATGAATAACAGCTTATACGATTTACACATTTATCAAGTAATAGCTAATGCAAAATAAGCTTATAAATTTAATACATGATGCCTTTAGAATTTTAAGCACTAGTTACGCGATTTCATTGATATTTTTATGGCTTAAGTGTATTTGTATGATTATACATAACATACTGCAGCAGTACTTGGTATTTACCGACTGCATCCATCGTCAATAGGAATTTCAATAGCATATTGTTAAAACATAAATCATGTGAGTACTGTGTATTTGACAATCAAAAATTTGAGTGTGGTTACGTGATATTTTCTAGTAAATACACAAATCAACGCCGGGAAAGCTGTATTTTATACGCGATTAAATTTAATAGTTTGCATTTCGAATGTGATTGCCATAGCCAAGCATTTCCTCTTGAATCCCTTCAATTTCCTGGATGTTACTGATGCAGCAGACACACATTGCTTATTTCTGGATGATTGTGTTATTTCTATTTGCGGTTCGCACTCCAATGAACTGCCTTTTAAATATTTAAAAAAAATTTCGTAAACATAAAATATTGCCTCAAAGTGGTATACTGAATTTTAAATTCCAAGTCTGAAAATAATAAATTTTCTGAAAGGCGAAATAATCGATTCAGTTTTCATTGGGGGTAAAATGTGCTGAAGTTGCGCATATCATAGTTCATTGTGAAATTAAAGAATACTGTATCAATAAAATGCCATTAAAATTAAGTAATTTGCAAACGAGCATCCGATTTAACCATTAGGAGGAAAGGATGGCTGAATTCCCTAACTCTGACCTAATAAAATTAGGGATACTAATGTACGCAAATTAAGCCGTTGTAGAAAGCAAATAACAGTGAAGAGATCGTTCACACCACATCGTACTTTTAGAATGCAGATTTATTGACACTAGTGAAGAAACACTGATGAATGTCAATATCTTTTCAATAGTTTCCAATGGTCTTTTTGCTAAGAGTAGCACCACCGTTAAAAATGTAATTACTCTTATTTAATTTAACATCATCGCTATACCGGTAAATTCGACTCACTTTAATAGACATCCCGACCATTTCAATTTGTTATTCACTGAGCTGTCGATGTATCGGTAGATGAACAAAGAACTGCCATTTCCAAAGACGTCACGGGCGCGAGTACCCGGGGGGGGTGGGTGCGTTCCTCGCGAGCCTCGAGTGGGGGGCGGGGGAGTATCCATCATCGCGGAGGGCGCAAAACGCGAGCGTCGCGCTCTCTGGCGGCGGGGGAAAAACAAGCGCCTGTCGCGAGAGTCCATTAGCCGCGCGCTCCGGTGTCTGGCGCCGCGCGACCGTCCATCGCCCTTCGCCCCCCCCCCGCCCCCGCCCCCGCACTGGTCTTCGCCCTTCTGCCGGCTCGAGGTGATTGACTCGGCCTCATCAACCGGGTGTGCCTCGGACGGAGCACCGCGGCCAATCGCCTCGGATCCTTCACGAGCTTTTGATGCTCTCCCTCAACACCTCAAGTGAGCCGCTGATGAAAGTGAATTGGCCGCGGAGATTAGGAGTGTTCGCGGTCGCTCTGGTTACTAACTCTTCATGAGGGGCCAACGGGCTTTCAAGATGCATAGCTCTCATTGCTAACATTGCGTTTGTGTAGAGTTTCAATTCCGGTCGAAATTGTGGCCGACACTGCAGCTTTTCTTGGTATTCTCCTATTTCTTCTGCCTCTCATTTTCCCATTGCTCTACATATTCCTCTTCAGATGTATGATCATAATCAGTCATTCATCAAATCACTCGTCAATTACAGATACGGTCAGTAGGCATAATTACTAGGATATTAACAAAACTGATAGAATATTAGTAGTTCTTTCACAGCCACTGCATATCTTAAATACTCAAACATTACTGTATGAAATGCGGCCTCGATCAGTTTCTTCACTGTGTTTGTGAACAAAAAACTTCGTATAATGTAACAGTTATATGCAATATTAGTTTAATAAATGTTTCAATATTTTCGTCGTTCGTACTGAAAAGACCAATGGCCTAAATTGCATAAATGAAGTATTTCTGATGTTTTTCTTCGATATATTTGTTCGGGTGATGTATTGAATGCACTGTGCAACAAATAGTGAACAGATCATTATTTACCGTTTATAAGTATAAATAGCAAATTGTTATTTGTAGATTACGACTACTTTTTTGAGCATGTATCATCTGCAGTACATAAAAGGTTTTGTTATAATTTCTAAATTCACAGGCGCTCTTATTTCCTTACTGATTTTTTACAAACTATTTGATGATTGTGGAAAAATTATTAATGGGTTTAAAGAAAGAAAACAACATTGAGTCTATTACTCCAAAATCCAATGAAGGAAAACCATAATTATTCCTAATTTCCATACTTATGTATCCTTGCGCTATGTACTGCTTTATGAGCTTTAATGCATTAACCATGTACAGTTTAGAGACATGATTATACGAACTTGAGTGTTAAAAATTTTATTGCGCCTATGGGCTTTTATAGACACGTTATTCCAAGGTTTTATGCTTGCACCCATTTGAGTAGGCCTATCTCGTTATCTTCTATCCTATTTCATTCCTAGTTCTCTCTCTGTTTGTGCCCCTTACTGGCATTTACACAACCACACTCACATAAGACTAGCACGCAGATAACACAATTCATTTACATGCAAATAAGGTTTCGTTGTCAAGTCTCATGTAACTTACATATTCCGAGAATGGTAGATGCGTTTTACTAGTATCGTACTTAAGAGTAAATTATCCTTCTTATAAATAACATCATCAGAAAATGAAAACCTCCATTCACTCTTTAGTAGGAACATGACTGATTGGAAACTATTTTACAAGCCCACATTTTTATCTTACAATTAGATCTACATACACGTCTTGACAGCAATGGACAGCAACACCACCATATCAAAACCGAAAATAACATTGTCATTTCGGCAAACCGAGATTGATGAATTATGATTGAGATTGTGAACATTCTCAGTGTCGAGGTTCTATGATTTGGAATAGAAGGCCTGAAAAATCTAAAATTAAATTTCTTCTGAGGAAAGGGTGCTTTACGAAGCATCATGGTTTTCTTCGGCACTAACGCACTTCAAGAAAGAAAGAAAAATTGGAGCAATTTTGGAGAACATTTTGAAAATATTTTGACGCTTCATGTACAGTACCCTCAACACTGAAAAGATCCGTTTGAAACTCCGAAAGCCACGAGTCCGTTCACATCGATCGAAGAATATCAATTTTTAGAGAAAATCGCCTGAATGGTTTAGGCGCTAGCGTTGACCACAGACGGGGAGTCAGACGTTTTGTACCATGTGTTAGAGGAAGTAATTTACTAAATAAAGCAACAGGATTTTTCAACTATTTCGATACCAGGGCCCGTCAATAAGTTTTTCATCCAAAAATTGTCCGTTTCCGGAGCAGGATTACATAACGTTCTCTTCTTACGACGTAAGTGTGAGAAAGTAAACGATTATCAGTAAGTTCGCACGAGATATCTGGATTATAGTCTCCCAGAAATTCGTTATTCTCGCGATAGTAATTTTAATTGGTTTTTTAGGTGTCTTCAACGAAATGTGACAACGTGACAACTTTCGAAATATATCACCATTGGATGAGAACATCTATTCGTGCTCGATTTAGGATAGTTTCCTTTCAATTCGTGTAGGCAAAAGCATTTGCCAACCTTCACATAATTACACTATATTTATGTAGTTGTGACATCTTTAAAATTTAAGTTTGCAACGAAATATTGACTAAAATTGTCTACTTGACTCTAATTGACCAATACTCTATTTATTGTTAGAAATTTTAATTTACTGAAATGTTTATTTACTATTAGAAACTGTTAATACTACCATCTTGAAAGCGTTATTAACACAAAAATCTGACCACATAAATTTTAAGGTTGTATTTTTCATTTGCCCCTGACACTTTTTAACATCTCTTTCGCTTGCTCTTATTGATAATGGTAACTTTAAATTAACTTAATTGTTCACTGAGTTAACATTCGTTTATACATGATTCTTTTAAACTCTAGCGAAATGCGCGACATACTTTATTGTTCAGTAAGTCTCCCAACCGCGCGAGGAGTGTGAATGACAACAAACAAAACAAAAGCGAGAGAGTTGATTAGAATAAGTTTTATAAGTTGGCTATTCCGACAGGAAATCGTTTATGCTGCCATATCATAAGAATCTCCTAAATCACCCTTTTTATGTGATTCTATATAAAGAAACATTTCCACTAAATTTTACTGACTTGTGAATGCAACAAAAACCTGTTGCACATGATTTTTTATAACGCTCAACATTTATAAAAGGAAGTCTCATCTTCACATAAAAGTAGACTGGAGTGTATGTACTTCGTCGAGGAAACCACGCCTTAATAACAATAAAAACATTGGAGCAAAGATTAGTTAAACAGATTTCCAGGAAAAAGACTATCTACATCTCCGGACACTACATTCGTAGACAATAATTTTCTACAGAAAAATGAACCCGCTGTGTTTGCATCCTCCAAAATACCATATTCTCAGAATTGTCCGTCATGGACGAAACAAAGCAGCGCGAATCGCCGAGGTGTCGTGTAATATTCCACGCAGAAGAAAGGCGTACCGCACCGCAAAGATACGGCGCGCGGTGGCGGCGGCGGCGGCGGCGGCAGAGGCGTTTTATTATGCATGAGTCGCGCTTTCGCCAGCGACTGCAATCCGCTTGCAAACGACCCCCGCGCCTCCGCCCCCGCCCCCGCCCCGCCCGCTCCCGTGCCACCGCCTCAGCGACCGCCCGCTCACAGTGGGGAAGCGCGCCCTGGATAAAGTATGCAAGTTAAAACAACATACAAACATAATGATATCGGAATATGCCAGAATATTTACATGTTTACATCATTTGTGTTTTTGTTATGCTCCATTTTCTCTTTTAACACTAATGGAAATCCGCTGCTTTCCGATATTTTTTCTCTTCGAAGTGTTATTACTACAGCTCGGATGTTTAGGCATTTTTTACCTTAAAAAGGTGGCCTAAAAGGCATTTATTTGTATTAAAAAATTCATAAAAAAACATTTATTAGAGTTAAAGTTTGCTATTTCTTTCAGCGACAATATTTCCTCAATGTCTGAGAATTTGCTCTCCATTTTACCGCACATGGTGTTGGCAATACGTTACGGTAACCCGGATTTATTTCTAGTATGTAGTTAAATTTTTCTACTTCAACCTTTGCAATTTTTTATGGCGAAGATTTAAGCTCTAGTAAGAGACTTTCTTTCGAATTTATATTTGTGGCAAATGGTATGTCATTTTGTTCGAGCGCTTTGTTGGCTACGGAAATGTAATTGAAGTGTGTCTCAATTCGTATAAATTAAATCCTTTTATATTCCATCTCTACCTATAGCAACCTTCACTTCAACAATGCTTTCTGCTTAATTTTCATTACGTTCTTATACATTTTCAATAATATCAAAATGTTGGCGATAATATATGGCAGCCTCTAACCAGGTCTTAATGATCGGAGGAGGAAGGGATATTCCGGAGCCAATTGTTTAAACAAATTGATTCTGCTTGGAGATTTAAAGAAAACCTTTTTAACGCTTGGTATTAAAGAATTAATAGAAAAATTTAAGCGCACAGTTTCATTCAGGCGGTGAACTGCATGTGCCAAGGTGTACAAGAATCAATCTATTAAAACTAAGTTTCCCTCCTGCTTTAATCATATAGGGAGCCGCAACCGATATGAACATAACTACATTTTCATATCTGATTCCTTCAGGCCATAACAACAACATTGCATTATTGAACACTTTCGCTATTGTTGTATGATTTGTGGTTGCTATTTCTTCAATCGGTAGAAGAAGGGCCTTTAAAATTTCATTTTGAGCGAACGATCCAACAATTACAGTATATACAGATAATTTAGGTGCATCAGGCCTTTGTCCAAACTAATCCAGATTATCTTTAAGAAAATCACGTATGTTTTTGTACAGTTTTTTCATAAATTAATGGAACATAATTTTGCGAAGAGTCGACTAATGTGGAATAGATTGTTTTGTACATATTTCTGGGAGCGCACGTAATTTAGGATGTTCTAACTTATACAGTGGAATTACATCACAAGTAAAAGTCCTCATACAGGTCCATGTAAACGGTTGACAACTGGGGGCCCGAAGTTGAACTAGTTTTTTCGTTTGAAGTATTAACTTTTAGCATCCACTATTTACCACTTCTTTTTTGTGGAACATTTTTTACATGTTTGCAGTTTTCATATGTTGTGTCACTTGGAAACGAGTATCCGCATACTTTTTTCACACGGAGCACAAAATAACACAGTCTCCCACGCCATCAAGGTCTCTCCGATCAGTCTGTTTGGAGCGCGTTTTCATCCTGGGGACATTTGCAGGCCGAAATCTCAATTTCTTACAAACATTATAATCAGTTCCTAATGAAAATAACTATTATTATTAACTTCTTATTTCTTGTCATTATTATTATTATTATTATTATTATTATTATTATTATTAATGTTATTTCCAGCAAGAAATTGCAACTACATTAAAAAGTAATTTGATAATTGCATTTTTGGACATTTTCTTGTGAAAATAGTAAAATATGCATAGTTCTAACAATATGCTCTTCATATTATGCAATTATAATGATTCCCAAAATTGTAAAAACATACACTATAAAAACTGCATTTCTCACCGGAGACACATTGTTCAGTGGACATATTACAATATGCATACATTTAAATGTAATAGAAAAACGTTTTTTCATAACTATTCTAGCCCTACTGAGAACTGTATATCAGTATACTGAGAACGGTATATCATACAGGCTATTGTCAAAGGTAGGGTGGAGTCCCTCGTGAGTGAACAAAACGTGTCGGCATCAGTGTAAGATAAAGTATCTTGACTGGCATCATCTTCCTTTTTTATTTAGCTCTTTAACACAGCCTTCGTTTCTACAGAAAGACAGAAGCACGTTCGAGCCTTCGTGTTGTCCAGGCTCGTGGACATGCAGCATATAAAACGTGATCAAGATCGGTGCCAAGAGAAAAAACAAGCAAAGCAATGATGTAAAAGGCAGAAAATGTGAAAAGGGAAACATAGGTATCAGAAGATCAAGTAGGCAAAATGAAAGTCTAAAAAAACAACTCCGAAGGTTAAGTGATTTCTATTGTCAAAAGTCAAAAAATACTAACAATACAATTTTGTCAAACTTTAGGGCTCTAGTTATTATTAAGCTGGGGATATTTGCCTAGATACCTATTTTATTCATGCGTAAGTGAAAATACAATCTTTTATGTAATTTATTCATTTTGAGATATTAGGATTCTTACAGTAAAATTCTCCACTTGAAACACACAAGCTATTTACAGAATTATTACAACACGACACAGTCAAACCATAATTTACTAGCATGTATTTTCTTGTAAATTAATGCCAATCAGCATCAGGAAGATTCCATTGTTGTCGACAGGAATGACACAGTAGTACTCTTCATAATTTTCTTTATCTTTTTCCAGGTTGGTCTTAATATTCGAGTCGTATTCTGTTATAAAATGTAGTCTCATCAATTTTAGTTTAATTACTTAGAACCTTTTCTGATGCATTGCTGTTATCTTGTAGCTGATGAAATGGTTGTGCCACATCTGCCACAAATAAATCTGTTGCCAGCCTCTCAAAGAAATGACTGTGGTTTCATCACGGCTAAACGAGCACTATATTGATTGATAGGTGGATGATCTTTCTCCCGCAGTATTGCGCGATCTGGCGCCGACCTACCGTCGGCTAGCAGGGTTTTCCCTAGCCAAGTATCTCCCATCAGCGGGACACCGACCTAGCCGGGACAAGCTCTTAACTCCTGAGGGGTTTCCCGGAATGTTTGGTAGTGTTCAGTTTTTATTTATTGTTTATGTTATTTATTATATGTTTATTATTATATTCATCAACTACTTTTCAACTATAAATTAAATAATAAATTTAAAAAAAATGTTCCTTTACAAGTTTCTGAAAATTGAATTTCCTATTTAATTTTTAAAAGTTTCTTATTTCAATGAAAAACAAATTTTATCGACTCAAAAGAACATGTCACCTGTTTTTAAAGACCTGAGTGAATACAATCTCATGAGTGACAATTATTACCAAGTTTCGATCTTACATTTCACTGTGCGTCGTTGCCGGCACACGATACGAGCCTAGCTCTTTCTTATGCCTCTTGCAGCGGTGGCTGCACCGCAGGCAGCAGGATGAAGGATTATAACAAATTTCCACCGGTTCTACTTTCTCCTATACATAAGAGAGATGAAGTTATGTTCTGCTCCGAAAAATAGAATTTGGTAGGTTGACACAAATACAAATTTGTAGGGTCACTGATACTGATGATCATTGATGTACCTCACCTCGAGACTCGGGAAATTCGAGATGAATAGTTTAAGGTTACGGAGAACTTCATTTAAAGCACATTCAAAACTAAACTTTTCCTCGGTCCGGTTTCTAGCTCAAATAAAGAAACGTATAGATACAAGTTTGATGTTTTAAACAACTGATATTGAGGCAGATTCTATTGTAATTACTTGTGTTAGTTAAACACGAGTTACGTAACATGAATTTTGAAACTTAAATTACGCACTTGCAGCATGCGGCGTTCCAGTGAAACATTAACATTTTTATGGCGCCATTCAATTTACACCAAAATTTGGTAATTATTGGTGTTTCCTTTGTTAGATTATGAAATTTGACTCGTAATGTAATTCCCCCCAAAAACAACTAATGTTCAAAAATTCTGAACACGTCCAAGCAAATGTTGATGATAGATCCCTTTAAACATTTTGAGATCAATTCAAAAAATGTTGTATAATTAATCCAAGGAATGTGTTGTGACTTGGCAACGGTAAAAAAGCAACTTAGAAATTTAGAGTTGTTTAAAATACGTATTTACCAATAAAATGTATAATCCTTTTGAAATATATTCATAAAATGAAAATCAAATGCTTATCTTTAATGTTAAGAATTACATCTTACGAAAACGAATGAGCCGCAAGAACCTTGAAAGCAAATTGATTTTGAAATTTTTAATATATATTTTTCAATATCACGAGGAAAGGGATTGCAACAAATAGAATTTTACTGAACAATTGTACTAAAATTAACATTCGTGTCTCATGTTTCCACGTAATTAGCCTGAGACCCAGAAGGAGAGAGATCTCGTAATTAATGCGCCGCGTGCCGCACGCCCATTCGGGGAGATGCAACGACGGCGGCGGCGGCGGCGGCGACGCAGTCGGCAAGTGCAACGAGCGCACTGGGGCTCCACAAAGTAGATGCGCGCTGTGCCAGAGGACGCAGCAACGACCTCCCTCTTCAACGAAACCGCCAAAGCCAGATAACGCCCCACCCCTTCCTTTGACGACGACCACCGCTTGTCCCGCCTTCTCTGCTCTGCACTGGGTGGATCCACGCTCTCGCTGGTTCCTCCATCTTCGTGTTCCTACCCCTCTCACCTATTCTCTCCTTCTTAGCCACACTTCTCCTCCATGTTTCGTAGCGCTTCCGCCTCTCGCAGATTCTCGCCGCTTCCATTCGTCCTGGATTCTTCCCTTATGCTGTACGCTGCGTCCCAACTGACTACCCTCTCTCAATCGTCCGTCGTCTCTCCCGACGTCACATCCATTCTACTTGCCACTTCATTACAACTGAATTGTATGATTTCCTGACATATTTACTAACATATTGTTCCTCATAGCTGCCAATGTCACTACCCCAGTTTTACACCAATCTATTCTATATGTCAACGCCAATTGAAAGTAAAAAGAACACGTTATTCTGGTACATTTATCTTTTTCAAATTAATGTCAAACAATGAATGTTGCCAATTGTCCAGTACCGTAGGATTAGACTGTGTACGTTAACAGCGATAATCATTAGTCCAGTAAGTGTAGTAAATTATTTTATGAGTGGAGGTGGCGGTTTTCTTTTCCGCTGGATGGTGAGAACCGGCACCGACCTACAAGACGACTTGCGGAGGAAATTTATTCCTCCAAGAATCTACCGCCCAAGCGAAGACAAGCTCATGTTCTCGTCTGGCCTCCCGACATGCGAGTCGTGCATATAGGTGTACATGTGTACGTAAGAGAAGTGGTTGGGGCAAGGACGAGGAAGGAAATATAGTGCGCAATTCGTGGTCCGTTTTCTGGGGTACAGGTCTGGCCAGTGCGCTCTGATAGACAGGGACATCGTGATTGATATTTTTGCTCATTTTGCCAACCAAATGTGTTTGGCGATTAGTCCTACCACTCAGCACTGTTTCTTCTCAGCTTCCCCACCACCATTCGGCCTCGAATTGCCTTCCCGTGTGACTACATACTACCACCGTGCACACCTTCGCTCTCTCCCCAGCCTTCGCCTCCACCGCCACCCCTCACCTCGTCCGTCGCGTACGCGAGCGAGCCGCTTCCCACGCGCGGGGTTATCGCCGGAGCCGGGTTCATTTCCTGCCGGCGCGGAGCGGGGCGGGGCGGGGGGTGGGCGTGGCGTAGCGTCGTAAACAAGCGGGGCGATGCTAACGAACGGCGCAGGCGGCGTCCCGCGGGACGGAGAGACGCCGTGCGCCCGGGGGCGCTGACGCTGGGCTCGCGCTGCTGGGCACCGCTCGGGCCGGGACGCGGACAATCACCTCGTCACTTCCACCAACTTTCCGCTCGTAATTTTAATTCACGATGCGGCGTAACGTCGAGACATTTACGCTTAGAGAATTTGCTTCATTGGCTAAGAGATTCGTGAGGAGATGGGAAAGAGGCAGGAAGAGCCGAGGTTTATTTCAAGTCGGAATACATTAAAATTGGGTGTTTTTAATTCTAAGGTACGTGGAGTCACGGTACATTTATTATTCTGGTTTTTGACATCTGGTAATCATAACGATTTGACGTTTCGTGAGTCGAAACCGAAAACTCGGCATTGTGCTGTCTCGCTGCAAATAATTTTCATAATTTTAAACGACAGTTTAAAAAATAGGAATATTTTAAAATTGCATTGTGTAAATTGAATGACTCGTCAATAAAGTTAACAGTTACGATATTTGAACATCTTTGCATTGAGATACTAATAACTTCCCGTAAATTGAGGCGTTGGCAATATAATAATAATAATATAATATAATAATAATGTAACAATAATAACAATATAATAATATAATAATAATAACAATATAAAAATAATGTAATAATATAATAATAACAATAATAATCACGCCTTGTGGGTCTATTTCGAATTCTGTTTCTTCTTTCCTTTCAGTTTAAGCCATATATTCGACATATCGAAAATATAATAATTCGATATGACACATTGGATATACATTAACGAATGCTCATTCTATTGTTCGCAATATGAGCAATCTAGATCTAACGACTCATGACACATTGCAAGCACCTTCCGACAAGTTCGAATTAATTTGTTCCTTCACAGCGTACCTGCGACACGCCATCCGTTGAAATCTATCACTGGTGAGCTGCGCAGGAGGGGGGCGCGAAAGGGCGTGTCGCCGGCCGCCGTTGGCTGCGATCGAGGGCGCCCGGATCCCCTCGGCCGACCGGTCGGTCGGTCGGACGGTCGGTCGGTCGGGCGCAGATTGTTTTACCGAAGCGCCGGGTCGGGCCGCGCCGCGCGACGACGCCCGGGTCCATTAGCCGGTCGCCACCCGACACCGCCTCTCGCCTTATCGGCCCGCCACCCCTCCACGGCTGCCTGCTTTCCCGCAGGCAGCCTTCTGCCTGTGCCCCGGCGCGTGTGCTCCGCGCTGGAGCGACGCCACGCAGCGGCCGGATTAAGACTCTGCCGGCCACTGGGGGGTTCGTGATGTCGGGTTGAGTTCAGACGAGCCCATTCTGAGTACAGGATCATCGAATAGGCATTGAGTCTACCTCACATTGAAAAATCAAAGCGATATCTAACAACTTTGGTTGGGGATGATCTAGTTTTGATTTATTTTGGCATGTCTGTGAAATACACCACATTTTCATTTCCTCAAGCACACATCAATCTTTGCTCGTCTAATGATCAAAATAAAGGTCCAAAAGTACAACAGGGAGAAATCGGCAAGTCATTGACGATAGCATTGACAAATGTTCCTCACATCAACATTTATTACATCTCGTATTTTGTCATTGACGTACAGTCACTTGAAAATAGTTCCCTTGTTATTCCTCAAAATAACTCCAAATACACTAGCTGTATAATTATGTAGTTTCACGAGTACAGGGAATTTTTGTGAATCTCGTGATCATTCCTTTTCACTAATTTTTGAATGCATCATTAACATTAAACGTTAACACCTTTATTACATTCGAAAGGTTTTCGTGTACTTTTAACTGGAAATCGTCAAAATAAACTTCGTCGAAATATATCACTCATACACTTTGTTTTTATACCCGTTTCCATTTGTCATAAACGCCATCCACTTACTATATCACCTTCAAAAAATATAAACAGATCATAGCAAATTCATATTTTTCATCGCTTCCCCAAAACCCGCCGATTTCTTATCTCCAGACCACCGGAGCACTTGGCGCCCTCGGCTCTCCCCCTGGGCCGGGACGCGACCTGCTCGCCGACATCCGCACTCCCAAGCCCTCTTCTCCTCTTCTTGGCGGTGTGGCTGCCCCCTCGGCCGCTCCGCGCGTCTCGCTCCCTGCCCGCGGGGCGCCCCCTCGCCGCCCGCCCGCCCGCCCGCCCGCCCGCGCGCTCACGGCCATCCGTCACGGGCGCTGTCAAAGGCACGGCCACTCGGCAGGAGCGCTCCAAACATAAATTCCACCTCCCGACGCGCGCCTCCACGCCGTCCACGGCAGCTGACTGCGATGCGGCTTAATCGCGTCGGTCACGACCTTGTCGCCCACACCCCAACTCCCTTCCCTCCGCTTCCCTCCTCATTCTCGAAGACGTGTCGCAGAAAACTTAACACTTTTAGCTGAGTCCCATTCAAATCACGAAAAACATTTTATTGTTTAGTAATTTGCCATTATTTCTTAATAAGATAGGTCTTCTGGCAAAGGAATAATGACTGATACCTCACAAACATTACAAAGAAGTGTAGTATGGGAGCTTCAGTTGCTCGTCAGCTGTTCTTCGTAATTCCGTTGCTACATTGCACTATTCTTTGTTTCTGAATAAATATGCTTATCCGAGTTCCGCAGTTAAAACATTCGTCTGAAATTTATCTTTTTCAAAAAGAAAGAAAGTCAAAAACAAAAACCTTGTGATACGCCTTTTACGATGACAGGCCACACATTGCAGTCTAATCATTACAAGATCTCAAAGAAGTTTTCATGTCAGACTATTGCACATCCTTGGTTTATTGTAGAGTAGGATATCTTATGGAGAGGGTGATGCCAATGAGGCTTTTCTCTAGCATATACGTGTCTTGTGTGATCCTTGAGTTTAGGTCAATAGAAACCACTATTTACATTGACGTTTTGGCCCGTTTATACCGCCTTCATCAGGACTACAATAATAAATTGATACTATTTATACAGTGTGTATGTAAGGAGGCCATTTACAATCATAGACAAAAATAAAACTAATATTTTGAAGAGGTTTATCTGTAATGTTATAGACTTTTTCGTATGGTATGTTTGAAGTTGACTACAATAATCTATTGACTCCGGGCGCAGATAGGGGGTAACAATAGTTTTTTTAAAGTACAGTTCGCACACTGGACGGCATTGATTGAAATATAATGAAATATTATGTTTGTTTAATTTCCTCCACTTTTACCTGGTTGTAACTGAATTAAACCCATCGCTGTCAATACAAAAGGTAGTCATAGTAATCAATACTGTTATCAAAATGTGACTATTTAGGAAATGATTTTCTTACAAATACAAATTCTGCTGAGAGTTCATTTCATTTAAAATACAACAGCATAAATGCTTAATTCATTCATGGTAAAACTATTAAAATAGAGATAACAGCTATAATAATAATAATAATAATAATAATAATAATAATAATAATGATAATAATAATAATAATGATAATATTGAAATGCCCACGTAACGACAACGTTCATCTAATTTATGAAAAAGCGAAATATTTGTGTAAACTACATTGTTCTTTTGTTACGTGACCACGATCTACCCCGTAAATTCTGTAAAGCATACGACTCTTCGTAACGACGTCCCGCCACCACTACATCCGTTTCTCGCATCCACTCCGTCACGAACAGCTGACTGCGAAGCAGCGTAATCGCCTTGGTCTCCACCTCAGCCCTCCCCCCTTCTCCCCCCCCCCACCACTACTCACGCGCCGCGCACACCCTGCGCTCTACCGGAAAACGTCTGAAGCAGCGTTTTATTACCAGATGCATACGTCTCATACCGCGCATAAACTACATGTCCTCTACGACCGAGGATATCTACCAAGGCACTTGTAAGTCGTTCTCTATAACTGTTCCTTTCATGTTTCCGCTATAAAATGTATGAGATAATAATGTCGTATTTTATGGCTGGGTGACAAGATGGAATAATGTAGTCCCTGTCACGAAGCTTACGAACTGCAAACAGATATTACGAGAGAACTTCATTTTCTTGACAGAGCAAATATTCTCGTGTTTAGATGGGTAGATGAAGACACTTTGCAAAAGGGAATATTGATGAGACCGGTCTTCGAAAAGAATACGCAGATACGCGATGCTGAAAATCGGCTCAATTCGTCTCAATCGGCTAACAGGTAACAAACGTATTACAAAGTTAGTAATTAAATACGTCATGCAAACTTACTTAATTACTGGAATTTCTTCCTTTATTCCTTTCATTGGAGCTTACCTGAAACAAACCAAATTACATTTAGTTACTTATGCAAATGTTTGAAATTGTTGGCATGCAAATTCTTTAAATTAAATACGTTCTATAATTTTTCAATTGAAAGATCCAGTGTCGAAAATATTTCGGTGAAACACAAACGTCTCCCAAAATACGTATAATGGAAACAAGTGCAATTTAAAGAGTTCATTACCAGACATCCTCACTATGCTAAAATACAACGGCACTCATACTCTCCAGTAACGTAATACGTTAATGAAAAACAACATGGAATTTTAATTATACGAGGAATTTTATTGAGTGGCCCACCGACTAACAAATGACGTGTAGTTTCCATTATTTCGGCTCGACGGGGAAATTCTATACTGCGTCCATTGTAAGCACAGAATTAATGGCGATTGCAAAAACATTGACGAAGAAAAATTTGCGTAATATGAACTAGAGATTATTTTTTAAGTACCGTATTTCTATGGACATATTATCATTCATATAACTGTTAAATATTTTAATATATCTAGCCATGGAGATAAGACTGGATGCATTCGTTGTATTAATAATATTCAGAGTAGAAAGATATTTTTTGTATTCGTATTTTATCGAGTTATTTATATTTAATAGATAGATAAATAGATTTATTTCTGCAGGTAGGTATACAACCTGGTGGCAGAACACAACAATTTACATATTACAACTAGGAATAGTAATACAATGTAATTTTAAACTTTTTAAGACAATAGTAATAATAATAATAATAATAATAATAATAATAATAATATAACAATAAAGACAAGAAAATAACGTATTAACTTCATATCTTATTACGGAATGCATGGAATTTTTATCTAATAAATACGCTCTTTAAATACACTGCACAACACTTCACTACACTTCACAACACGCCACGACACTCCAAGTCAACTACTACATAAAATATAACTGTTTATTTAATAAAGCAATGCATTTCATAGTGAATAATAAAAATAACATTTATAATAAAATTATAACTAAAATAATAACTATTTTAATAAGCCTAACTTACTAACTAATACATTTTACAACCGTTCTTAGTTAATATACTTTTAAAACTTTGCACATCTAGAGAAAAGGGGTCCATGGCTGTCGCAGGCTACTTATTCCATAATATTCGAATCTTATATCGAATATTCGATTTATTTACATTTAAGGCTGACAAATGTTAGCGTTTGAAATGGTGCGTGTGTGATGATTACGTCTTCATATTTACACTTACTCAAGGAAATTTATTTTAGTTATTTCTTTTTGTAAATATACCGTTTTCGTAAATATTGAAAAATGAAACCTTGAACCTCTGTATTAATTGAAATTGAAATTATTTGAATTTATTTCTGTGACACAGAATCAAAGTTTTAGTTTAGTATTTAGTAATTTTCTAATTATCAGAACAATACTAATATTAATATTAAAAAATAACTTGGAATACTTGCATTGCACAATTTCATATTATTTTAATATGTCATTTTTCTCCAGCATTCTAGTTAAAGCCTTAACACATGTTAGTAATGGGACTTTACATACATATAGTAAAATGCAACTTGCCGTTGCGTACATAAATGACGTTCATTAACGCATCATTCGCGTGGAAAATATTTTAAATTATTTATTTAAAGGTGAGTTGCCAAGCAGTTAAAACATATATTTTTTAATGCTCTGAAACTTACAAACTTACAAACTTACAACAAAGTCTTAATCGTTAAAGAAGAACCACTATATACGAAGGTTGCCTTTTATGTTTCGGGATTTGGCAACCCTGGTGTTGCAATCTGGCAGCTGACAGCTCTATCGTAAAGTTGGATGTTTTGAGGTTATACGTACTCAGAACGTTTTGACATACGAGCGCTATTTGTGTTGTTTACAGTAATTTAAAAGATTCATCTTGGACCTAAAATGGAATTAAATCGTGAACAATTTCGTGCGATTATTTTTTACAACTTTCGACGTGGATTAACTCAGCAACAGTGCATGAATGAAAGTAATTCAATTTTTGGCGATGAAGCTCCATCAAGGACCAGTGTTTATCGATGGTATGGTGAATTCAATCGTGGTCGTAGTTCACGCCAAGACGAATTTCGCGAAGGTCGTCCAAAATCAGTTGTTGTTTCGCAAACCATTGATGCTGTGCGTGAACTGATATTGCAAGATCGTCCTATCGTGAGATTGAGACAACCTTAGGCATTAGTGGGACCAGCATACATTCAATATTGCATAAACATTTGACTGTCAAAACAATTTGTGTGTACCAAAGGTGCCGAGAGAATGTAATGAGAAGTAAATGAGAAATCTAGATACAACGAAAAATTTCAATGATAGTCTACGTAACTTATGTAAGAAAGGAGAACGTGGGTGCCATTCATTGACATGAGTGTCGCCGTTTCCTCATCGTTCTTTGTCCTCCCACGCCTACCACCGACCGAAGAGCGTCGTTGGTGGGCGAAAGGGACGAAGTGAGGACGGGTGGGGTGGGGCGGAATGAGGGAGGCAGCTCTCGCGGGGGGGGAGGCGGACGTTTCATTTGATAAGATGCAGAGGTTTCCCCCGCCCCCAGCGCAGAGGGTGGCGAAGCGTGGAAGCTCCCAGAAGCCATTCGAAATAAAAACACACCGCACACGCCACCGCTGGCTGCTCGTCTCGGCGGAGTAGTTAAATCAGAAAACTTTAGCCTGAGCCGGCAAGGCGGCTGCTGCTACAGCCGGAGGGATTGGGGAAGGCGGCAATAAAGTTTCCTCACAACTCCCCTCCCCTCCCCTTCCCCTCCCCCGCCCCCGCCGCCGTCATCCCTCCGCCTTCATTTCTGCGCGTACATGAAAGCGTCCCCTTCCCGATCAACCAACCCCCCCCCCCGAACAGAACGATGGCGCGCGTGGCGTGGAGATACCATTTGGAAAAACAACTGAAGCCCGCGCAACACCGATTGCGAATTCCGTGTAGAATTTAATATGAAGCCCCCCTCTCACCGATGGAATTTATTACGAAATATTTCGAGTATTTCGATGTTATCGGGGAATCGTCAATAACAAAAAGCACGCGGATCAAATTAAACAATACACAATCATAACAAAATCGTCTCGGAGCGGGAGGGGAAAGTTTCGTAACAATGAAACAAAAGAACATCGCCCAGGAACAGCAGAGCAACTGGTGCAGTAAAGAAGTATCAATGCGACAGCTTTCGTGCCTGTAATTGGACGCCGCTTAAAGCACCATCCGGTTTCCAATATAATGGTTTCCACTTTAAAATCTTAATAATATTTTGATACATTGAAAGCGAGCAGGCCCGGGAGTAGTTTTTAATGAGTAATTGCTTTTATATTTCGGAGCTAAATTTATTTTGATTAATTCTCCTGGCCTAATGGATTCTATGTGTCCTCGAAACAAAAAGCCTGCGACACAGTGCGGGCCGCATCTGCGCCACGGACATTGCAAGAGCAGAACAGAATGCTTACGGTTGCTCAACGCTGTTTCAGTTCATTTGCATATGCAGTCATATGTCTCACGATATATTGTTAGAAAAATTGCGAATTAAACTTACGCTAACGATTCTTAAAATTACAGATATGCAAAATTAATGACAGGTGAAAATATTCGTAGCGAACACAAAAAACATACAAACCATTTCATGTTTCCATTTACTAGGAACTTGTGGTGCTCCAGAATTGTACAGATTTTCCCGTATTAGATTATTATTTCCTATAGTCTCGGCTAGCTATTCGGACTTGGCACATACTCTTGCCAACTACCATCTATCGCCGCCCAAGTTCATTTTTCAGAAATTTTCTTAATTTTTCGGTTTCTTGATTGTAGAACGGAAATATTATTTTAAAATATTAAGGAACAGCAAAATCTCGTCCTAAATGACAATTCTCCTTGAAAAATTTGGAGCCATTTTTAAGGAAATGGCGCGTAAGCTTTTTCGCAAAAGTTTTTCATTTTGAAATTTGAAGCTCTTTATCACAAAAAATTGAATTTTCGAAAAAAATGATATGACGTCATTTGAAGCACATAACTCACAAATTCAATAATATTTACAAATTGCTGTAAATGTGCATATTAGCGTGAGAGATCATTCAAAAAAATTACATTTGAGTATTTTTTGAAAAAACAAAAATTACCCAAAAAATTATATATATATATATATATATATATATATATATATATATATATAAACACAATAATGTGAAGGAATTGCCGCTAATGTCAACATTAACAACGTGAAAGAAATAAAAAATATTACATTTTCGTAATTTTTGAACAATAAAAGAATGGAGCAAACTGCTGTTTATGTCATCTCGTAGAGTATATTTAGTTTATCCCTACCAAAAGTTTAAAGGTTCAACCATTCAAAAAACATTCTGATCAGTTATTGAGCAAATCATGTTTTTGTTATTTTTTTAAAATTGCACATGTTGCACACAATATTGCACGAAAACAACTAAAATTTTCAAAAATATGTACACGACCTTAATGAAAGAACTCACTATGGAGAACAAATTCCATTTCAAAGAAAAATCTGTCTTCAATTTTGTAGTTGTTGGAAGACGACAAAAATTCAAAATTTCGCAATTTTAGAAAATTCAGAGTTAAAAGTGAAAGTCGGATTTATGCCACCTTTATAAGTGAAGTTTACTCTATTCTTACAAGAAATTGAAAGAAAATATTTAGAGTCGTTTCGAGAAAATTTTGCAAATGCCCGAATGGCTTCATGTAAAGTACCCTTTTATTTAAAAAAATGTTTTTCAAAATCTCAAAGCTTCCACTCGAGTCAGATGGACGGAGGTTTTTTCAATTTGGAAATAATCCTACGTAAATTTGAGCAGTTAGTGGTGTTCACAGACGGACGGACCGATCAACGGACGGGCGTTATCCCGTCAATGGGCTTTTCGGTATCAAGGACCGAGGAAAACGGGGATTCTGGCTACATTATATGTTAGAGGAATGTTTTCTTAATTAAGAACTGAATTTATCCACTTTTTTGTTATCAGGGCCTGGCAAAGACAATTTTTTGCCGAAAATCTTGATAATATGTGCGAGTATTTTAAATGGAATACCAGAAAATAACAAAAATAAAACACATTTTAAATTTTTAATTAACGGAGTTTTTTCCCCTTGTTTTAGAACAATGGATTCTCACTTTATCATGTTTTCATTATAAACAAAAGACAATAGGAAAAAATAAAAATTACCGAATTCTCAGATTTTCCAAAGTTATTTTGAAAGAACTGCAAATTTATGACAGTCTTGTTTCTTGCGTTTCTTGCGCATTTTATTTATGATTGTGTCGAAAATTTTCTCTATTTACAAGGAACCGTATCTTATTTTCGGCAGGTATTCAACTAGCTTACTCATACGAGAGAATATTTCTATAATCATTCATATCCTGACAAATATTATAATTGATTTTTTAAGAAACAAGTCCTTAGTTTTCAAAAACAAGAAAAAATACGATTTGCATGAGCATTTATTTCATTTTAAAAACAGGAGAAGGTTTCACAACTTTTCGTGGGTTGGTAGTTTAAACCAAGTAAAATGTGTTATAATACGAAAAGGCACGATATGTATAATACATTTTCATTGATAAAAAGATGGTTTTAAAAACATTAAACAACACCCGCTGAACTACGATCATCGCACCTCTTACATGGCACGAAAGAAGGACCAGAAAAATTACAATCAAAAGTACTTCATATAAAATCGGAAACCTCAAAAGTATTGTTTCTTGCCGTTTCCAAAACCGATGAAATGTATACGATAAGTTTACAAATTATGGAACAAAACAATCTTTATTTTTTGTTAACACAAAATTAAACAGATTTCTGAAAATGTAATTGAAATGTAAATTGACCAAAATTTGTTCATGTAATATATTGCAGTGCCTGTATAACCCGCTATGCGCCTTAAAGGTACCATCATAAAGGTAGATTCGCGGTTCCTCTGGCGGAGTCCAGTTTCGGACTAGTGAACTGAAGTGATCAGGAAATTCGAATCATGGACTGAGAAAACTGTTTACAATGCATCATGTTGCCCATGTATACAGCTCGACATATAAATGTGTGTGATAACTATTCTTTGTTGATCTTTCCTTCTAAGTATGACAAACGAAAGCCTAGTTTCTAATAGTTCAACTCTACGTAATGACAAAATTGATGAAATTCGTTACGAAATAACACAATCTTTGCAAATGCCAGAAGCATCTAATTATTGTTTATTTTTCAGTCATTGAGACAAGAATGTGGACTTGACTGTGGACAGACAAACAGGAGATGTCAAAGAATGGGGCGTGGACGAGTTAATATTGATTATGGGGGCATCTGTTACTTAGATAATTACTCCCGTAAGTGTAGAGCATGTTGTAACCCTGGGAGGTGGTGATGTTCCTCGCCCGCAGGAACTTGAGATTCTGCGCCGACCTAAAGTCGGCTTGCTGGGTTCCCCCTTCCTGCATCTCGTCCAGCGAGGAACCTCCCTGGTCGGGACAAGCTCTAAACTCCAGAATGGTCTTCCAGCATGTATATGTGAAAGTGTATGTGTAAGAAGTGTGTAAAGGCGAGGACGGAAGAGGAAGGAAAGATCGCGCAGTCCGCGGCCCATTTGTTTAAGAACGTCTCCGTTATTCTCCTGGTGCTGACCGGAGGACCCACGGGAAACCGATCCAAGAAAAGCAGACGGCCGCTAGAATTCTCCTCCAGAACCCAGCCATGCAGCTAGTGTCGACAAGCAGCCGTTGCCGAGATTCAAACCCTGCGACTTTCCGGTCAACAATACCTTAAAGAGAACAGTGTTGCCTCTGATATATCGCGGCCTGTAAAATGATTCGAGACACATTTTTCAGTTTATTAAGTACTACAACGATTTTATTAAAAGTAGATGCAACGGCACAATTGATTATGTTTATTCCTTCAATTTCAACATTGGCATGAAGAAGTTAATTAAATGTATTGTTTAATAATACAATCCATGCGAATTCCAGAAATATCGTTTGTACTTTGTTTTTTACATATTTCCACCGCTGAGAAGGCACTGGTCACCAGGCTGTGAGAAGACAAGCTGAAAACGTCCATGGACTCCTCGGGATATAAAATTTGGAGGCACCTTAGATGAACTGATATAAATGCTAGTATCTCCCTGGAATTTTACAATTAGTTTCATCCTGGAAATTTCTTTATCGATTTATTGAAGAAAAGAAATGAAGGTGAAAGCACTAGACTAAAAAGGTCCAATTACGCAAGAGCTTTTGATGAATTCCATAACAGACTCTGAGTTTAAACTTAGTAAACAACGGCAGCCATGGAGACGATGGTGCTGGCGGCGGCGTTGAGAGAAATACTGGTGGAAAGTAATTTGCCTATCCTTTACGTTAGGGACGAAAATTCAAGGTGGCCGGGATAGTCCTACTTATGCTCGCCGTTTCCGCTGTTTATTTGCAATCTTTCTTTCTTAGGTATTTTTTACTTTAACTAATAAAAGGCATTTTTGCAAAAATCACAGTGTTTGTCTGAATGTTACAAAAATAATAAATAGCATCGTTATGTTTCACTGAACGTGTCTTTAGTAAAACGTGAAATGAAGATATTTGAAAATATTTTCCGTATGTGTGTGAGTGTTAGAGGGAAAGGAGATGTGTTATCCCGCCCTCAGCATAGCTCTTCGTGCAGACGTCACACAATGGGATGTTTTTCTCTGCAGCTGCTGGGGGACGAAGGATGAACTCCTTGTCGTTCGATCGAAGCATATCTCGCATTCCTCAAACCTCGTACGACTGCGAGCAAATCGAAGAACTTTCTGGTGGAGAGGAGATGCGCGGAGAACGATTGAAAATTTGAAAACTACTCGTTGAGGTGAGGAAGTCTTCTATGCATAATTCAACCCGAACGGAAGTTGCGTATTTTCAGCACTATTCTTGTTCAACATAGTTCACATACTTGAACTCGCGTCGCATCAGCATTCAACAATTCTTAGTTTAATTTTAGTCCATTTCCGATCTCGATTTGATCGTTCTTACATACGTATTATCACATACGTTTGTATATCTACGAATATTATACATACGTTATTACGTATATTATTGTATTGAAGTACAAAAATAATCACACATTCTGACATTCATTTGAAAGAAAATAACTAGAAATCGTTTTGCGTTAATACTTTTTCAAGTAATTATTAGTGGTTCCAATGTAATGGAGAAGCTAACCCGATACCGCTTGCAATATACATCAAATAATTTCTTTAAATAATGTATTATACTCTTATGTAATACAGGCGCCGTCCTTAAAAATCTCAGTACTCAGTTAAATAATAAAATATGTAAAATCTTGGCAAAACAAAGAGTGGAAATAATTGGCGTTAAAAAATCGGTCTGTATTTTTCGTAATGGAAGGCAGACATGTCGATCCGAGCTATGTGTAGTAATTAGATCGCTCATCTTCCACCTCTGTATTCCCCGTAGGGGGGGGGGGTCGTGTCTCCGTAGGTGGACATGGTCTCTGGTGGAGTGTTGCAGACGACCACCCGGATCCTACGTTTCACGGCGGCACTCACGTCGTTAGTCTCAAAGTGGAGCCATCGAGTAGGCGATGCTAAGCCACTGGTTGCCGGCTGGCCAGTAACCCACCACGTGGGCCTGTGGCGCATCGACCTTTGGGCAGGATTGGGGGAAAGGCATTCTTCGGAATGCCTTGAAATCCACATATAGATGTCCGGCGAGAAATTACCACCCTAGGATCACGGCGGTGGTTTAAAGGTGTAGGCAGTGCTCGTGCCTGAGGGGTCGCGGGTTGAATCCCGACCGGGGCATGGATGTTTGTGTTTCCGTGAACCGTTATCGTTACTCTCACAGTTACTCACAGTGGTCACTTTATGACCTTAGTAGTTGAAAAGCGATCTTAAATAAGTAAAATAAAAAAAATGGCTTTCAATGAATAATGTACTGAACAATAACAACAAAGATAATAAACATTAGTCAGAGAATATAAGAGAAAACATTTAAGATAAACGAAATCGCTGTGTACACGCTCCAAAATGCGCGAAAGGGTAAATTGCGCGCACAGCTTGAGAGGCGCGGTTGCCACGTCTTTCGCAGGGCCCCGACGGGCCGGCGCCGCGCCGCGCCGCGCCGCGTCGCGCGTGGGTGGGTGGCGGGGGCGTGGCGTCGCGGCGCGTCGGGCACTACACGGCCTTCTCAGGTAGAGCGTCGCGTACGCGTCCCACGAGGCCGCAAGGGGCGCCACCCCTGTCCCCGGAGGCCGGCGGCGGGCGGCCGGGCTTCTCGCTTACCTGTCCCGGGATCGCGCCCCGGCCCGGTCCCCCGAGGCCGGGCGGCAAGTGACATCTTACGGCGCCTGTCATGACTGCGCGGGGGTGGGGGAGTGGCTGCGCGCGGCGGCGCGAGGCAAATGCTGGCGGAACGGATGGTAATCCGATGGAGGAACAAGGGGTTCTGGGCGGGCTGTGCGGGAGGGTCGGCGGTTCGGACGGGATCGGTTGCAGACTGTGATGCGTTTATGGTTATTCCGTGGGAAAGTGTCACAAGTGAAGAGTTCAGGGTAGACGTTGACGAGCCATAGGTGGTACCATTCAGATTCACTAAAAATGGAGAATAATTCTCCATCTTTGACAGCACTATTTTCTAAAATTATTTTAGAAAATATTGCTGTCAAAGTGTCTCATAAGGATGGTAAATTGTTAGGAACAATATATTAGATTAAGAGATTTTCCAGGTACGTTGCTACTTGTCGAATTGAAGGACTCCCCACTTGCATAATTACAAGCACATTGTTTTCGCTACAATGTTTCAAAGATCATTGTAAATATAATTCCCCCATTAGACGATCATTCATCCATGTGGGGCTCTCTGGCAGTTGAATGACACCTAAGCTGAAGCCGAGAGATCCTCGAAACGTTCTGCGTATTGTGTGGTGGGTTTACCGAAAACAAAATCGTTTAAAGTAAAAACGTTAACTTAAAAGATTAATGTTATAAAAGTGTCATGTGAAAGTTAAATTTTCCAATTTCTTCCTATTTTTCTTTCCTATTTCCTATTTCTGTAAGCTCAAAGTGTCGTGAAAATATTACAGAAGCAAATACAGATCTCAAAAATGCCTCACTTGGAGCGAACATCTCATTTTAAATATATGCATTAAATGATAATTTCTGAATTGGGAAAATAATAAGGGGTATGTTTTCTCAATGCAAAATTATTCTAATGAAAGTCATTGCGGTTGTTATCTGTATCTGTTAACAAATAAAACGGAACAAATAAGGTATGCTACTTATCTATACCACTGAGCATGCTTCAAAGGCGTTACTTAATTCCTCGCCAATATTGCGTAATAACTTTTTGAATAGCGTAATTCTTCAGTACACTGACACTGTTTCTTTGCTTCGCGGTATCCTTATCGGGAATTTAAATCTCATCGTATTTTCCGTATCACTTGGAATGATCTGCTGTATTTTTTTAAGCAATTGAGTTTTGACATGGAACACATGGTCCTTCTTGTTTCAGAACAATTTTACGAATCGTAAATCTACAACGTGTATCAGACAAGTTCACTTAGTGACGTTCAAATATATTCTGCAATAGAAATAGCCATTGCCGGTGTTCGAATACTCGATCTGTCCCTCTAAGCAGCTATCTGCAGATCACTAACTACAGCAAAACAAGCCTATTATTTCTTACTCGGCCCAAAGTACTGCGGGGAGTAGGCCACAACGGAGAAAAAGAGGGGACGAGGCGCGCGAATCGCAAGAGACAGACGCCGCCGGGGGGGGGGGGGGGCGCCGGGGGACAGACGCATCGCTCTCGGAGGCGCGCGGGAAATCGACCTGTCAGGCGCAACCCCTGGGATCCGGCCGCGCTAGTGGTGGCGGTGGCGGCTGGCGTGGCGGGGGCGGCGCAGGGGCGGCGCAGAGGCGGCGCGGGGGCGGCGCGGGGGCGACGCGGGGGGCGGGGGGGGGGCGGCGCGGGGGCGGCGTGGGCGCGGCGCGGGGCGGCGCGGGGGCGGCGCGGGGGCGGCGCGGGGGCGGCGTGGGCGCGGCGCGGGGGCGGCGCGGGGACGGCGCGGGGGCGGCGCGGGGGCGGCGCGGGGACGGCGCGGGGGCGGCTCGGGGGCGGCGCGGGGGCGGCGCGGGGACGGCGCGGGGACGGCGCGGGGGGAGCGCGGGGGCGGCTCGGGGGCGGCTCGGGGGCGGCTCGGGGGCGGCTCGGGGGCGGCTCGGGGGCGGCTCGGGGGCGGCTCGGGGGCGGCGCGGGGGCGGCGCGGGGGCGGCGCGGGGGCGGCGCGGGGGCGGCGCGGGGACGGCGCGGGGGCGGCGCGGGGACGGCGCGGGGGCGGCTCGGGGGCGGCGCGGGGGCGGCGCGGGGGCGGCGCGGGGACGGCGGCTGGCGCGTCGCCGTCTGTCTGCACGTCCGCCCGCTCGCCTGTCGCTGCGACGAGATGCTACCAATAACAGCGGCAGCCGGTGCGCGGGACGCCGCCTTCTTTTCATGCGACGGTGGCGACGCGGCACCGACGCGGGCGGTGGCGGGGGAGGGCAGTGGAGACGAGGGCAGCGTCGACCGCGTGGGCGGGGTGAGGCGGGGACGAATGCCGCTGGTGGCTGCGACGTCTAGTGGCAGTAGAGACGGGGATGGCGGTGACGACGAGTAGAGAGGCGAAGGTGATGGAGGCCAATGATGGCGAAGGCGGATGAGGCAGAGATGGCGGTTCGAAGGCAGCGGGGTGGAAGTCGGGCCGATGTGGAGGAGTCATGAGGATGGGTGTAGGTGGACGACGGTGGCGGGGTGATGGAGGCGTCGGTGGATTCATCGCGAGCCCAGAGCGTCACCCGTCCGCCGTTCGAGGCGTCCATAGATACGGCGTAAGTTCTGGAACTTCTACTGCCCGAGAATCGTGTCATCACTGTCCTATCTCTGGCAAAGCTACCCAATTCTACTCTAGATATCCATGCTTCCCAAAGAGCTCCGTTACGCTGCAGGTTGTCAATGCAGATGAAATAGGTCAGTCAACCTGGAACATCGGTTTTCAGAACGTTGCCCGGAAGGTGGAGTAATGCACAGATAATAGTAGCAGCTTGCAATTTGGCTCTTCATGGGAAGCTTTTACAGGCACGCTGAAACATTGAACGAATTCAGAGCGGCTCTTCTATCCTACTTCTACCTTTTGCTGACACCTTGCCATTATAGGTGCTTCAAAGGCTTGCGTAGCCCTTACCAAGTTCATTTATCTGTCAGAGTTTAGACTTATTACTTCACGTATTACTCTACATCTCTACCTCATCTGTCGTATCTGTCGCTGTAGTCCCAAGTGATGAGCTGTTTGTTTGATGCTGAAAATGCAAATTGCTAATGTGTTACTACAATACAACAGATGATAGTTCCTTCAAACACTCTACATATCCTAGAAACGAAATGAACTGCAATCCTCTGGGTAAAACACCTTAACAAGTACTCGTGTAATGAATGAATTGTTTCAGTAAGAATTTGAAATTTCACTATCTTAGACAGATATTCTATTGTTCTTTTGTCTTTTATCACGTTCATTGCTTAAGAGGCATCATTACTGAAAATGATATATTGTAATAGAACGTAAGCAAGTGTATGATATAGTGACAGATGGTTTCGTTGCAAGAAATTTCAATATGTGTGTACAAAATGTTAATATATTTTGTATCAGTACGTCCACACAAGCGACTTCATACACTCTATTAATATATAGTAGCTTAATGTTTGCAATTTCATCACACAAACGAGAGTTGTAGAAAGGTTACATTAGAAAATTACTATGTATGCATTGTAAGGAAAAATCGAAAACCACAAGAAACATTTTCATGTCATCAATACGATTTCTCCAAATCTGATTGAGTGTGGGTACCAATTCTGGAACAATAATTCATTACGTTTAATGGTCAACACAATGGTAGATAGAAATATTTCGGCAAATGTAATTGAAATAGTTTATATTTACCATGAGCTGTGTATGAAGATTTCGGTGGCCTGTTGTAGGACATTTTGCTATAAACATTCACGTAAAAGCTTCAAGCATCACAAATAATTAAAATCATTGAAACGTTTTTAATGGGACAAAGACAGGTGTGTCAGACAGTTGCTGGACGTTGTGTTTATATACAATGAAACAATTTCGCAATTAAAAGTAGCCACTATTCGAACCTTAAAATCTCACTCCATTAATCTCGCCAGCTATAACTTTCTGATGGAAGGATATTCTTAAAATATTACTGCATATTCACTCACTTGCTCGCTCTGAGCAAACGTCGTCTTACTTCAATAGATTGTAAATCGCAAAACAAAATGGCCACAACCAAATGCAATTGTATTGTAGTTGATATAGAAAAAAGCGTAATGAATATACGACGGCGGATAAGCGTCCATTCTAGTAACTTAAAAATTTATTCAAATTTAATACTTTATTTAAAACTATATTCTAAGTGAAAGTGACAACAATTTAGTACCCACTAGCTTTCCTTCAAAGAAAAAAAAATCACGAAATTTGGTTAATTAGGAAACGCAAATTTGTTTCTGAACGAAAACCCTTAGTGCTTTAAATGCAAAGAGATAAGACGATATCTACTTCCCGAAAGAATACGCATGTACTGGCGCTCATTTGATTGCAGATGGTATCGCGCTTTGCCCTACGCGCGTGCGTCGAGCCAGACCCTTGCTGCAGGGAGTGACGCGGGGACACCGTGCTGACGCAATGAAATTAGTCGCTGGAGATATCGCACTTCCCCTTTCGCCTTTCCCCGTGGAGCCTCGCTGATACAGTCCCACGGACGCTCAGAGGTAGTGATACCGCGAGGTGGGGAAGAAGGGAGAAACCGAGAGAATCGCTTTACCAGACCAAGTAATGGCTCCATTTATTCGATTAAAATCTCACGCAAGTGACCGTATAAAACCAGAGTGTTAGTTCAATAGGGTATATAAATGAGTAATTAAGTTGTAGCCATATTCCATGAATGTTCAGAGCACACTCGTTAACATTCCTCTCTCAATATTTGTGTTCTCTATTTACGATGTGGCTGAATTTCTGTGGATTTATTTTGCAAAATTTCGAAGGAATCATTTACATAATAATTTAATGTTGCATAATACTGCAAAACATGTATATCCCTCGAAACTTAATACAAGCCTGAACCTAGCCCTGAAATATTAACTTATCATTTCCGTGCTGTTTGCTTGTCTGCAAATGCTATCTCCTCTTGTCCTTTGAATGGATCAACAAAATAAATTTCTGAAAAATTATCGTCTTCGCCGACGAGTCAAAATTTTGTGAATGTTGTGTGAAGTGGGACAAATATTTGACATGATGTCAAAAGAGGCGTATTTAGAGTGAATAACTCGAAAGTGGCGTTCTTCTTCCATTTATATAATGACTTGAATTTAATATCAATGCATGTGTTTTCAGAACTAATATGTCTCATGAAAGGTAGTCTTGAATATACAAATTTAATTTGTAATAGTTTCTTTGGGAAAATTAAAATTTTATTAGAACACTAAAATTTAGTCATAGTTTTTCATTGTCTTCCATTTATCTCCTTCAATATTTTACCATTGATACAACCGCCTTATTTAATCCACTGACACGAATCTTCTTTGCAAACTCTATTGAAAATAGTCTTATTCTATTCCGTTTTTGAAAATAGTTGTTCATTAAAGTACTAGATCACTATCAACTACCATAGACTCCTTTACAAAGAGAGAGTTGTTGATTAATTATAAGTGACAACATTAATGAATTCTTGTAAATGCGTTTACCATTCGATTCCCTAATGAAACACTTTATTCTCCTATTTTTTGTGTATTCTTCAGCCTTGATGGTTGCACGGAAAAGAGCGAGCACGGCGCATTAAACAGCATAGAAAACCTGTAGAGACCGATAGCGCTTCACCATCAAATGAATACGCCCCGTTTTAAATTCTTCTTTCTCTCTCATACAGGTTAGTATTATCACTTTGAGCGCAGAAGGGTTCCTCTTATCAGGTAACGGACTCGCCACAAGTTAATTAGAGATATGCGGGGATGCAGCGGAGGGGAGGGGGAGGGAAATGGAGGGGAGGCGCGGAGGGTGAGGGTAAGTCGCCCACAAAACGATTACGCCGCCTGCGGGACTGACCCTTCATCTCAAATCCCATCTACCCCTTCGGGGCTTCTAAACCTCAACATCTACAACCGCAACATTCACTTTACGGGGCTGTACACACGCCGAGCGTGAATAATGGATTCCAGCCGCCGGGGATGGATGAAGGATGGATAGGCGGCCGCAGATCCAGCGCGTTGCGTGGGTGGGGGAGGGGCAGTGGAGAAAAGAGGAGAGGGAGGAGAACGGTGGAGACGGCGGGGAAGTGAAGAAGAGTAGGAAACGTTCGGAACCCAAACGGAAGGACCGCTTCACCCTGGCGGTGCGTGGTTTTGGATTCATATCCACCTCATCTGAGGGCCTGAAATATTTATCGGCTCTCTGTCGGAGGGCTTGCTTGTTGACTTTGCCCCGCGCAGCCAGCCTTTAGAAAATTAACCCCTCCCAAGCCCTCTCCCGCGCCCTCCACTCTGTCTCATCTCGTTTCGTCCGACACGCTACGAGAGGGAGGTGGGGGGGGGGGGAGGTGAGTGTGCACAAAATTTCTGTGCAAGGCGTGGGGCTAGGGCATCAATTTAAATAGCGCTGTGTAATTGTGAATGTAAATTATTTTTGAATTTTTGACACGGAGTAAATGAATCCGAGTACTGACGCTTACCCGGGTGGAGGAGCAGAACAAAGCAGGCCGGAGAGATGTCGCGCTGTGAGCGCCACCTTTCAAAAAGTGGCTTTCTCTCCCTTGTTTCATCAAACGGTCTCAGTGTTCTTTGAACCTCAGAAGTTGTGCTTTCATCATTGCGCGTTTTATCAAATTCAATGTGCAGAATACCTGAAGTCTAAAGTCAACTGAATACCTGAATCTCAAGTCATTCGATTGTTTGTCCCAGGAACATGCTACTGATGATCGATTCAAGAAAAACGTTCTGACAATTCCCATTCCAATTTGAAAATGTAAAGTTATTTTTTGAAAAATTGCAAACGGTTTTGTGACAAGTATTATTAGAACACCAGTTGATGCCTACACGATTTCTAATAATCTATTACATTAGATTAATTACCACCAACAATAGTTTCACTTTTTGCACGGTAAATAATGAAACTTAAAGAACACTTATAGTAAATTTGAATTTGTATGAAGTGGATATAACGTACGGGTTAGTAACCTAACATATTCATACAATACTCGGTTGCGTATCAAATGAGGCCACATGATCTCGTCGAATTTCATATTACAATAAAATGCCCTACAACACTACATAGTTCGTAAATAATTATTGAACGATACGAATTGCATCGGCATAGATAGGGGTGCTGGTTAGTCCACAGTGTGGTTAGACCATACTGATTCACCGGATATGTACGAGTATGAATTCAGTCCTGAGATGAGACGCGCGGAGATGTTGTCCCCTAACTTTCGTGTATGCCGTTCTGGAAAGCTTCGCGTTCGGCAAACACGAAATCTAATGAGCCCGCAATTATTTACGAGTCTAGTGTTTGATTCAAGATGTACATTAGAGTAGAGAAGGAAATTTGCTTTGGTCACAAGAGCACTACGTGATTTGGTAGAAGCTGATGTTTATCTTCAAGACTTGTTTAATTATTTTATTTCCCTTTTCCATTATTATATAAGACATCAAATGAAACAAGGGTTGTAATAACGTTAAAAGTGATAATTTTCGAAAATGTGAGAATTGTTTTTTAAATTGCTTCATTGCAAAAATTCAACAGCAGAACGATAATTCAAAACGTACTAATTTTATGATGCCAAATTGAATTGATGCCTCATTTTACGTAGCGAGACTCAGAGCATAAGGTCTGCTCTTTCGGCTGACCACGCAAATTTCGCTATGCTCCTTTCACCTAGCAGAGAAAGGAGGTATTTCTTGGGCGGAAAACAGGCGATTTCAATGTAGCTCAGAGGTGTCATTTAGGCTTGAGGATCTTTTACATGCAAGTAAAACTACTAACATGGGACAGCCGGCTTATCTTCCTTTCCGAAGGAAGGTGTACGAAGAATTTTTTCATCCTTAACAGCCCGATACGCTAAGCGTTACACCATCGCCGCCACAAATCCTCTCCGAAAAAAAACAACTTTCTTCGTAATTGAAAATAATATCTTCATGAAATACAATTCATAAACAAATATTTACTTTACTTGGTGAGGCTTAGGGTTATTATACTAAGCAGTTGTAATCCTATTCAACGGTTGCAATCTGGTACAATTAGAATCTTGCCCCTGCACCACCAGTCTCGTAAGCATGTGAGTCCACTCCAGTAGCAACCAGTAGATTGAAACATTGTATGTTGCTTACCGGCTGAGTGCCGCTGGTCGTTACCTTTCGACGTTTCGTTTTTGGTACCACTCTGGTCAATCGTGATACTACGTTACTCAGCATTCAATCTTGATACTGCGTTAATCAGTCGCCTTTTCCTCGATGTCTCAAACGGCTAATTTAACCACAAATGTGAGTGAACAGTTACATTACAAAATATAATAACGATCACATCACCACTAGTTATGGGAACCAAATGTTCTAGTACTATAGTCTACTGAGTACGTCTACAACTTTGAAAGTACGAAGCATGGCGAGTGCTAGGCAGGTTGAGATGACTGTCGAAAACGCTTACAATTTTAGCAAAAAGAGGAGAAATACTACTTGTTAGAAAAAGAATATCCAGACAAGGTGTAGGGATTAAGTCCAAAGAGTAAGTTAACTCTAGAGATTCATTCTAAAACTTGCTTTATCCAAAGCAGATGACGTACGTAAAAATAATATTGTATGAATGAAACGTATTTTATTTTGCCTATCCGGTCTTATTTTGTTTGTCTCTCAGACACAACAGGGGCCTGAGACACTCGGGTGACATTTTATAACGTATTAAATTTACAGGATTATTTCAAGTACTTTTGTAAACGATAAATATCTACACGCATTTCATAAGGTAAGAACTTTTAATGATAGACTCACCATCCAGTGATCGGATTTGTAGAAATTTTAAAATATTTGATGATTCTACACTTATGCGTCTCATGAGTCTGTTAGACCCGCGAAAAATAATATATTAAACATTTAAACGGGCGTTTATTAGAGCATTGTTAACAAAGGATTTTGCTCAGAAGACTATCCCAATTGTTAGAATATAAGAGTATACCGAAATCAGGGTAATATTCCTAAATATATCAAGCGGAACAGCTACTTATAAGATTACAAAGATTAATATACTTTACAAGTTAATTGATAATACAAAATAGGATTCGTGAAATAAGGTGTATGTGAAAAATTGCATTTTAAAAATTGTATTGAATTACTGTGATGTCAAGGAAACAAAGAAAATAAAAATCAGTTAAACAGTTAATTCGCGACATGTATACAGCAATGAAACTCCACAATATGAGTGTGCTCGTCAGTAACAAAGTAACCGACATACTACATCCCTCGGCTCGACGCAACTCCCCCAGCACCACATACTCTCGACCTGGCACTGTTCGTTGGCAGTATATCCAAGCTTCTCCACTCACGTAGTGGCCTCATGCGAGCACACTATTCCCATACGTGCCGAAAGTTCCTAGAGCCCTAACCGGCGCTTGCGACCTCCTTTCGAACTCGTGGCGACGTCCAGCCGTGATTCGCCACGCGCCTCAATTTTCGATGGCTTCTTTCACCAAGGCGATGAGTCTCGACACTGTGCGCTGCGCTACGACAGTTTAAACACAACCACAGCACTTATAAAATCCATAATCACACATTTCATGTTAAATAATATCGTGAAATAAACTTTTTTAACTGCTTCGGACAAATACAATGAATCAGAACATTAATTCGATACAAATTATCGCATAAAAAAGAATTGAGTAGTTTATTGAACCAAGGATCATTCTATTACAATAATTTTTACTGCTTATTAGTAACTGAATGTAAGTAGCTAATTACTTTACAGTTTTTCCAAAATGTTTTCATCGTTCACTATATTTTACCACTTTACATCCACCATGATTTCATTTACATCACATAAGCTGTTCATTTGTTCTTCAAATCTACATTATGAAAACAGTACATTTACTGTTGCTGAATTTCTGAAAGACGCGCGCTCGCTGCTGTCCTCAACCCAGCAGCTCACCTGCGAAGCAGCCCTGTCATAATCCCCGAAAAAGTTCCATTATTCGCTTCGATGCGTGTAGGTGATATGAGCCGACTGCCATCAGCGGGCAAGCGCGGACTCGGGTGCGCAATCCATTTGTGCACTCCCCCCCTCCCCCCTCCCCGGCACTCGCGCAGGGCGGAGCGGCGCCCACCCAGGTAATGCGCACTTTTAAAATAATCAGCTTAGAGGCAGTCGGGTCATTAGGCTTACGCCCATATTAAAATTAGCAACAGGGTTCGTCAATTATTGAGCACCTGCCTCTCTGGTTGCGCGCACTTAGGGCTGTGCGGGAGGGGGGGGGGGGGCGTCCCCACGTCGCCCCCCCCCCCCGAGCCGCGAGGGAGTGGGCGAGAATGAAGAGGCGCCTTTTGCGGGGTAGTTCCCAGCCATTGGAAAGCGTGTTTCGGAAAGGAATTAGTATACTAATAATTGAATATTTGCGAAATGGTAGTTTTATTTTCAAATGAAGTTCATTCCGAAATTATCAGTTATGAAACTGTTACTCGACTCCATTTAGTTTTTATGAGGTTTTCATGCACGTATCTGATCCCATTGGATCAGAAATGTAGGTTGTTACGTTCAAACAATTATTAACAAAAAGGACTTTTTAACGGTCAATCCCGAAGTAACAAAAATCGGATAAACTTAATGTTTCACCTTCTGAAAATATAGATTTTTCGGATACGTTTTCTTTATAATGAACCTTGAAAGAAACTGCTCTCTTTACAACCGTTATTTCAAAGAAAACAATTTATAAAAGCTTCATCAATTTAATGAAGTTCTTTGTAATTTGGAATACTGAGTTTATGATGGAGTTACATGGTGTTCTAAGGTCTTTAACATTTAGATACACATTAATCCTTTTTGAAATACGCAAATGTGTAATATACCAGAACTTGTATCACTTTGCACATATTTATAATATGTAATTCTAGTAGGTAAATTCGCAGACGTTAAAATACAATTAAAACGAATCAAGGAAATGATATGGATTATTTAAGCAGTTCTATCGGGACTAGAGAACAACGGACACACACGTAGGTTATACTATTACCTAGTAGGTTGAAAAATCAGGGAACGATTTACCAATCTTAAATACGATAAATTTAAGTATAATTTTATTACAACATTAAATCATTCTATAATGGTAGTGGAATTAAATACATTCGAATCCCATGTTTGATGCAAATCCGATCTGTGAAATAGCGGTGAGTAGCTCTGTAGACAGTGACGTAGGCTCAATGTATGTGAGTGATGGTTACATCCTCTAGTTTTCCATCACTTAATAATATTTTCAGTAAAGTATTTTACTTTCTACCGTAAGTATCTCTCTCTGTTTCTCTGTTCTCTCTTGCCTTTTACGAGCGCTGTCCAATAGGCGTTAGTCCTCTTGCTAGATGTGACTGGCCGAGAAACATCCCCTGCACGACCTCGCTTCCTTGGCGAGGTCATTGAACTCTCGGCCATGCTGTGTGTGCAAGTTGTGTGGTTTCGACTGCTGGAAATGTGACATTGCCTCTCACATCACAGGCTTCTGAGTTGTCATTGGCGTTTGTGTTTCCCCTCCCAAGAACCTTCCATATGCCCACCCCTGATGCAGTCATAATTAAGCAGCAGGCCTGGGAATCCCAGACGTCACGTGCCTCGATTGTGGACCCCGAAGCGGGGAGCGGGGGGCAAACGGCACGACTGCCTTTCTCCACAACTCATGCAAGTCTGCAAATAATGTCTAAGCACATTTCAACCTGATTAAGGGTAGATGGGTAACTCGATGTGGGTTAGCAAGCCTGGCTAAACGAGGGTACTTCCTTCATGAAAGAAAATAGTACGATAAGGACAGTCCGTGAAGTTGGAACAATGCGTGCGATGTTATTTCGTTCGTCAAGAGTGTCATGCGTTGTAGCGTATACGCTGTTTCGTACTTAGAGTGCATTAAATAGACTATTTTGTCTAACTAGTGATCCGTTAAAGAGAATCATGAATTCGAAATTGTAAGGTGAAAAAATAAAATGTTTGTGTGCATGTGAGATGACGCGACATGGCGAGCTCATTTGTGGCAATGGATGTGACAGGGAACAGTAATGAAACGTCTCATTGTGCTTTAGTTAGAGATTATTCAAATTCCTTTCAGTTCTATTCCGAAAAACTTGAGGTGATTAATGATTGACAACCATTAAATATCACCAGCAAACTGAGTTGTTTTGTTCGTCATTTTAGTGGAAATATACATAGTGATCATTGGATTTGCGGGTTTGAGATTAAAAACAAAATATATTGTTGGACGATCTTAGTTCGAACCCTGAATTCAAGAGCTCTGTTTGCCAGTAAACAGCGGCGAATAGATCTCTAGTTCAAAAATTAGGTATGTACTTTTTTATGTATTTTATGTTTTTTTTATTTTGTTTGTGTAAGTTAGTGCATGCAATGAGAAATTGGTGATTTTTCAAGGGCGATTCAGAAGGTATCTAATTTGCAAAATAAACTTCTAAAATGCATCAGAGTACAGTGCAATAACGCAGGCTTTAAATTTTTGAAATTATGCGTTTTATTTGTAATATCATGATTGCATCCCAATGTCTACTAGCTAAGAGACGACACTGGCGGTAGATCTATTTTTCTGAGTCACAGAAGGCTACTGAAACCACGAACATCTTCTTCTTTTGATTCAATACACTTATTAGTTCATAGCCTAGTCTCCAGAAGCCCCTACCGTCTTCTTGTGAGACTTACCCTGAGGAAGTGTACCTGAGGGTAGTCTGTCATTGCCAGATAGCGCAGGCCAAGATACAATATCCGCAATCGTATCCAGAAATTCAAATCAAAACTCTGATTGATGCTAAATTTCTAGAGGATTTAATTTTGCCAGAGTCGGCCGAGGGCCTTCTCCGACAAACGTCCGCATTCATGCCATTGGTTTGTGGCTCCTCACAAATCCGGACTTGACCGGGGTTGAATCCGCGAACTGAGATCAGTAGCGCGGCGTAATACGTGCTATACCATCAAGGTCGGTACAAGGATATCAATTGATTATTTTGTGTTTCCGAAACCCTCAACTACTATGGTCATTAGTCGCGTAAGTACAGTGAATGCTATATTCCAGGAGGTGATGTTGTTCCCTCCCTCCGTGGAAAATGATATCCGCCGGCGTCCCCACACGCCAGCTTGCGAGGTTACACTCTCTCTAGAGATCTATTCCACCGGCGAACCGCAACAGCCAGGATAAGCGCTAAGGTCCTCACTGGTCTTCACACATGACGTTAGTGTATGACATGTAGGTGCGTGTGTATCGAGAGAGGCAGGATGTTTAGGATGGAAACACCACGATTGGTCTGGCCCGTTTGTGAAAATCATTCTCTATGTATTGATCGAGGAAAACACTGAAATATGGTCATCAGAGCACTCAGTGGATAGAATTTTCTTCCAGTCAGTGAGTTAATTCTGTAGCGGGGTTCAAAATCCGCTGTAGTCAGGACTCGAACCTTGGGAAATCCCAGTTAGCAAAGCGACAGAGGCAACGGTAATGTTGAGCCATCGTGTTCCCGGTACTTTCAGCAATGTTTCTCTCTCGTAAAGTCATAATAATAATAATAATAATAATAATAATAATAATAATAATAATTAGTCAAATGAATCGTAAAACAATGACTGCACTCGCAAAGAAACAGCAAGGATGAGAGAGCAAAGTACGGCCATAAATAATTCAAAATATAGAGCAACTGATGAAACAAAGGATCGCCAAACGAAGGGAAAGCCCTCTCTTCGCTGCTCAAACCCCTGATGGAGCTGAAAGATGCGAGCCGGACGTCCAGAAAGCGCAAGTTAGTGCCACAGCCGCAACGCCGCCAGTTGCTCTCGAAGCGGGGCGAAGTGCGCCATCGTGGCGGAGCGGGGCGGAGCGGGGCGGGGCGGGGCGGGGCGGGGCGGGGCGGGGGGGGGCGGGGCGGGGCTGCGGCGAGGCGGCGGGTGGCGGCGGGCAGCCTCAGGCACGTCCCCGCCGGCCACCGTCCTCGGTCCTCGCCGCCGTCCGCGCCCACTCGCTTTGCATGACGACGGGGGCGGCGGCAGCGGTGGCAGCAGCGACGGCCGAGGGGCTGGTCCTTTGTCCTTGCGACGCCGGAAATGGCAACATGCATAATTCAGTCGGTGCCAAACATCGGATTCCAATTAGGCCGCTCCGGCGCGATGGCGGGCGGGCCGCCCTTCTCTTCCAAGCCCCTCCCCCTCCCCTCCCCCCCCCTCCCCCCTGTCCACTCCCGCCCCGCGCACACCGCGCCAACTTGGCAATCAGCCCTACACCGGTCTTCCGCCTGCACCGGCGCCCCCCTCCCGACCTGCGCTTCCCTCGCCACAGCCACGTGATCTTTGAGAAAAGAACGCGAGATGAAAAAGATAATGAAGTTCCCTTTGTCCTTTCAAAGGGTGCTTCTCGAAATTCAGGGGCCAAAGCAATATGTATCAAACGCAATGGAAGAATACAACTATGTACGTTTTGTGCGAAATTTTATTTCAAGCATTGAAGTGCGTGGTATTCTCTTGGTAAACGAATTAGAAAGATGACAAAACGGAGAGACGAAGATTCTTGATTTCCATATAAGAATGACAAAGAAAAAAAAATGGAGTAAAGTAAATAAAGCCTTAGTTATAACCACTCCAGTAACATTTGAAGAGTGCAGATTAGACTTTAGTGTCTTGAAACACTAAAGATGAGGTTGAGACGTGTTAAAAACAAGAATTCTTACAATATTTTTAAAAAAAATATTTCTTTTAAAGTAAATTAATAAGTAAGTAAATGATAAAATCATTAACACCCTAATCATTTCATTTCACTTAAAAACATGGGGGAAAACTTTAACAATATAGGTAAAGAATTAAACAAATCAAAGCCCTCACAGATTTATTCCAGTGCTAATACAAAGGAACCATTTTGCTGGTTTTTTCGTAAATCTCACATTTAACATCGTATTCCGTATTTTGTATTCTCGTCAAAGTCTTTCAAGTCAGCTGGGAATGAACCATATGCGTACGAGGGACGCCCTTAAAGATGCCCGGCCTCAAAGATGAGGTTGAGAACAGGAGGGGGAAGGAATGAGTGCGCGCGATCCGAAGCCCATTGCCTTGCCCATTGCCCATTAGCCATTGCAAGGCTACTCAAGTGGGGGTCCATTTGGCCTGGCGTAGAGCATATCTGCTGTCAACTTGGGTGGCTCATTGTGTGTTGAGTCAGCCCTTTCGAAAGGGAAATCGAGGCGCACTGGCGGAATCGCCTCTAGTCTAGTGAAATGCGAGTGGCACGCCGTCCATTGCCGCTGGGTAGCTCGAGCGACCTGGCCCGCATTCACGCGTTTCAGAATCTCTGGTCTAAGGTCTTCCACTCCAACATTCACCTGGAATGGTTCAAGGGAAACCATGGAAACTTTCGATAAATATAGTAGCGCCTGTAGAGCTATGTGCTAATAAATCTTGAACCAGCTGTTTAGGAGGTGTTAAAATATGCCCCCGTTGAAATTCAAACCTACCATAGAACATTCAAAGCTACAATTTCGAACTTCCAACAACATACGCTATCATCTGCATTAAATATCAAATTTACTACAGTAAATCGTTTTGCTCTATGGTATTTTACGCCGAGACTTCAGAATACTTCCAAAGAATCATTATTTTCGTTTTCAAGCATGTGCTGCTTAGTGCTGATATTGAGCGTCTTGTAAGGAATACGATTTGAAAGAATCGAAAGCGAAAAGCTAATATGGCGCTGTTATTTCCGAAAAGCAACGCCCGGAATTGGAAAAACCTTGCTGCCTCCGAAGTCAGGCGGGCTCACAACCGCATCACGGAAGGAGGTTATCCGGTCGAATTGTGGCGCGGGGCTTTTGTTTCCTCAGCGGCGTCAGCGGCGCCCTTCTGTGGGGGCCGGCGAGATCGGTGGCGGCGGCGGCGGCGGTCCTGTGCGATGTGACGCCGCTAAGATGAGACGGCACTGCGCTCCGTCGCACGGACGAGGCGACCGGACCGGACCGGACCGGACCGGACGGGACAAGAGAATCACGGCGAAGAGATTGGAGGAAGGACAGGAAAAAGCTCTCCAAAGTAATAACATTTACAGGATGTGGAAAACGGGATTCGCGCCTTTTGTCTTGGGTGAGCGCCCGAGGCCTTTGGGGACAAAGGAGATCCCGCCCCCCCCGCGCTGTTTACTCCTTGCTGGGCGTGGGTGCGGGATCGCGCGCCAGGGCACGCGTGGGAAGCCATGTTGACCGTGGGGGCTGGTGCACAGGGCAATATTGTCTCTACGTTCCAGCATTTCATTTTGTTACTATTCACGTCATTTGACTTTATTGTACTTTGATGAGTAACCCCATAAATATTTTGTCTATCTAAATAGTCATTTTGGAAATTAGAATCGACAAGTAAAAAAAAGTATATTCAAATATTTTCTTAATCAATAGAGGGAGAATCTGAGGCGACAAAAGTCATACGATAGCAATATCCAAATATACAGATCACGTACAAAAAAATGGGTAGTGCATTGGCAGAGCTTTCTTTTGTGCTCAAGTGATTCATATGAGAAGGTTTCTAATGTGATAAAGATCGCACCACGACGGGAATGAACAGATTTTGCAGTCGGAAAGGTAGTAGGAGCTAAAAGCATGGCACATTCCCATTCAGAAATCGTTAGGGAATTCAAACTTAGTTTCAGCCATAACATCTCAGCACAGACAACGTTGTGGCTGAGGAGCTTCACTTAATAACGGAGGGAAGCGCCGTTGCCGCAGAGTTGTCTCTGTTATAAGCAATGCTACGTGAAATAATCGTAGAAATCAATGTGAGACGGACGACGAATTTATCCATTAGGTCAGTGCAGCAAAACATGGCATGAGGGTTATGGCAGCAGATAGACCCATTGGAGTACCTTTGTTAACAGCACGACATCGCCTGCAGCTCCTGGGCTCATGACTATATCTATTGGATCCTAGACGACTGGAAAACCGTGGCGTCTACAGATGAGTTCCTAATTCAGTTGGTAAGAGCTGGTGGTAGGATTCGCGTGTAGAGCAGACCCCACGAAACCATGGACCCAAGTTGTCAATAAGGCCAATTGACTGTGGCCCATAATGGCGTAGGCTGTTTTTACACGGAATGGACTAAGTCCTCTGGCTCAACTGAACCGATACAATTTGAGCAAAAGATTTGGGCTCCTAGATCGCTCGACATGAATCCCATCGAACATTTATAGGACATAATGAGAAGGTCAGTCCATGCACATAATCCTGCACCTATATACTTTTGCAATTATGGACAGTTATAGAGGTTACTTCCAACGACATGTTGAGTCCATGCCATGTTGATTTGCATCACTTCCCCGGGCAAAAGGAGGTCCGATACGATATTAGTTGGTATCTGATGACTTTCGCCATCTCAGTGTATTACTCGGTTTTCTTGTATTATATTTCTTGACGGAATGGATTGCAGATTATTAACAAATTTAACAATATGAAGTAATGCGAGAATATAAATAAGACTGATTGTAACAATAAATGAAAAAAAAGAATTATGTCATTACTAAAAAGACAATATTAAGAACATTAGGAAGGGGGTTTGTGCCCTTACAGCACGGAACAGTAAGAGCACAATAGAGTTGATGCAATTTTTTGTATATTGCATGTCCCTAGAGTATCGGCTCTCTAAAAGAACTTGATTCTCTTCTTGCCAGAATTTTACAGATATTGCGGCCGGTTCTCGCATCCCAATCTCCATGGCCCCATTCCAGTTCATCTATAATTGCTTTTTGATCATGCATTGTTTTAATAAGTTCATTAAAAAACGTCACAAAGGACGAAAACAATTTCATCCTTTAAAAACATATATCTATGTAAGGCACACTGAATATTTCACTAAATAAAAGGTACACGGATCACATTAATTAGAAATGCACTTAATAAGTACTATACTGATAATGTAACATAAAGCACGGAAATATCCGCTAGATAATTAACGAACGATTTCAATTAAGTATTTCAATGAATCCGCGCACATCATCGCAATATTAAATTTATACGATACCTAATGAGTTCTATGTTCCAAAATGTGGATATGATTGAAATTTAATTTTTCTCTCAAGGGTCTCTATGCATCATATGCTCATTAGTCTGTTGTAATTGCTCACTATTAAGGCATGAGTTCAAAAAAATTATCTTTCTAAAAAATGTAATTGATAAACCGCAACACTAACAAAAAATACTTGATGCTGTTACAATCATGTTTGTGTAAGGTTGTCGAACATTTTGTTAAAAACACTTTTTCTCGTAAGTTTATCCAAATTTTATTTTCAGAGTTTATTCTGAATAATCGAATTTCATTCAAAACAACTCTATATCAATTCTATTTCTATTTCATATTTCGAACTTCATTCATAACAATTCTATTTATTTCAACATATTTCCTCAATGCTGTGAGAAAGTTTCAAAATTTATGTGGCAGTGTGTTTGCGGACAACTCATATAGGCCGCTCTTTTGCAAGAGACAGGTGCAATGGAATACCGGCACGCGCAGTCGTTCACATTTCGAATTCCATTTCCGCGTACTAGAGCGGCGAAGGATGCTCTGGCTTTCTCATTTCGAGTCCGAGTGTGAGCCAATTCGCCACTTCACTGGAACGGATGGTCGGGGAGGACTAGCTTCGAATGCCAGCCCTCTTGAAGGAATGGTACCGGAGGGACACGGCCACCTACCAACGCCCAATCATTTGCTACTAAACTGTCTGAGTTCATGAGATATGACTTCAGTGAAACAAGATGAGATGGTTTTTATGTTACGTGCTACAACCATTATGAAGGTACAACCACCATGATTTATTAATAACTCAATATGTGAAACTGTACTTCCATTAAAAATTCTACCCTTCTTCTGTGAGGCATAATATAAAAGTAATAAAAAATATATGATAATTCACAACACACACGTAGGTTTAAGCTGAAATCATTCCAATTATCACTAAACGATAAAACATCAAAATTAGGAGAACTGTTACAATTTTGGAGAAATAGGAACAATTTACTAAAACGTAAATAGTATATAAATAGAATGGAGACAGTAAGCTATACATGAGAGGAAATGACATAAACAATTTCATAAATGTTGAAAAAATAATATATGTGTATTCCTTTTTTATACTAAAAGTATATCTTACATGTACTTCTAGTTAAATGTGTTTTTTAGTTTGGATTCATTATTATTATTATTATTATTATTATTATTATTATTATTATTATTATTATAGATCCTGTTTTAATACTCACATTTTTGTCTCTGACCTAATTTGTTTGCATTGCTTTCATTCGGCATTGAAGATTCTCACAACCATATATTTCTTCGTAAAACTCTCTAAGATTTTGCTCCTACAATTTTTTCTCTCAATCTTTTCACCTTGTTACCGACTTTCTGGTACGCCCGTTGTCTCTACACATAAAATTTGGAGCATTTTACTCTTTGCCTCTCCAAGCTACACGTTTGTTCCACGTTTATTAAGGGAATCCGCAAAACCCAGGTTTCTTTGCGCTAACCAAATGCTGACGTGAAACATTAAGATAACTGTTATTTACAAACGAATATTAGTTACAAAGAGTTATGAGAGCACATATAAAAGCGTTATATAGTTCGAACGGCACAGTGAATTTAAGAATCTACTAGGAAAATTGATTTTTTTCTAATTTTCCGACTTGTTGGACACCGTTGATTTCTCTATTAGGCTCAAGTTGTTAATTATAAAAAAAGAAGAAAGTAAGAGTAATTACATAATTTTTTCTTGTGAAGTTTACACGAAAACGCCCGAAAAAATGCAACGTATATAAACGGCGCTAATTCGTAATTTAGTTGTACAACGTTGTTTCCCTTAGTTTTAATGTACACGTCCTCTTACTCTTTTAGCGATGCAGTCTTCTCTAGATTCTACCTTGAGGCAAGCCCTCGTCAATGCTACAGCCCCTGCCGCTGGTGTAACCATTTCCACCACCACTTCAGCCCCTTTCGCCCACGCGTCTTCATCGCCTTGACGCAAACTGCGCTCTCCGCCTCCGCTGCCAGCGCTCCTGTCGCAGCCTTTGCCCCCCCCCCCCCCGGTCTGTGCGCTGCGTCGAGGCGCCTTGGTCGCGAGTGCGCTCCCAAGAAACAACAGCGACTGCTTGCAGAGAACACATCTTAAGCGCGCGCCCGCATTATTGGACTGTGGACACAGCGCGAGATCGGCGCCGCCGTCTCCACCGCCCCCCCCCCCCGCGCTCTCGACGCCTTCATCGTTCCAGCCCCTTCATCGCCCACGTCACCTCCGTCGGTCTCGACACATCGCCACCGCCTCCGCCGCCAGCGACTCCGCCTGCCCACCCACTTCACCGCCGTCGCCTCCATCGTTCTACGCGTCCTCCCCAACCACGCCCCCTCCGTCAGCTCTGAACCATCACCGCCCACCCCCTATTTCGGCATCTCCGTTTCCTACCAGCTCCTGCCGCTCCCCGCCGTCTCCCCACCGCCCTTTGCTTCCCCACCATCCCACCCCCTTCGCCGCCGTCGCCGGCGTCTTCCTCAGTCACACCCCCGCGGTCAGCCCTGAACCATCACCGTCCCCGCCACTTCCATTCTCCTACCAGCTCCTGCCGCTCCCCGCCGCCTCCTCACCGCCTTCTGCACCCGCACCAACCCCACCGATGCCTCGCCCTCCGCGGTCTCACTACCATCGCCCACGTTGACGCCCTCGTCGGCGTTACCGACCCCCGCCGCCCGCCGCCATCCACCCACCCTCACTGCTCATGCCGCCTGTACTAGCCCTACAGCCACAGACACGCCCTCTTTTCAAGCTACCACCGTCGGTTTCTTCGCTTACAGCACACACGACGCCCTGCTTCGCCGCTGCACATTTCGCCCATTTTTACCTCTCGTGCTCCTTTTCGTCTGTTGCGCCGCCCGCTTTTCTCCTCGCATTCGCGTTATCGCCACCGCCCCGTAAGTCGTCCTTACTGATTTCACAGGTCCACCCTCTCTCACCGCCCTCGCTCCCCCTTTCGCCAGCCGCCTGCCACCCCCAGCTGCTCCCACGACTGTCACCGTTGCTTCTTCTTTGACCTGGCTATCCTTCTCTCCCCTCCTCCTCCAGGACCACCGCCTCGACCCCTCGCACTTTCACCGAACGCGTTGCTCTGGCGTTTCCATCCCATCGCAACTTCGCACTACCAGCGCTCCCTCACTGCGAAGCTACGAAACTTCATTACGCCGAACGTTCAATTGGAAGCGCTCTCCGCTTGACCGGGACGAATCGAAAGAAATGCCGCTGATACAGTTTTATAATTGTTTAATTAACATGTATTTACCAACGGGGATGAAACATTAAATATTTAATTCATTTTAAGGAACGTAACGATTTACGAAAATGTGAAGATAACAAGATATGAATTATACAGGTAGACAGAACTGATAATTATATTTGTGATACTAAGGTGTAACTCAATACGTCCAAAACTTGATATTTGAATGGAGCCTTGCCAACAGTTCATGGAAAGTTTCACCTAAATTAAGATTTTTTTTTACAAGAATGTGTATTTACATTAAAGTGTTCCACAACTAATACAATCCTCCTTTCTGGTAGGACACTACAAAACTTCACTGAATTACAAAAATATAGATAATAAAAGAACAAAAATAGACTTTTTGAGTAGCAGGTTCTGTCTCACTGTAGATGTATAATATTACAAAATATTTACATTGATAAGTTGAGAAATCCTTTTATAAATTTTTGTTCAAAACTACATTGGTTACATGTCATTTAAACAATAGTATATCACTGTACACGTACAGCCTAGACGTAATAGTATATCACTATCCATCGTATCGCATTTTCATATTTAGTATATAAAGGAGTGTTATAAATTACAGAAAAAAATCAGTTTATTCACATATTTCTAGAGGATCGCTCCAATAATTTGATTCAAATTTCGACTTCAATTTCTTTTGATTGATTTCTCATTCGATACGAGTAGAACGACTAGTATTTACGATAATCCAAATTATTGACATTTATAATTGTATTTTTTTCTCACTGTAAAATGTATTTGACTGTTTTAATAATTGAATTTGTCTTAAAATAGTTCCAAAAGACATTCAGAAATATAAATGTTCCACGAAATGACGAACTAGTAGCTCACTTTTTTCTTAAATTTTGAAACACATTGAAACTTTTGAACAGGTGAGCTTTCTCAATCTATAAACAAGACTATTTAAAGCTGCACAAAAACAGAAGACTGGAATGACAATCACGAAATGATCAAATCTCAAATCCAAAATAATTTTCTCTAAAACAAAGGGAATACTTTTCTCTTTCTTGAAAAAAATGTTGAAGATAATTTTATGTCTCATCTGATGTAATTGCGATTTGATCCTAAGCTGAACATTTCCACAGCGCCCCCCTCTTTGAAACGAGGGTGTTTGAAGTCACAGGTGCACGCAAGCCCCCGAACATTCCCAGCGCTGTCTAATTTCCACGTTCATTTCGTCTATTCCGTTCAGCCATATCCGGCCGCGTGCTTGGCATATCAAACCGCTCCGCCTCCCATCTCCCCTTTTCTTCCCTCATCTTCCTGTTCCCAGCCAGTCGTTGCCTCTGGGTCTTCCAATATGTTTCATCGGGGCATCCTTGCTTGTTTATATCTCCATGTCCTTATTTGTCTTTGATTCTTCTACAAGGAACATCATTTCAAGGGTTTAAATCTTCATTTCCCTCCTCTGTCATCTTCTCACCTGCCTTCATTTACATCATTCTTACTCTTATTCTACTTATTTTTAATTTCTCTTTTCCTTGTCTGTGGGTTTTGAAAACTGAAGTCTTTCTATGAAGACTTCAGTTTTCAAAACCCACAGACAAGGAATTCTATAACAAAGTCTCAAGTCGTTTGACGTAAGAAGACGTGCTGAGGGTAGACTAGACAGCGACGAAATCATGTGGAAGAAGGAATCCTGAGTAAGGCATGCATAATAATTAAGAGAACCACGAAGGAAGAAGAGATCCTCCTCTCCATCTCTTCTCTCTTCCGGTTTCGCTCGTCGCCGGATGCGAGCCCACTTCATCCCTTGTTCTAGTCTCCAATACCCACCCCCGCGCAGCCAGCGGGGGTGTCTGCCATTAATTGCTGGTATAAAACACTCCTTAATATGTTATGCTTTAATTAATTTTAATGAGATTCTTCGGGCTCTCTCCTGCGTGGTAATTATGGCCTATTAAATCTTAATTGCCCACGGATCACCATTGAATTTTAATATGACGCGGACTATTAGGCGTTGCGTCGCCTCGATAAATGCGGCAATGAAGTGCGATCGTTCCACCGCCTGCCGATCCTCACCGCCATGTCCCTGAGGCCGCCAGAGGGCGGTTTTCAAACTACCTTGCAAGCAACGAACCTCACCTGCCCGTGCAATAATTTCAATTAGATCACAATCCACAATTAGCAGTGATTTTCAACATAGCCTGTTTTCGGTGCTGTCTCAGAAAATGGTAGAATACAGTTCAAAATTTTTAGATCTTAGGAGAGACAGGAGAATTGCATCTTATCTGGTCACTTTTGTAGGCAGTTTACTTACGTATACGGAGTAGGTGAAATGGAATTTTATTACAATCCCGTAGTACAGCATAAAAACATTATTTTATTGAAAATAGAAGGAATATACACAGAAACACACCACTATCTTTAATATTTTATTAATGCAAATTACACACGCTAATCCGCTTGTCAGTAATTAACTAACTTACTCGTAATGATCTATTTCAGTTATAAAATAAAATAATCTCTCATCTTCTACAGTAAATACAATTATTTATTTTATTTTAATTATATAATTTATATAGCAGTGTTATGATTTTATCATAAAACTAAAGATAAATTATAATACATTAAGTTTAATATTCAATAATAACATTTAGTGTCATTTCTTACAATTTTAATAGTTTTTCACCGATTTTCTAATTTAGATAACTCGTAATTTAGATAACTAGTATCAAGGTAACACTCATTGTTCAGCATGAATATTAAGTATATCAATTCAAGATATATCAATTTCGTATTATCGATCCACCTTATGACATTTCAAGAATTGATTATATGTTTAGAAAATTAGGATATCTTAATTCCTTTTTGAAGTATTTTTTAAGTGTATAAACCGCATTCTTCTTTTTTTGTATACCAGCATTATACGTTACCTTTTCTGTTGCAAGAAATCGTTCATGATCGGGTATTTTACGGCACAAATGACGATGTATTAGCATTTTTTCGGCACGAATGATTGCGTCTTCACACGTGCAACTAATCGCAGAGGGAGAATCGGGTAAGGTAAAGATAAACAGAACATGAGACCACCGTCTTCTCGCTCTGATGTCAAATGGCCCAGACCTCTCAAGAAAGTTGTTTCGCAAAGTTAAGTCTGATTCTAGTATACATTTATATTACTGTTACACAAAAAATAGGGTAGGCAACTCGTTTAAAATGTTAATTTGCTTTATTACATTCGTACTTTGAAAACTAGCGCCTAACCTGGCTCGTTTTCAAAACATGTACTCATGTAATGAAGGTTAACATTATAAACTAATTGCATAAACTACTATTTTGTCATTATAATGATTGGAGATAACATTCTGACCAATTTTCGTCGCTTTTTTCATTTTGAGCAATATTATCCCTGGTTGCCAAACACGAATAATATTTACTGAAGCACTACATATATTTTAAAATTGACTGCGAAACTTCACCATCGCCGGGTTACACTTTTATAAATAGCCAATAATAATATCACTAGTTGGGTGAAACATATGGTTGATTTGATGTATGAATTTATGTCGCGAGAATTTACTTACGATAATTTACAATCTGAAAAAATAATTTTCTGCTCTTTAGCAGATTTTTTTCTAGTTTGGACAGGCAAAGATTTGAAGAAACCTTTCGACAACGGCAACAAAATTAGAGCACCTTCTTTTTTGAATACATGTTATAAAACAAGCAACACCAGGAACTGAAATGAAATGAAAAGAAAAGAGTGATTTTTCTATATCACCTAACAACTGGAAAATTGTTGTATTCCGTTCTATGAGCTAGGTCGGCAGATAGGCCGTAAATAATGTCGGTCATAAATACATGAGTAATTGTAAATCATTTATTGAAACTATTATAAATTTGTCAATTGCTTATACATCATCAAAATGTAAAATCAAAACGATATTGCTGCGGATCAGATAATCCACCAATGAGAATACGGCAATATTGCGACGTCATCACGAACGAGACGAATGCCAGCCGCGTAGCCTTCATTTTTTTTCCACTGCGTTCAAGATTTATAGCTAGGGCTTTCAGCTTTAATGATCGTGTAAAAGTGATTAATGTTCCAATAAATTGCCACAGGAATTCATGCGTTTTCAATAAATGCGTAAATACTTTGCAGTTTGATGTATCGATATGTCTGTGATGGTTGAGGGTTTTATTTGTACATATTAATTCTTCGGTTTCTGCCATGAAAGTAGATGTGAAAAAGCAATGCTGTACACAAACAAATCCTTTTGCTTATTTTTTTAGAAGAATGTAAATCATTTAAGTTACATGCATGGAAAACATAAAATACAAGATTACATAATAAAGTGATGGGATCACCTCTCGCACGTGTAGTGTTTACTATTGTTTCGCAAAAATAAGCATTTGAAACCCTGTTTCTCGTATGGCGTGTTAGCAATACACTTTTAATTAAATTCCAATACCCAGCGAATACTTATGGGTCATTCCATGTCAACTGGTCTAATTTTAGAGATGTGCCCAGCGAGACCATCTAGGATTTCGATGAGATTTTGTATGCTGAGTCTCAAATGTGTCGAAGGAACTTGCTTGGTTGGTGCTTGCTTGGTTATAGCTTGGTAGGTGAAATGTTTCTGAAATATTTTGTTTGACCCTTGCAGACATCTTGAAACTACTATCAAATTGTTGCAACTTTGGGATACAACATTTCCTTCTCCGTTATTGCTACTACACATGGAAATGAGCTTAGTAGTACAACGCTTTCCGCTCTATCCAATACAACTAATCCCAATTTTGCCTTCATTACTACATAGTGGATACTGTGAAACAAAATTGCCGAAAAAAATGTTAGTATTCAAAAATAATTTCAGGCTTTAATATTGGATATTTGACTTTGTATTTGAGAAAGAAAAGTTTTAAAGGCTGACAATAAGTGGTTTTCTGACGAAATTTTGCAGTTTTTTGGCCTACGATTACAATATTTTCTCTTCATACAAAGTAAAGTGAGAAAGTAAAAATAATGCCCAATAAAATTTTCAAATGTTATTCTTGCACAAGCTTGATAATCACTTTCGTATAATCGGAAAATTTACTTAAAACATGCAAGAAGATAAATTAGGTTAATTAGAATGCAATGTAAAGGATGAATGAATATTTCCATTCTTAAAGTCTAATCTTTTGTTTTTAAAAATGCGTCAAATTAACCAAACTTATACCCGTATATAGTTACTTCAGAATCTACAAATAATCATTCAATTCCACAGACGAAGTGACTTTAAAAATCATACTAAATCTCAAAATTATTTTTCTCCTTACAAAATGAGATACTATTTTGATAAATGCAAAGGTTATGAGAAATCATTAATTAATTTTCTTGAATCACTTCATATGAAACCAAACGATTGAACTTTTTAAAATAATACTAAGCTTCTTTTTGATTTTTGTCTACTCGAGTATTTTCAATTAATACAGTTTTGAGAAGCTTCTTCCCTGTTCTTCACTACGAGTATCTGTATGATATTTTTACATCTCTCAAGATTTTACTTTCATTTTTTGCGCATATTTGGATAACTTTTCTAATATATAAGACATCGATTCTCAATCATCCTTTTTCAAAAACATTATTTTTGCACTGAGCTAGACGACAGTCAAAACAAGTTATGGTAAACGACAATGATACACTACAACAGAAAAATAACCCTCACAGCCATTAAAGGCAAAACATTCAGTTAAAACTTGTTTTGAATATTTCTTTATTTCTCTGAAACGACTCTTTCAAAGAAAGACAGAAAGAAAGTAACAAAGGTTGATTAAATTCGAATGAAACAGTTTTCCAACAACTAAACCTGTTGGTGGTCGACAACTGTAAACATAATAATATTCCACAATTGTGCTCATAATGTTATTAGTATAACAACTTCAAGGCGAATGCTTGAATTAGAAAAGAAATGAAGAGTGATAATCCTTCTAGTTTTAGTTATTTTATACACATTCATTCCCCCTATTCGAACTATTTAATACAGACGCATTTCTTTAAAACCTTATTTTTAAGTCGTTTTTGTGTAGATAATGAAATCGAGGCTAGCAAAAACACCCTTAAAAGGCATTACTGAAAGAAAGGAAATACGTGTTTCATATCTCATAGAACCTACTTAAAAGAAAAAAAAAACGTATTGCAGTGAACAGAAAAAGTACCATCCCATCGTTTGAAGATAGGATAATTTTTAAAAAAAGTGAAGGCAAGAAAAATAAATGGAGTTTCGCGTTGTGTAATGTAGTGATTAATGGATATTCAAAGAGAATGCAATTTTCCCAATAAGCGTTCTTTTTCTCCATTCTTTGTCAAAGAGAGAAGAAAAAAGCTTGTCAAACAGCTCTCAGCTTCAGTCACCGACATCCACCCACCCACTGACCGTCTCCGCATCTTGCGAGCAAAATGACGTCACCGCATACTTTGTAAAGACACGGGTCCAGCGCGCGTATCCCCTCCTGCCCCTCCCCCACCCCGGCCCACCCCTCTTGGGGGGCCGCTGGCTGACGAGCCGGGGGCGTCGGGCGTCGGCGGCAGGCCGGGTTAATGGCGTGAGATAACGCGTTGATAACGACAGGCCCAATTACGGCGGGGCGGCGGCGGGGGCGCGGGCGGGCGGGCGCTTTTCCGTTCAAAGAGCGTAATTGAAATCTCTTCTAATGGCGGCGGCGGCGGCGGCGCGTCGTCCTTAGGGAGGTCATACGCGGTGCGCCGCTGAGTTATGTTCCCGTCCGTCGCCCTCGGCGGCGCCGCTATCCCCTCGAGGCGAACTCCACGCGCGTCGCGTCGCGTCGCGTCGGCGACGAGATTTTCGATACCCGCTGCATATGAGAACCTCTCTAACGCGTAAGCGCGCGCGCGCGCGGCGGCCGATAACTCAGCTATGATGGAGCGACGCGCAAATCACTAAACGCATCGCAGCCACCTGGGGACGTCACAGGCCGGCGCCCGGCGTAATTGTTTTAACGACGTAGGCGGCTATCGGGTGCTGCGATCAAGAAAGTTGCCTACTTGACGTAATGAATTAGATATCGCTGATGATGTATTTACTCGGCACCCTTCGGAGAACAAATTAGTCCATCACTTTCAGATTTTTCTTTCACGATGTATTAATGTTGTATGAATATGCAAGTTCTTTGAGTAATTGAATGTAATGCAAAGAAATAAAATTACTAAAAATAAAGTGGAGTGGGAAATTATATGTAAATACATGTTAAATATGTAAATTATCTCATTGTAAAATATTTTGAAATACTTTTTGCGATTCGTTGATCTTTAAAAGTACATACTTCTTAGAAATATATTAATATTTAGGCGACTGGATGATTAAAATTCAAGCCGTGAAAGTATAATCCATGAAACTCGATCAAAGAACGGGTGGACAGTTTAATAAAATACGAAAAAATGAGACAAACGTAATAAAGGTCCCTTATTTGCTGACAACTTCACCATTCATGATTTTATTCAATATGATTGTATTCAACTTTCTTAATTACATGTGTATGCCATATTTCATTATAAATCAAGAACATCCATTAGATTCACTTTCGGTGCGACAAATATTTATAGGCATTGAAGAGAAAAAAGTCAATGTTTTAAATTTTTGTAGTGATTACTATTATTAATTGTAATAACATTTATATATATTATTGAATAAGTGTTGTAACTTCTTAATATGTTTTTTTTTAATACCTATAACATATAGTTTTCTAAGACGTTTGCGACGTGATCTTACGTAACCCCCCATTTCACAGCAGAGATTTTCATGTTCCAATTTTGTTGTGCATCGAGTTCAGTGTTACCTCCAGCGGTGTGGGGAAGACCCATCGATTTCCGCTTTATCGCAGCCCAAGAGGCCTGTTGAGGCCGCATCGAGAGCCGTGCCTCGCGCGCCATTGGCCGGCCACGACGCCGGAAACATCGTGTGTCGTTTGTTTTCTCTTCGGTGACGTAGGTTCCGCCTCGCGCAAGCGCGCAAGGCAACGCTGTGCTCAGCTCGCTCGCTCGCGCCTTTGCTTTCGAGATATATCGCCGTCCCTCCAAATTCGATTGTGGTCCTGCAGATGAATCATCGTTTAGCCTAACGGGATGTGCGATCTGTCATAATGTAGCTTTCATCTGCAATGCGAGAGGCACCGTAAGTGCATCTATTCTTCTTCATTGTTGATTTGTGATAGGGGTGAAATCCACTGTGCACAATCGGAAGCGAAGTTTCTTTTTAGGAGAGGAAATTGATTTTAAAGCTGAATCATTAGGATTACGTAATTTCAAAAGTAATGCACATATTCGTTTTATTCTATGATAAGAAATGTGTAGAGTTTCAATACCCAGAAAGCGTGCAAAACATCCTGCGAGGAGAAGAAAATATTACTTGAATTATCTCGATTGATATTATTAAGAAAGTAATTCTTGTCAACAATCTAATCAATATGATTCTTTTACTTGGAGACAAAAAGTATTACACATTAAAGATTTCAATATGAAATGTGGAGTAAGAATTACTGAAATTCGATAGATGAAATCTCTAAACATCTCAACAGACAAAGGAAAATTCAGAGATCAATAAAAAACATTTTATTTCAATAATAGTATTATTCTAAGAAAAGTTAATTTTTCTATGAATTTTCTTTAACGATCATATTACTTATTGCACATGCAAATTTACGAAAGAAATCTAAATCAAAATAATTTCATAAAATTATAATATTAAAATTCTAATTTACATTACAACCTAAGGAATGTCAAACTCATTCTTTAAAGTTTTGATAGAGTAATCACGAAATGAAATTGTTGAAAAAAAAAGTTTTATTTTCTATTCGATACTGCAGAACATATACAGCATAACATATACATCTTACATGGACGATAAACACTTTTAATAGAGATCATATAGTATAAAATGAAGTGCAACTGTAATATGACATGAATTATGTAAATTAGAGGCATCCAACACAGGATATGACATTGTATGCACAATACTGCATTAGGAACAATAACTCAACTCATTCTGATAGAGATATTATTTGAGAGAGTTATAAATACTATAAACTATATCGAAACTTAAAAAAAGATAAATTATATCCCGTACTAAAAAGAGAGTTATTCAAATTCAAGACTATTGTACATTTTATTATTTCACAATTTTGGAACAAATGGTGATCATAGATCTCATTATAAGTTTCAAACTAATTTGTGAAGCATTACATCACAAATAATATAGTCCTTTTTCATTAAGTCAAAAATTATGATTGATTCCTACGATTCTGGGAAGTTTATTTCCAGATACCATACTTTCTATAGACCCCTGGATGAAAAGTGCGAGTTCATTACTGAAAAGAGAAGAACGAAGTGTCTGTTGTAACTGACCGTCTAAAGACGAATGAAGGTACTTGTAAAAGATAGGTTTTTCTCGGAGAGAAATTCCTTTTGCGGCCTTTAAAGTAGGCTGCTGCCGTTCTTCTTCTGTCAGTGGCCTCTACAGAAGAGAAAGATTGACGTCCGTTCGTTAGAAAACGAACGTCTAGCAAAATACACGCTCATTTTGCAACTCTTCGGTTTGTTGGCTTCTCTTGCTAATTAGTTTTTGCCAGAAACTATTGTGAGAATAATGATGTAACAAGGTAGTTCAAGGTTGAAAGATAATTGACAAGGCGAAGTAAGAAATAAATAATAAATGAGGAAGAATTCATTTTTGAAAACTAAATATAGAGGTTATTCAAAAATTATTTAATTATACGTAATGAAATGGTAGGTACAGTTTATAGTTAATAAAAATATTGTATACGTAAGCTTCCGCGGCTCGAATCCATAAATTCTCGGCTATCTGGGAGACGCCGCGTCGTTGGCTGGGGTACCGACGTTTCGCCTGACATGTCGCAGGCTTTTAATAAAAATATTCGCTACTACTTCTGTTGTTCCTTCACGTTCAGTCTTAAAATTAGGGAAATGCTCGATATCAACAATGTTATTAGAGAATATCTTAATAGTATTTCTTCGTTTAATCATAAATAACTGAAAACAGAGTAAAACGTGCAGCTACTTCACGGTATTCGAAAAAATGCTATTTTAAAATACTGTATTTTGTTTTACAGGTTTTATATTAAATAAAAAAGTAACAAATATTTATTGACTTTTTGCATAGAATTCAACTACTAGTGTAAATATTTATTCACTTTCACATATACGTTTACACTGATCATTAACTTAATGACTTTTGTTCCACCTATCAACTTTCAATCTTCACAATTTCTCAATTATTTTCATTCTGGTCTAGAGTGATAAATTCGTTGTCAGAAACATGCGGGTTGAAACACGAGAGGTACAAGTCAAAAGCATTACGTGATTAATAAAACGTATCCACATCAACAGAGCCAATGCACATATAATGCAAGAACATGATGTGAATTCATAAATGGGCACATTTTTATATTACAAAATTTTCTCCTCTAATTAGCAAATGCAAATCAATTTCTTCTCAATTTTCGGTATTGTATAGTTAAACATTATTTCCGAATTTTAAATCCTCATTATGTATTGTTTGTACGTTTTTTCTGACTAATACATGATTTAATTCTCCACACATATTCCAATTTATATAATACAAAATGTAAATTAAGTCAGCAGTAAGTATAGGCCATGCACTTTAATGTAAGAAGATAGTTTACCGATGAAACTCGCCACAGCATAATACTTTAAAATATCATGTAATCACAAACCTTGTTCCTTTTGGTTTGCTGGATACCTTTAACGCGAGTTAATGGAGGAAAAGGAAACAATAATGTAAGTCGGTTTAGTCACGCACGAGGAATCTGATCATATGATTCTTTCGATTTTGACAATAAATGCTTCGAATTATATGGTTTCATGCCGCAAAGTAGGTCAAGGTGTAAATGGTGTATTCACTACACATAGAGGTATACCATTGAAACAATGAACCAGGAGATATGTGACGATCGTGATGAATTCTCATCATGCCATGTATCTTCATACTTGGCCTCCCCGAGCTTTTTGTTTGGTCACACAGGAATAGAAAATTAGACGATTCTATTAGAAAGCTATAGCTCTATTTTTCCCGACGGAGAATCGAACCCGGGACTGCATCGCGGAAAGCACCACGCTGTCCGTGAACCTCCAGGTAAATTAATAATAATAATAATAATAATAATAATAATAATAATAATAATAATAATAATAATAATAATAATAATAATAATAATAATACCTGGCCCCTCGCAGGGCTCGAACTCGCGCTTGCTCAATCATCGATAGCCCGAGCCGCAATCACGCAGCTTTTACGTTTCCCGCCGAATGCACTGTCTCTAATATTTGCTTGTTTCAGAGCCCAGTGTTGAGGAGCCCGCCTCGTTTTGCGTGTCCGTCCTGGCCCCGGGGGCCCGGCGGGGCAGAAGCCACAAGAGCAAGGGCGGAGGGCGGGGGTGAGGGCGGGGGGGGCGCGGCGCCTAAGCGCCGGCCGTCCTCAGCGTTGCGCTCCGCCGCGTCGCTTCTTCTGCTCTCCCAATCTAGCGAAGTGTGGGCGCATTGAGGCGCGGCCGAGCGTGCGCCGAGCACTAAATAATAGAACGCACCCGTCGCCCGTCGTCGCCCGTCTCCCACCGGCCGTCGCCGTAGCCGCTCTCGCCCTCGCCCTCGCTGCCCTTTGTGCGTAGGGGGCGGCGGGAGAGAGGTGGACGGAGAGCGGCGGGCGGCGGTGACGACGGAGGTGGTGACGGGTGCATGTTAAGTGACGGGCAGGCGGTCAGGCGGGAACGGATCGCCAGGGTTGGGGCGCGGGCCGGCGGGTGGGTGGGTGGTATGGCGGGTTGGGCCGGTGGGGCGTGTGGGGCGGGCGGGGCGTGCGGGGCGGGTGGGGCGGGCGGGGCGGGTGGGGCGGGCGGGGCGGGCGGGGCGGGCGGGGCGGGCGGGCGGGGCGGGCGGGGAGTGTGGGGAGTGTGGGGAGTGTGTGGCGGGCGGGCGGGCGGGCGGGCGGGCGGGCGGGCGGGCGGTCAGGCGGGCGGGCGGGCGGTCAGGCGGTCAGGCGGTCAGGCGGTCAGGCGGTCAGGCGGTCAGGCGGTCAGGCGGGCGGGCGGGCGGGCGGGCGGGCGGTCAGGCGGGCGGGCGGTCAGGCGGGCGGGCGGTCAGGCGGGCGGGCGGGCGGGCGGGCGGTCATGCGGGCGGGCGGTCATGCGGGCGGGCGGTCATGCGGGCGGGCGGGCGGGCGGGCGGGCGGGCGGGCGGGCGGGCGGGCGTTGGGGGCTGGGAGGGAGGCGGGAGTGGCGGATGGGGGGGGGGGGACAAGGAACGAGTGAAGTGGCGGTGACGACAAAAAGGGCGGCGGTGGCGGCGGCACTGCGGACAAGGGCGACTGGGGACGAGGTCATGCGTGGGTGATTACGAAAAGTCGCCCTTCCCCTCTAAGGGCTCGTCTCCGATCGAGCCCCTTTGTCGAGAAAGGCTACGTAATCCCCTCCTCAATCCAGACTGCACTGCGACATGACATGCAGAAAGAAAGCGTAGTGTCATGAGCTACTTAGTTTCATTGTTCCTTGGATAATTGTCTTTGTGTGGCATTGTTCAGAGAAGTGACTTACTGAGTACTTATATTGTCAACATTGTCGTGCGAAAGATACACGGCTTGTGATCAATTATAATCTATGTGAGTGCAAAGGATGGCAATTGTATGAACCAAATACGTTGTTTAATATGTCTTGATGATAATAAAAATTAAGAATAAGCGAGTGTACATGTTCATGCCTTAATTGTCCTCCCACTTTCCTCAAAAAGATAAGGTTTTTCTTTGCCTTTTACTGAATAAAGAATATAAGGCGTGATTATGCGTGTTCAATGAAATAATGGTTCAGATAATATAAGTAATAGTGTGAGAAATCGATCCACGCCACACTAATTTGGAAAAAAAAACTCGTGCCATACTTCGGACTTGAACCTTCAAAGTTTCGATTTTTGTGCTTGGACACAACTCCAAGCCCTTCAGCCATCGAGGCCGAAGTAGGGCTCTTTGCTTTCTTTTTACTTGAGCTGATATTGAAAGTTTCAACACTACAAAATGGTATGAAGAATGAATAATGCTTTGTGGACAAATAACTTCTGAGCTGGAAAGTCAATGAACATTTTAATATGAGGTAAATGTAACTCTTGAATAGAGCAATTTTCAAGGTGTTTTAAACAATGAAGTAGTTTGAGAGAAATACACACTAATGATTGAAATTACGTATGTGCAAATAGATGTCAACGTATTCACATAGATGTCTTTTTGGGTAATCAGTACGTCAATTGTTTCGACGATCTTGCTGAATCTAACGTATCTGATAAAATTTCAAATTCGAAGTATGCATAGAAAGAGATTACGAATTATAATATCATCGTTACTGTTGCAATTACTTAAATTACCCTGGTGCTGTGAGATTTTTTTCTTGCAAGATTTCATTTTATATACTTTACTTGCAATTAATAAATTCTCATCATTGTTGTCTTAAGAAATGCATTTTTCTAATAAATGTTGACATAAAAAGTGATGTTTCTGAAAATTTGACTTATTCACCATAATATAACTTAAAATATAGTGACTCAGAAAAGACTCAAATTCATTTTCCATCTGCTTCAAATGCCTTGATCCTGAATACTTTCTCCATCGTTCATACAATAGGCTAGTAAATTGAAAGTATCGTGTCCCTGACCCGAACTATCGATTTTATTTGAATGAGAAGGGAAAAAAGGTCAACTAGAATATGGAAAGCAATTTCATTATAGTGTGGATCTTTGGACCAAGCATTGTACTGCCCAGACTGCTCGAGTTTCAGAACATGAAAGATGGTATAAACGAATTCAATACTCTATGGCGTTTTCTCATGAATTTCATTATGCCCACGGCGGTGGCAGGATGGCGGACTAACTCTGCACGCTCCACTGAACGTTTTGTATTCCTCAGATGCGTCTTCATAATCGGCAACCATAGCGGAAGCAATGAGGTTTGACAGCGTTCAGAAAGTCGCTGCTTCGCCCCACGGCTTTACAATTCACCAAGAAGTGCCACTCGTTGCAAGTATATGTGTGCGTGTGTCTGTATGAGTGCGTATGTGTGTATGTGACCTTTTTAGGTATATTAAGTCGGAGATGACGCCAGAGCGAGTGACACACAAGAAGCGAGGCGAGGACGTCAGCAGTGATAAATCAATTCCTCGCAACCTCACCCTGTACGTACGACATAGAATTCTGACAGAAGCATCAATCCACCTTCTTCAATTGTGATCTATCACTGGGAGGAGACGCGATGTAGAAAAAGTTCTGAAACACGATCAATCATCATCACAATTGAGGTCGAAGAAAATATAAACGCTCAAAGAAAGCTTAATCAACTTTACAGTTTTCTTGTATCTTCGCGAAAAAATACGGATTTCCTTTATCTCCATTGAAAGAAGCATTTGTCACCTCATCAGGTTAATTGGATTTTAATAACGTCAGAATGGCGTTTGAATAAATTGTAAGATCAATATAAAATTTCTTTTTGCAATTTACAGTGAAAATAAAATATAAACATGTCTCCATAAATATTACTTCTTTTAGAGAAATGTGAATAAATTAACAAAAGACAGCTTCTGAAGACAAATTTTTTTCTGTAATTCATTTATCACCGGTAAGTGACTATTAATGTTGCTACGCTGAACTGCTCATATCTTGAAACCTGCCCGAGAGAAACATTGAATTCTTCACATTACTTTGTTCTAGTCCAGCAAAAGGTTTTATTCATTTAATGTCCTGGTTTGCAAACATTCTTGTCTTCATCTGCATAGATCACTTCCACTCAGATTTTTTCCAGAGAACTTTTTTTAGAAAAAACGGAGTTTTTTAACACAATGGCATATGAATGTTGCAAATTAATTAATTATTGTTGATACTACACCAAACTCGCAATTGCAAACAATTAGGTAATTGTATACAAAGCTTAAGCAATGTTCTATGGATTTCCATGCAATGTCAGTCGAAATTAATAAATCCTTTAACTAATATCAATCAGACATTAACTGTTTTAATGGCATTCGTTGTGATTTAAGAATATTCGCATGTGAAATAATCACACTTTTGAAATACTTTCCTTACATTGATCATGTTAATGCAAAAGTAAAATGTTTATTTACACGTACAATTGATTGGTTTTGTCACTCGATAGCCAACATTATCGAATATTCCCCAAAATAGTGGAACATGAACATGCAGGGGGAAAATGTCGTGATGATCATGTAGTAAAACGTACAGAAGCCGGTTGAGCCAGGAATTCAGTGAAGATTTAGTTCTTCTGGCAAATTTTACTCCGTTGCTTGCTAGCCAGAAACGAGCAGAAAATAGCAATCTATTTATTATTAAATTGACGCATTTATAGACCCAGAGATTGATAGAGCCGTTTCAATGCAGTATAGTGTAGGTTCTATCCTAAAGTTGCGATCCCGTATGAATGTATTTTCACTTTTAAACCAATGATTTACGAAGTAAAGAGCGATTGCAATGGTCTAGTGAGTATATACATTGCTGCAGTATATCCTAAATATGACAGTGCTGATGGCCAGAACGGAAGGATGTAACATCATGCAGGACTGCAGCCATTTATTTCGGAAGCGAGACCTACGAAACTTTTGGCCGCCGAGGACCGCAAATCTGCCTTATTAAACGCGATGAGCTTTGGAAGTTGATATTGACACAAGCAACCCCCTGGAACGAGCAGACAAGAAACGTAAAAGAAAGAAAATCCTGCAGGCAGGGGGGAAAAGCGAGTTTTCCTTTTCAGCGAGCAGCCAGGAAGGCAGGCGCGGGAAAGGGGCCGAAAGAGCTCTTCAAATCTACAACTCGCCGAAGGCACAGCTCGCCAAATGAACTGTTCCGACCGCGGTTCCAGCGCGAGGAGGGGAGAAGGGAGGAGCGAGAAGCGGGTTAGGGAGGGGCGAGGTAAGGTGAGGGTTACGGATGTCAGTGCTCAGTGAGAGGGAGGGAGGCAGGGGATGAGGATGGAAGAAGTGGGAAGGAGGGCAGGGAGATGAGAGCGAAGAAGGCAATAGAAAAGTTTAGAGAGAAGAGGAAGAAAGAGAAGAAAGGAGGAAGAAGGGCTTGGGAGTTGGAAGGTAAGGGGAGGGGTGGTAAAGGGCGGCGGAGGGCGAGGGCGAGAAGGACGTTGGGCGTTAGGAAGAGGGCGGCGAGGGCGGGAATCTGGGGGGCGAAAGGGCGAGGATGGGCCGAGGTGAAGGGCGAAATATTAAGACGGAAATACCGGAACGAAAGCCCCCGATGGAGGAGCGCTTATCGACCTGGGGTGCGAGGGCTGCGCACTTGGGTCAGTCGCCCATGGGCGACACAGACAGCTCCTGGATACCTCTGTGCTTGGGGGTCCCTCACAAACATCGCAAATATTTAAGTAGAAAGTTTCATTTTCACTTTCAGGTTAAACATTTATCAATAATTTGATAAATTAATATAGATTCTGCTATCCTTCAAACTCATGTAATAACAACTAAAAAGCATGTAGTGCGCAGTTGGTGAACTGAACGATCTCTAATACCATGTTCCTCGCGAGATGCTAAAGACCAAATATGAGAAAAGTAGTATTTTATCCAGAAAGGATGAAATAATCAATGCTATTTTGTTCGTATTAAACGAATGGATTCTATCCATGAAGAACGAACAAATCTAACGAATTTATAGAGGACTATGATAAAAAGGTAAAAAAAAGTTTCTCGTTCCTTTACAAAGTTGAGAAGCACGAAAATATTCATCAATTTCTGTACCAAGCTTACGCAGTACTGATAAATTTCTGCAACCCCTCGTGCACTCTGCCCTAATTTATATTAAAGTAAGGTATCGATTAACAAAAACGGAGGAAAGCTTAAATGAATGAACACAACGCCGAGGTACAGGGAAAGAAACTTTGAAAACTTTGAAAGATACAACGAACTAGCCACCTGTTTCTTTTCTTGTAACCTGTTTACACATCTAAAATTGCGTTGAAGGTTGGTGAAATGGGTAGGAGTAGTGTTCGTAACGAACAGTTCCAACTGAATGCCCGTCCGGGTGAAGGGCCACCTCGCATGGAAAGCGTTTGTTTTTCCGCTTCACAGCAACGCCGCACGGAATCTGCGACAGACCAGTGATGGCAGCACTGCAAACCACTTGTCATCCTCGGCCTTGCAGCCTCTGCTGGAAATCTACCCTTCTTTTCACAAGGCCGTGGGCTTCCAGAAGGCTTCAACATGTACTAATCTTTACTACAATTCTCGTCATGTTAGAATATATGTAAATACGTTCAGTTTCACATCGGCAGGTTCGTCGGAATTTCTTCGTACGAATTTTGGAATATTTCATTGTAAAGTTGCTGTCATTTTGATAAAACTACATAACTACATAATGGTATATAATTAGGCAACATATGTCCTGATAGAAAATGGCAAATAACTTTGGAACGACTTCGCAATGGAGGATGTATGAAATTTCTTTACATTTCTGTCACGGTCCTTTATTTGCTTACGTTTTTTCCATTTTTTTAAAACGATGCTGTAGTAACATGCGGTGGTTTGCTTCTATCTTCCACGGTTCAACCCTGAGGCGAAAAAACAAATGCAGAGATTCAATGCACAACTTTGGTGCAGAGTTTGTTTCTCCAGAAGCCTGAACCACTTTTATTGGCTGGTAAATCCATATAGATTTGTAAGATCCCTCTTGTTTACGAAAGGTAGGAAGGAGATCCTGTCCTTTGGCTCGACAGCTCGATACGGACCTTGGCCGATCAATGGTTGCCCTGCCTATCGGTCGTGGGATAAGGGGTTCGTGTGATTAGCATGAAGACATCCCTTCGCCATATATACTGGTCTTCTTTACATTATGGACGATTACTATGTGACGATGAGAATGGGATTTCTCATCGTCACATAGCTACAGATACGGGGCATTGTAAGGAACGCGCACAGTCATCATTTTGCACCGGTCGGGAATCGATCCCTGGGTTGCGACGTGGAAAACGAGCACGCTAGCCAACGAGCCTCCAAGGGCTTCAGAAAGATCAGTTTACAAAAAAGTAGAAAGGTCAAGATTTCTAAAAACTCTCATCAAAACAAGGAAAAACTGTTTCGACTTCTGTACCTCTTCAGACACAAGAGCCGACCAAACACCAGTGTGGAAATGTGCTGTACTACGGAAACAGGCTAAACCCAAAGACAGAGTTCAATCGAGGAGGAAATGAAAGGGCTCGAGCGCCGCAACACTTCCAAGTGCGCGCGAAAAGACGCTTTGTTCCATTGAAGGTGCGCGAGGGCCGACCGCCACGCGATCGGAGATTATTTATGCCTTTGAAGTGCTCTGTCAGCCGCTTCCGAGGAACCCACAATGGCGGGGGCGTGAATGACAAGCTCAAACGGGCCTTCGCGGCGGCCGCCCGGCACTTGGCTTGCGGGGGCGGAGAGCGCCCGAATTGATGGTTCCTACCACGCGAATCAAAGCGCGCCCTTGGATTGGTGGCCGGCCCACAAAGTAACATCCGGTTCCCGGTACGGACTACTCGTTATCGGGAGAGTCGAAACATCTGAGACCCTTCGGGAACAAAGAAGTTTTTGGTACACGGATATTGAGCATTAGACGAAAATTGCCTATGTTCGCCTCGATAAATATTATAATAACAAACAGCCAAATTAAACACATCACGGTGATTAAACATTACAATAGATTATGTCGTTCTTTTTGTGGGATAAGACCGCACATTAGCGAGTGAAGTTGCTCTTGTAAATGCTAATTTCTGGGTGAGTAGCTCGTGGGGAAAGTTATTTTATTCTATCCCAATTGTATCTGTATTCTATCTCAATTGTATACTCCTTGCAATATTTCCGTATATTTGTAAATACTGTATTTTGTAACTGTGGTCGCCAATGAACTAGTAGTTTCTAAGGCGGTCTCTAATAAATAATTTTAAAAAGTTATTTTACATTTAAAAAATAAATTATTTCCTTTATACATTTATTCTATCGGAAGTATTGGTCCATTTGCGTCTCTCTGCGTTTCGTTATGTCGGTGTAAAGTACCTCTCACCCTTGAAACTCCCTTAATGTACAATTTTTTTTGTCCACGATGTCTCCCTTTTTATAATATTGTTCTAATTCGCAGCATTATTCAATACGTATTTATTGTTACGTATACATTGTCTGCGATATTAACTGAATATGATTTGCATGAGCTTCGCTATATTTTAAAGAAGTGGCTGCTACGGAGTAAAGAGATTTATGTCAAAGGAAATCTATAGCCTTGCATTCCACATTAATAATAAATTCGTTTCGTAATTTGGTGTCAATCTGCGATGATAGAAGCAGATGCCAATGTCAGATGTCAAAATACACGTTTTATCGTAAATTATGTTGAATTGGATAAATCGTATTAGAAACGGTGCCAAATGATTAATTTATTTTCGTCATACTCATTAAAAATGTCTTTTTATAAGTAGCACCTTTCACTATAATAGTACAAAAGGTGATTGTGACAAATATATGCACTTAACTGGAGTCGAATGCCGATTTGTCTTCGATTTTCAAGCTCATCTTTGGATTTAAATGATAGATTTACCTTTTTCCCATTTATCAGATATTATTTCGCATTTTCACATGTTGGTCTTCCTTCCAGACGCACGGCGCATAACTCTTCCTCGCGGTGACAAATGCGAGTCGTCTTACTTTTTCGTGGGATTTCGTCTCAGATTTAAACCTCCCGGGGAGTTCATCCACCCGAATTATCATTCTTTGTCCGCCTAAATGAATACGTCTGCTGGTCCTTGCGTTGCAAGCGGTGGATCGTGCCACCGCAACTGACCCTGGAGTCGGCGGCAGAGGCAGCGGAGGAGGAGGAGGAGGAGGAGGAGGTGGAGGAGCTGAAGGCGGAGGCGGCCGGCGGGTGACAAATGGCGCGGGCGCCCTCCGCGAGCCTCCGGAAACAAATGAAGCGTGCAAGGCGCCGCGAATTTTTCTCCGTCCGGCGCGGCGGCGGCGGCGGCGGCGGCCGGCCGCTCGGCCGCAAAGGACGCGAGGGGGAGACGAAGGGAAGGGAAGGGTTGGGAAGGAAGAAGAGAGAAGGAAGGGTTGCCCGACAATTAAGAAACTGCGGAGCAGTTGCATTGGGAGGGACGCCCTGCAGGCAGGAGACGCCCACGCAAACGATGATACCGACTGCCCTCCAACGCAGCCGTTGTGTTAAGTGAGATTCTAGAAACGTGTGCTCAGTACATTCGAGTTTGAGTGAAATTGAAAAAAAAATATCCTTCTCAAAGAATTTTGAAGGTTGGACAGAGGAAGTTTATGAATAACATCATTCGGTTTACCTTTCGAGATTAAAATCTTTAGCAATTTTTGATAGTTATTATCACCGTTATGCCGATATAGAGGAAGAAAGGATTCAATTAAAGTTTGTAATCAGAGGCGATAAACGAAGTAACCAAGTACCATGACTTGATCAGGTATCGTTCAATGCATTTCGTAATATTATCTTCCTCTCAGAAAAAAATTGTATACTTGTACATATTTGCTTTGAATCATTTTTAAACGCCATCTTTTTCTACTTCTGTTTTGGCTATTCTCTAAGGAGAATAGAGGGTAACATTTTAATGGCTAATTTTTTAACTATTAAAACATTTTAATATTAGAGTATTCTGAAACACAAAAGTATTCTAATAAAATTACGAAAAATAATGTAAATAAAATTTTCCACATGAGACTGCAAAACGAAGTACTATTCAATGCCTTAAGTTTCCACTTACAGGAAATGGGGAGAGAGTAGAGACAACAGTGCATCATGCTTCGAGAGTATGCAGCCAGTAGAGAAGTTTCAGCCTTGAAAAACATATTAAGACTATAGAAAAACAAGACTTAATATAAAGCATCCACACTATCTTAGATGTTTAACTATCAACGAAAACATTATAATAAATTATAATGAAGATGGTAAACAAGAAGCTACTTTCTTCTAGTTGGATGTTTTTCAAAACAGTTTTTTTTCTATACACGATACTATTTTGAATTATTTGAAAGGCATCTTCATATATATTGAAACTGCAAGTATAGCTACAGTTCGAAAATTAAACAATTTCTGTAAATTACATTATCGTAGGTGTACCAAGAGTGCTTTGAAAATTGTCGATTAATTTACGACACGCGAAGCGAGAAGGGGATTTATCTGAGAATTTCCAAAGCACGAGCCGTATTTAATAGGACTATTCCACGAGTGAAATTATGCCCAGCAGAGTTCCAAAAATGCGCCAAATAATCAAATTAACTGAAAGCTATGTTAAAACCACTCGCGATACAGCGAGCGAAGGGTCATCACTAAGATACCGCTACCTCAGATAGCCGCCACCTAAGATGGACGAGTCACAGTTTATGATTGACCAGTAGGAATAAGCGACAAGAAAATTCGGATAGAAAAAGCGATAAACTTTTTGAGACACACCGCCTTCATTGGGGCATTTTGTATGAATAGTTTAACACTATTGGTTTTAATTTCACGAGTGGAGTATCATTATAATAAATTTATGATTTAAATATACTAAGTTTTAAATATTATTTAGTACTAATAAAAATTTATGGTAAGCAATTCTTGCTTCAGAAACACATACTGAAACACCAGTCTTCTCTTACGACACACTCGACGGTGTTTATTTGCTAACAGACCTCTCTGAAATGTCAATATCGAGGCGCACTTCGTGGTTCGCTGTACCAACCGCCACTTCCTCTCCAGTATTACAGAGATATATCGAGGCTTCGAAGCCCCTTGCGTTGTCCATCTACAACAGACGTCGAAGGCAACGCGATAACAGCGCTACGCACGGCAGAGCGTGAACTTCGCTTGGCGCATGAGGCGACTGCTTGACGGCGCGGTGGCTACGGCGAATCAGCAGGCGCCACACAGTGGGATAGGCGATCTAGACATTGGTCATTGCTTTTTAAATGTTCCGTTGGGCTTGGAATTAACGTTATTTGAAAATTAGTATATTTGGTTAGTAGTTGAAATAAAATGTGACGCTAATGGGGAGAATTCAATATGAGTGATACAATAAAGCGAACAAAGGTTTTGTAAAGTTAGTTTTAGCTGATACTGTAATGTTTATTTCGGGATAAAAATTATATCAATAAAAGTTATCTTATATTACGAGGCGGATCTACTCTACAGCTTGCAGTTGTCTTCTATTATAAGTATTATATATTGTATTCCTAACGGTACGTTGACAAAATATAATAATTGACTTTTCTGGGTAATTAGGACGAGATAAATTCTATTAATTATGTGAGATAGAAGGTAGCTAACATTACTTATCAAGGCCAAACTACAAACATCACGAAGTGATGTTTGTTTGCAATGCCCAGTCACTTTGAGATTGATCTCTTGGTTCACCTCCCTTTTGGGCAAATATTCTGGAGATTTTTTAAAATTAATTTAACCCCACTAAAGCATAATAATTACTCAGCGCGCCAGTTAACATTTACTACATAATAACTGACAGATTAGCGCTATAACAAGTCTTCATAATATGTATTTTTTATTTGAGACGATTCTCAGCTAAAGTAATATGTAATTAGCAATTAGGATGGTAATTATCGAAGGACTTTATTATGACGGTCCGTAAGCCATAGTTCTTTTGCACACCAAAGTACTGCAAGACCAATGTGTATTTTCTGTGCAACGAAAATACTTGCCCTTCTGTTGGGATCGATCCTGCGCTATGGACGTTGTGAAGTCCTGCTATTCATCAAAGATTTCTGACGGTTTACCTCTATGTTTCGTAGTGAAGCATAAGGGCCCCTTCACACGTGAAGCGGGTGGCGCGCCACGCAGCAGCGGGCCGCGTAGCAGAGCATTGGTTTGAATGGAGGCCTTCCCACGTGCAGCGGGTGGCGGCTGCTGCGGCAGCAGACGCCGAACTCCGGCCACCAGAAGCGCACGAGGGGCCGCGCGCCACCGCTAGCAGAACACAGCTTTAAATGGGAGCCTTCTCACTTGCCGCCGGTCGCGGCGTTCTACCTGCTCGGGTCCCTTTGTTCGTCGTCGCCGGAGGGTCGGCGAAACCTACCCCTCCAGACCCCACCCCCTTCCACGGCCAAGTTGAAAGTAGAGTGCGCGGTCAGTGCTCTTCACAGGAAATAGTACGCTGCGGTTTCCTTATTTATAAAACCATGCTTTAAAATAATGTTTAAAATATTTTTCAATCAAAGATGTCTATGTTGGTAGTAAGTAAAAACATCATGTTAATTTAAATAAATTTCGAAATATATTTCCATTGTAATATGTTGGGAACATATTTATTTATTGCCTTATCGCATTGTTGAATTTGGGGAGAAGGGAGTGTATCGTTTAACTTCCCCTCCCCCCTTCGTGGATCCATCACTTGGTCCACGGTACTACAGTTTACTTGAGAACCGGCTCCTTGTAAAAATTGCATGTGCGGCGAATGTATTTTATATTTAAAATAATGGTAAAAATTAATGTACAATTACATCTGTAGAGGTATCACTTCCTTTCCGCCGCTACGAAATCATGTTAAGAGCATTTCGACGATGTACTGTGCTCAGATAATGCTTGTGTATACTAATTTCAAACACTATAATGAATTTTTATTATTGTTTTCTATTTTCCCTTACATATTTTGAAAAAAAAAACTACATGTATAGATATAGATTTTACTTTTTTACTACAGTAAATTCTGTTTCCTAGCAATGAGATATAAAATATAACTTACATAAAAGTTATACAACCCAATGCAACAAATACAAATTTATAGAGAGTGAAAGGAAAATTTGGCTGCGTGTCATGTATATTCATGTTTTACGAAAAAATTCTTAGGAGCGTGTGACGGCAATATCCAATGTGCATTATTGGAAATAAGGAGCGTTCCGCTCACAAATTATGTATCGGCAAAGATTTTATATACTGTGTGATAATTTATATAAGCCTTAAGAATATTTCATTAAACTTGATAGAAGAAAAAATTCGGTGGGGATAGTTGTATTTTCAAGTTTTATCAAGAGTTTTTGCACCTCGTCGCGTCACCGACGCAGCGGACGTCGTAATCCTCCCTCTTCCAAGCGCAGTGGCGGCGGCGGTGGCTGCGGCGGTGGCGTCGTCTGAAGAGCTCTGCTCCTTGAAGGAAGCGCGCTGCGGCCGCGCCGTGTGAAGCGGGCCTAATACGTAACAACGCACCCACCGATGTTTCGCAGACGAAGTGAAAGCCTTCATTTCTCACATTCATACACATAATCCTAGAATATATAGTACACATAATCCTACAGAGTGGTTATCGACGCAGACATCTACAATTTTATGGGCAGCTGCATAAATTAATGTCTTATTGCAACATTTTTGTTTTTAACATTTGTTGTGACAATTATTCTTTGATTCGTGCCGCGTTTCCCGATATACTCTACCACTGGGCGACATATACGTGCTATTAGTGTACTTGAGGTCTATATGGTCACTTCACAACGCTGACCCGTACCCGGGCGCTAGCCCCTATGCATATCAATCAAGTTGCTTTACATTGTTCGCTTTGGAAAATACCAATTTGTTATTGAGTTACAACGATATTCTAGCTTATACTTCTTGTATTTTACGTCTAAGTTGTTGGTTATTCCACAAACTTCTTTAGTGCAATTCATAGATAAATGAAGTGTACTCAACGTAATCTAGTGAACTATTAGTTACACATTTACAATTACGTTGCGGACATAACAATGCTGGAAACTGAACTGCGTTACCAACCAACATACTATAAAGAGGAATGCAATGCGAATGGAATGCAAAATGAGCTATATTACAAACATACAATAAAGAGACTATAGTTAAAAGCGACTAGTCTTGAAGTGGAGTGAGTGCTGCCTGTTCTTCGCAGCGCCGGCCCTTCCGCCGCTGGCTTCGCTAATCCCGCTCCGCGTCGCCAGCAGACTCTCTGCCCTTCGCCCCGGAGCAGCTCTCCCGCAAGATGCCCACTGTGTGCCAGCCGGAAGTCCGATCACGGAGCAGAGGTTTCCGGGCTCGGGAGCGGAAGATTAGCGGCAGCGGCCCGGAAGCACTTCTGGCGAGGCGCGGCGGCGCCGTCAGTTCTCTCGCCTTCCAATTTGTGCTGCGACAATGTTATCCGTAGCATACGCACGGAAAGTTAAAACACCAAACGATATTTTCGATTCATCTTTAATATTAATATCCAATGAGTGCAGAAATCGAAAGAAAACTATGCATCCTCCAACCTTTTAAAAGTTGTCCATGGTTTCCTCAGTTACAACTTCGGGAGAAATACAAAAACATTTAGTACAACTTCGCAAAACGCGAAAGAAAATACCAGCCTCCCCCCGTTTTAAGAAGTGTATGGTTCTGTTAGATAACGAGAAACACGGGAAAAATACAAAAAAATCTATATTACTGATTTCCAAAGCGCTCAGAAATTGAAACAAATCTTTGAATCCTCCCGTCTTTTAGAAGCCGTCTAATGTTTAGTTACATATCCAGGATCTTGGGGAAAAGTTTTGTTAAAATGTTTAATTTATTGAAGTGTTCTACGATAGTATTTCATTTGTTTTTCTTTAGCAGTGTGTGCGTGCCACTTTCCGGAGTTCTGGATTCTGTATGGTTTCATTGAACAGTATTTTTGCTGTTTCATGCTACTATTATTTTACCAAACGTTACATCTCTCTGTTCATCCCAAGTTTTCCCAAACGCTTTCTGGAAGTTTGCTTCTCTGTGTCTTAGTGCAGTATAAATACTGCACAACAAAATAATTAAATAGGAGTAAAGGATCCAACTTCTGATTGATCTAAAGACAAACCTTCCTAAGAATTTGTTCTTTCACAACTTTTTCGCAAATTTTATTAGTGCTAAGTTTATAGGTGAATGTCAATAATTTTAATGTTTGAAAGTTTTGAGGACCTTCTATGATTGCAATTCAAATTCAAGTCAATTAGGATTCATCTCAATTCCACAGCGAATTCACTAATTTTTTCACGTCCGGCATAAAGAATAGACTAATAACTTTTAGTTGAGAAACGAATTATTTAATTTTTTGTCGTGAATACAAATTCAAAATTAAAATAATTGTGTAAATCAGTGAGTTGATCTTTTACATAATATGTAAATTATTATTTAAAAAACTTGTGATAAAATAAAAACATTCAAAACTGCCCATACCTACTCTTGCAAATCTTTGCTGTTGTCGACTTCCCAAAATGTGAAAGATTACTTCATTGACCTAATTTCAGGTCAGAATAATGATATAGTATATAATATGTAGATACTACAAGACTACATTTTTTCGTAAATGAAGATAAAATGTATAACTGTCCGGGGAAAAATATTACCTTGTGCACACAATAGTGTGCGCAAATATATATAATTATTTAACATTTTTGTCGCCAATGTTACAAACAATGAACAGCCAGATTTTCTCGGAAACCAAAGCAGCGAGTCTCTGCAAAATGTCACACATTGCAGTAAGTCCATCAGATTAAAATACTTGCATTGTTCTCGGGAGATGTGTTTATTGTAATGAAAATAAAATTGCAATATCATTTTATTGGAGCTTATTCTTATTCTGAATTCAATGTATTAAGTCAGTCACATTTATTATTTTCTTATATCATAATGAATTCATACGACCTACTTTTGGAAATCAACCTTTCAATACGGAATTAAAGCCTGAGAACAAAACAGAAGAAAATTAATTTAGAAATGAATAGGCTTTATATCTCACCGTATAGTACCGCTCATAACTGAAATGGAATTTACAATATTATTTTAGTCGTTGTATAAATAGAAAGGGAAATCTATCAAGATATAAAAGTACAAAATGTATTTTTACTTAACGGCTACAGAGAAGCGACTGTAAATTCTCTGGATGTATTAGGTAAATTGAAAGGGTAAAGTATATGTTACGTTTTATAAATTCTGATAAAAACGTATTTATTTTTGGTTATATGTCGGTGGCAATGTATTTTCGTGATTTTAATGAGCAATTTAAATGTCGTGGTTTTAATGATGAAACAAAGCACCACTACTTTACAGTCAATTGACTTAAATAAACAGATTTCTCAGAATTTATAAAATTTCACATATACGGTTATGGTATTCACCGATTCAATTATCCTTCAATTTGAATGACCAGCTACACCCTTTTGATGTATTAGAAACGTTACAATTTGATAAATTTCTTATCACATACTATTTTTTTTACAATACAATGTTGTATAGATGCTGCATACGCGACAAATAATTAAGAAAGACAATTGCTGTTAAAGTATTATGAAACTTAATATTTTCAAAACATTTGAATGAAGATCTGGGCAATAAAAATATTTCAAAATTAATATTCAATTAGGAGAAACGTCATTAATTCATAATAATATATCTAATTTATTATATGGAAAATAATTCTTCTGGCCGGCCGCTCTGATCGAAATCTAAGCACTACGCGCTTTAAAAAGAAGCCTCTCTTTAAGCGATACAGACAGGTTGATACCACATCGCATCTGCGGTGATTGGCAGCCGAAAGCCTTGAAAAATCCAGGCTGAGATGTGGAGCCCAGGCGCCAGCCTCGCAGCAGGGAAAGAACACGCGAAAGAGCAGCGGCCGTGGAGAGGGGTGCCGGGGGGGGGGGGGGGGCTGTGATTTCCCTGGGGCGAATGGAGGCGTCACCCGCCGCTCGGCCGGCGGACAATCAGAAAGCTATCGAGGCGGCGGGCGGGCAGCGCGAGGCGCGGATGCCGGCAATTAGCAGGGGCTGAGGCCGCCGCCGCCGCTGGCGTCCAGCTCGGGATATCCGGGGAATCCCGGAGGGCGGACGCGGGGGCGGTGCCGGCGCTTGCGGCGCGGGGGGGGAGGGGGGCGGGCAGCGTTCGGTAATTAGGCGGCCGCGGCCGGGCCACCGCCGAATGCTTCCCCCTCCCCCCCATGCTGCTGCTAGCGTTGCCCTGCCACCATCCCGGCTGCCGTTCTGGCCACCATTCCCGCCTCCTGCCCCGTCACCGTCCACGCCATTGTCCACGCTTTCGCCCCACCTTCATCTCCACCATTACTTCTCCATCGTCTCTTCCGACGTTCCCATCGTTCCCATCTTCACTCTCGTGCCCTCCATCACCCCCGCCATTACAACTCCATAGTCCCCACCGCCGTCCCCACTGTCCTCGCTGTCGTGCCCACCATTACCCCTACTACCAAACCAACAGAAAATTCTGCCACCATCCCTGCCGCCGCCCCCACCTGCAAACTTGTCTCTCTCCATCCCCGCGTCCCCCCTTGCCAATCGGGATCTCCCCTCCTTCCCTTCCCTCTATTGCCTCCTTTTCTCCCACCATCGCCTTCGTCCCCACCCCGTCCGCGTTCGTGCGCCTCTCAGTCCTCGATCTCCCTCCTGTATCCTCGCAAGCGATGTGCATGTCGCGGGTCCCGCCCCCTGACTCGCCTTCTCCCGAACGCCGGCGTTACGACGACCGCACATAACAACGGGATTCTCCCCGAGTTGGAGAATGCGGCGACGAGACATTCTTAGCCGCGTTCCCAATGGCGAGCAGAGCTCATTATCACGCGACCTGGGCCCGAATTCATAAGCGAAGGGTTCAGCTAGATACTGTCTCTTATCACCCTCTTCATTGGACACTGTGATTTAGAAACGATAAGAAAGTAGATTGAATGAAATACACTTCACGCATCCGCCCGTGTCATCAGAATTTGTGTGTGTGGAACGAGTTGTATAGTGAAGAAAAAAGTGTGCCCTTAAAATCTTAAGGCCTGAAGAATTCGTTAGTCTTTCCACATTCTGTGTTTTGGTACGAAAATAAAAGCTGTTATGGGTAAATGTAAAATTATAACATTTAAAAATGTTGATAATTCTAACAATTGTTTTATGTTTTCTATTTCAGTAATGTAATGTAATAAAAGTTATTTTTTATTTATTACATTAAATGTTTCAAAATATTAAATAGTTTTGAACACTTCTGCAGAAAATTCCTTATCGAAACAATTTCATTATTTCCTCGATTTTTCTCTATACCTTATTGAAATATTGTAACAGTGTCGGATCTAAGGGGACTCGAGTAAATACGCACTAATCCAACCCTTCTTTGGATTTGCATAAATCTTAACCAGTCTTCTTCACTATGTTTTCACTCTATACGCTACTTCTGTGCTACCCCCTTTTGAAACTAGTGGAAGAACGAGGCATGTCCATCAAATGTCGCGTTACTTACAAAAAATACTCACGAGTAAAGGCTATTGTTTTAACAGGAGCGTACATTAAATACGGATACAACATACTTTTAAGTAATTATTTATATTGCTGCATTAAAACGTCAACAAAATTCAGCAAGTATAGCGTAATTAGACACTTCTGTCTTCATCTGTTTTTGACTTCTTACTCAACAAGTCGACACGCAGGCAACCGTCGCAGGCAACCGTCGCAACCAACCCAAGGAAACAACCGACCTCGGCTGAGAGACCCCCCCTCCCCCGGCGTATTCACCTTCCGCTGCCTCACGCCCTCCGCGACCATTCCCTCCTGCTCCTCCTCCTCCAGCTCGCCGGTTGCGTTCGCTGCGTGCGGCCTAACCCCAGCGGCGGCCAGGGGCCGGAGAGGGAGCGGGCCGCAAGCCGTCCTCCTGAGGATCATCCTCGTGGCTGCCTCGGACCGCTGTCCCCCCCGCCCTCCGGCGGGGCGTCCGACTAAGCCGGCCCCCGCAACCCGCTCGCTCCTCCGTCCCCCCACACGTTGGCCTCTTGCGCTTAATTATGCCCGAGACGGCGCGAGATTGCAGGGGCGCGCTGCGATTGGTTGTTAGTTTACTTCCGGCCAATCCCTTGCGGAGCGGGCGCTTGTCGGCGGTTCCGCGGGGTGTCTCGGCGACTGCGGATTTATTGGCGGAGGAGGCAATTCCAGCGGTCACGGGGCGGTCACGGGGCGGTCTGGCGGCGCTCGGCGGTGCACTGCGCGCCCGCGTGTTGTACAAATTGGGTGCACGCGGGCTTGCGCTGGCTGGGGAGCTGGCGATTTTGACTACGAACTAAAACTGAAGATGAAACACAAATTGAGAGAACACAGTAGTATGATGGGATTTCTAAGAAATTACAAGATAAGAGCCTCGACGGTTGTGGAACTATTGAAAGAGTTTAATAATAATAAGTAAACATAATAATACTAATAAGAAGTAAGCATGATAATAATAATTATTTTGTAAGAAAATAAGTAAACAAAACCCATGTTAGCATAATAGAATACTAATAATCAAGAGCAATAACTGATTTTACAAGCCATGCATTTCTCATTATGAACAAAATGACCGACCAATCGAAACGTATGAGTTAACAATTATACAGAATATGTAATATTATAATTATTATATCATTGGCAACATTATATAGTGTATGCATTCCTTCTTTAGGCGAAATGTTGCGAATTCTTCAAAAAATAAGAAGTCAGGAATTGGACAAAATAATATAAACACCATGTAAAACAATACATCTTCTTGCATGTTGGCGCTACTGCATGCATGTGAAGGTTGCGACGCGGCTGCTTTGGCCAGTAGACGTGCCACGTATTGAAGGTTATTGCAGAATGTTATACGAATTCTTCTACAACGATAAACAAACGATTGGTGAGATGTGTAATCACAGACCTCGAAAGAGTCTGTGCTGTCTGTGTGAAATTGTTGGTGCGCATTTAGCGGAAGCAGCATCTGGGATGACATCTTAAGTGTTTCACAACTGACAGTTTTGACAGTAATGAGAACATACGCCAATCGTAGTAAAACATAATCGACGAAGAGGAATAGTGCGCGAAAGCCGAAGTTAACTAATAGAGACCGACGAAGATTAAAAAGGATTGGGGCCAGACTATGTGAAACTACCGCGGCGAAAGTGACTGCAGAACATAACACTCCCTTAAGTAATATTTGTCCCCACTAAATCAGTACAGCGGGGGCTTCACAAAGCCAACAATCATGGAAAAGCTACACTTGCAAAATCCTTCCTAAAGGAATCCAACAAAAAACTGCGACAGAAGTAGTGCCACGATCATAAAACTTGGGCACTTGATGGCTGAAAAAAATGTGGTATGGTTCAATGAGTCATCGGTTACATTGTTTCATAGGTTCCGTTATGATTTAGATGGCTATATGATTTTCAGCTGGTCCTATCGTAACCCTCACAGGCCGAATTACTGTTAATGAGTACCTCGATATCTTCAACAATGAAGGGATTACAATAGCTAGCATATTGTTGAGAAACACTGCCATATTCCAAGATTATAATGCGCCCACATACAGCAAAAAAAGGTTAGACGTGGTTTGCGAAGCATCAGAATATCATCAAACATCTTCCATGGCCAACTCAATCGACAGACCTCAACATAATTGAACCGTTATGGGACGCTTTACAGCAGAGAGTGAGGAGCAGATTTCTAGCGGCAACATCGTTGAAGCAATTGGCGGATATTTCGGTACAAGAATGGGAATTCATTCCTTTAGAAACTATTCATACACTCTACTAATCTATTCCGTTACAAATTGCAGCTATTCTAAAAGCAAATGGTGACCCTTATTAATTAAAAACATATTCTACATATGTCAGGTGTTCGAGTTATTTTGCCCAACCCTTGTCCAACCCGTGTAGCTTTTGTCTTCTTTAATTTTCTTTCTTCGTTCTGACTACACGAAAACTCATTTAGAGAAAAGAATATAAAGTTTTTTCACATCATTCAAATAGCAATTGGTTACATCGTTTACAAAATTGTTACGGACTGTTTGATAAAAGAAAGTCTGCGTTTCAAATCAAAATCACTTCACATATTTGAATTCCTCAATCTCAATCGAAGAGCACTAAAATAGATAGTATTTTGAATTAAAACAAAAGGGAAGGAATATATCCAAAAGTTGGCGACCCGAAAACGAGCACCAGAGTCCAAAATAAATCACGGTCGCTCATTCCCAGCTTTCGTGACGTGTATTGCCGCAATCCATCGCTTAGAAACGTTTGGTCGCTTGAATATATGGCCCGAGAGGAGGTTGGGCGGAAGGTGTCCGCGGTATTCATGAGGCCGATGCGCGGCGGTGTTTTGACTTTCATGCGAGCTCTGGGCGCCAGCCGCCGTCTACAGCCAGCCATGCTCCCCCCTCCTTCCCCCCGCCCCCACCTCCCTCCTCCCGCAACCAGACCTCGCACAACCTGATGGGCGTTCTCAGTGAAAGGAAAAGCCAGTTTAATTTTGTTTTGTTTTAATGAACATTGTGCCTCAGATTAAATATTACAAACTTGTTGGGCTTGTGCAGAGGCTGAAAATGAGCACTTTTTGTCAATGAATATGTGGTGGGAAATTGAATATAACGGAGTTATAGGCATACACATATGTGACATTGCCGCCTGTTTGTTAGGCAACTCCGTATGCACATGCTTTCGGCAGGTAATTGAAATATTCTTGAAGGCGAGGTATCTTATCTGCTTAAAAAACTGTGCATAAAGAGTTTGGGGAAAGTCACCCTGATATGACTCTGTTATACGCAAGTATCCACAATACGTTCTTTGACAACAAGTTATCATTTCCGTCGCCGCTACTGTCCTAGACGTTCGTAGCACTTGTTCTGAGACCCCATGCTCTGCACCATGCGACAGCCACTCAGAGAAACGAAACGCAAATTTGAACGATTGGAATCCATTAGACCCGATTTATACGCTTCCTTTTGACGAACGATTTCGGGAATTGTTTCTCTGACGCCCATAAGATGCTGTGCGTTTGCGGTCTTTCGCGAAAACACCAGGAATCGTTCCTTCAAAGGAAGCGTGTAAGTCGGGTATTAGGGATTTTTGCTACTCTACTTCCTCTCTACTTCTTGATTACTCTCTTTAGGCGACTGCAGATCGCTTCACAATGATAGTCTTTATGTTACAGCTTTATTGCAGCACATATTTGACCAATTGTAGATCAGTTTACAGACCAATAATTGAAACGTAAATAAATCATTGGTCATCGATCCAGTTAATATTTTGTTTGATTGTGTAAATTACTGTGTGGAGACAACTCGTGCAGAGGTGAAGGAAACCCACCATGCCCTTTCTCTTTTCGAGAAATGCTTATTCTGAAGTCGCTGATGAGGACTGAATCACATACGAAATACGAACAGATACTGCAATGAGTCATACAGTCTCATTGCACAGCGCGGCTCTCGCGTCGCGGCAAAAATTGTGTCGCGTGGTCCATTACAATACTGAATTTAGATGACATTTAGATGATAAATTGAGACCTTAGTTGACTCTTGAACGGCTCGTTCGCTTATGCTCGGATTGCGCTTGTACTTAACCAGTGCCAAGTGTTTTTTTTAATCCAGCTGCCACGTGACGGGTCGGTGTAATGGTTTAATTTCTAATAATAATCATTAGTCGAAGTACTGTATGAAAATAAATGTAATGATACTAATTATCTTGGTAAGAAAATTACGTCATTCCCTCGTTCCCGTTCGTGTATTAATTACCCATCATGGTTTTGGAATCAACTATTAACCATCCACAATCTGTTAAGGCCAGTCGAAACAAATTAGTTGCATCTAAAGATGACAAAATAATATTCATATGATAAATACCTTTTCTTGGCATTCATACCAAGAAAAGTTGTGTATCGTTCATATGCATGAAGTGATTACAAGTCAACATGTTCAATTTATTTATAAATCTTTGATACATTTTTCATTAAAACAACTAAAGAACTCTTTCAATTTGAACAGTAATGTGCAATATTTGAGCATTCATTAAACATTTCTTCCTTTAGTTTCAAACTGTTCATGTAAATAATGTTATACGACACTTAATAGAAATAATAGTTTATTCACTCGTTACCAGTACGAAGAACAGTTAACAAGCGAGCGTTTAACTGAACAAGTGTGGTTAATTTCAAACCGCAATCCTGTACTTACATTTCAACAACCTATGAATTCCGGTTGATTAACTATATTTTCATTTGTTACATTCATGAGTCCCTGTAACAGTAACAGCATCTAATACAACAATGGTGTAAGTGACATGACTCTCCAAATTTATGGAATTAAATTAACTTATTGCTTTTAAATAGAAGTGATGGAAGTGGATGGATTTACGTGTCGTTTCAACCCCAACTTTCTAATGCCCACGTCCCCTGTAAATCTGTTGATAGGATTCACAAATAATTGCGAGTAGTACTGAATATTATTTATTCATACTTCCCACGCAGCTATGCTAACAGTGGACACAATTTTGATCTGTGTAACATTCCCATTAGCAAATGTGAACTCAACATATCACCTTTAATAAACACATATCACCACAATAAATCATATTATATGTGAATAATAATACGAAATTTCACGTAGTGGAAAGAGACATGAAGAGTGAATTAAATTAAAAATCTTTTTTTAAGTTTATTTTTATTCACTAGTTATCGATACATGTGACGGTTTCAGAGTAAGACAAATATGAACATTTGTTTAATAATTTTCAAGTCTTTATTTGTTAAATTAAGACATATTTTGATTGGCGATGATAGAGAGGGTGGTAAAAGGGAGATGAATTATTATTTTATGATATCATGGTATGGTTTCGTAATTCTTGGAAAGCTTGATAATGATTTCCCTAGTTGTTGTGGTAGTTTCATTTGGTGCTGAAGGGAGACGCAGGAAGACGTTTCGGTTCAATTGCTTTATGAATTATGTTGGGGGTTGAATGCCATAATAGCCCGAAGTTGGTTATTTCGGACAAACCAGGAAGTGTTTGTTATTTTATGGAGAAATTTATTTCGGAATATTTGGAAAAATTGAGAATAGTATGGGATGTTATAAATCATACTGGGGAGACACATTGGGGCGAACAAAGAGGGCGAACGATAGTTCTTTTATGACAGAACGGATTTTGTGAATTTAAGTGATTGAAAGTTATTTGATTTGCGTGAAACCATAAATTGTTGGAGTTTCATTTCGAAAATGGGTACGTTCAGACTCTCAGAGAAATCGCTAATCGTTAGAACGATTTCAAACATTTCTAAAGAAAATTGTAAACATGACTGTTATTTCACAAATCTAAATACGCGTATCTATTAAAAAAAATAGTTTCAAACAAATGACATCGTAATGATGCATTTTCATGAAGCTCAAAACGCTACTTTCATTTACAATTTTTATGTAATTTAGTTTTCTGTTGAAAATAATACAATAAATGAATTGTGAACATCAGGCGAAAACAAACGTTGTTGTAATGATAATGTTCCTTATTTACTGCACATATTCCTAGAAAAATAATGCTTCATGAGGCTCTAATTTTTTAATACAAGGGTAAAGTTTGCAAGATACATCTATTACATTTAAATCTCGTTCAAACAAAACCCAACCAGAAACTCCAAAATTCCAAAAAATCTACCGACTCCCCTTTCCTTAATTTTAAATCAATACCAATGAAATGAAACTAAAAAAGTATATGCAGTACTTGCCGAGTAAGACAATCGAAATGATTTTGGCAATCTTCCTCTCCATTATTCGATTAATGTTTCTCATTTCTGTAAGGCCCTTTGTCAGGTCAGATAAAAACAAATTATATAAAAAACGAGAAGTGCCTTCAACGACCTACGTTCGAGCAAACGCATGCGACGATTTTGTGTCGTCGAGTGCTTAGATATCTCGTGTGAACTCTACTAGTTTAAATTATTACTACAGCATTTCCTCGAATCAGTATTGTATGTTTTCTCGCAAATTATCCGTATCGCAGCAAGCTGCACTGGTTCTTTCGCGGGTGTTCTCCGTGGCAAGCCCGTGTTTATCGAGCAGCGACCGTCGCGTCGGGCGTTCCGTGGAGGCCGGCAGAGAACCAAGTTGCCGGCGGGGACGCGCTCTGACGCGCAAACCCAGGTCGCCGCCAGGCGCTGAACGCGTCGCATCGCGTGGCAGAGGCGGGCAAACGGCGAGCGAAGGTTGGCCACATTAAAAAGATGCCAAGCTAAATTAACAGCGCGGAGAGGAATTTCGTCGAGTGCGCTTGTGCGGTAGTGCTGGTTATCGGTTGCTTCTGCACCTCTGGGTTCCTAGGTACTTGGATGTAATACAGAGAAGCAACAATCGAACTAAGAGTTGGGTATTCGAGATTTGAAAAAAAGAATAAACATAACTGACACGGCTCGTAGTCCCAGTTGTAACAGTTTCCTTGAGCACAGGTATTTTCTGTTTGTTTAAAAGCCATAATCATCATTTTCATTTCTCACAAACAAACACTTTGGCTTACAATTATGTTTGTAATAATGTAGGTGGGTCAAGTAGATTCGCTCTTTTTAGAATAAATATAATATTTAGAAGACGAGGAAGAAAAAGAATAGAAACCGGGAGGGTACTAAAATCTTATTTCAAGGGTCGTCACTAAGTAATGCCTGATGATGTGTAATCCATTGTGATGTGTATTGCAGGTTGCATATCGCCTTCTTTTCGTCTTATAATCTGACTTTGGGTTTTTACTAAAATGTGTTTTTTGTCACAACCGGAGGGGTGTTTCCTCTTAAACACTAGCACACTTACGGTGTTTTGTGTATACACTTTTTTGCAAATAAAACAAAACCGTTATATTTCCTTGTATTATACGTAGGCAACAGTTTCCTACATCCACATCATTACCACATACATAAAACGAGCAAATTAATCGCAAAACCAGAGCAACGAAAAACGAAAAGGAACCCGATATTTCACATCAGCTTCGTAATTCAATAGCCCGCTCCGCGGAAGCCCGGCTAAATCCCTTTGGCTTCCAGGAAGGTGTCGGAGGGAGCTGACTTCGTCCTTGGGCCGCGCGGCGAGAACTTCCCAACTCCGGGGCGAGCGGTGACCGGCCTCACTCGTAGCGCCGCGCTTGTTTGGAAGTCAGTTAGGCACCGCGAGGCGATGGGGCTTCGAACAGCCAATTAAAGGTCTTCCCATGCAATGGGCAGGCAACTCTTTTAATGCGCCAACGCGGAAAGAAAAAACCGTCTCCGGGAAACGCGGGGCCGAAAGTTAATCTCGTGTTTCGAAAACCGCTCGCGGAGGAAGCCCCACGCGAAAGGCTCGCTTCATTCTTCGTGTTTGGAAGCTTCTGGTTGATGGAGCTAATATGTTACTTTATCCGCATAAACAGACCATTGTGCTTCTTGCAGAATAACGTTCGTCGGCGATGGATAGACAAGCTTATTAGTAATGCACCAAAAACAGGCAAATACCTCTATTTACATTAAGAGACAAAACTCAAAGAGTTGAAGTTGAAAATAATTAAAATGTCGGCACTTTTCCTGTTTGCCTTAAATCAATAAAAGAGATGTAGTACTTATTAATATCACGCATTCTACCTTGGACATTAATTGAAGAAAAGATATTTTTACACTAAGTTTTTTTTATTAATTTCAGATCTTAATGTGATTACAAAGGGTACCCCCAGATAAGATGGTAAAACTTTCTCTGAAATCAAATTTCAAATGAATAGTTAAACTGTGGCACAAACATAAAAATGCGATTGTTGATTGGTTTATCAGCCCCCCTCCTATCAATGCCAACACTACAGCTAACATTTAAAAAAAAATAATCACAATACGTTTTTACATGTAGAATGAGGGAGAAGGTTGGGGTGCTAAGAAACCTTTCAAAAATAGTATTTTTATGTTAGAGTCGTAGTTTAACTTTTCATATGTCATTCGAATGTACGAACATTTTTTATATTTTCTGGGGGTACCATTGCGAGTGATATGCTTTCATCTACGGAAATAAAATCGCCCACAAATCAAATGATTCCGTTTTAAAATTATAAATATTCTGCCAATAAACCAAGTCAATTCACAGTTAGCCCTGTAGTTCAGAATTTCATTCACAAATTTTGGATACCATTTAAAATAGAAGTATCATAATTATTCAAAACAATATTTGGCAGCATGATGTACAAGCGTCTCAAATCATATTGTTACGTAAGACTAGAAAACAAAAGGTAATGGAGTTACTTTGGAAATAAGCCCTTCAAGTGTGTGGGCTTATGTATAATAAAGAAATAATACTTTATTATATAGTATGTTTGTCTAGTCGCATGCAACATCACATTCTGAATACAATATTACTGAAACAATCATTAAATGATAGACGTGTAATGCTAATTTAACACTTATATGTAAATAAATGTATATTTTAGAATGAAAAGGAATTAACGAAATGACTTTTTAATATCGAAATCTCATGTTTATGCAATGAATAATGAATCTTCCTCTTTATGACTGTTTGAATACCGTTCGATTTAACACACAAGGAAACAATTTCATCTTATTTTCTCTCTATGGAGTAGAGAGAAAGTTATGTAATGCTGCGCGAAAAAAAGGCGAATTTTCGGCATCAAAACTCTTATTACAGGGCCCTGGTAAAGAAAAACGTGGATAAATCCAGTTGCCAAATTAAAAAAACTCTATCACATGGTGTAGTCAGAATCCGTTTCGTGGGTTCTTGATGCCGAAAAATCCAATAACGGCAGAGCGTCTGTCTGTCCATCCGTCTGTGAACAATGATAGTAGCTAAACCATTCAGTTGATTTTTTCCAAACTTGCCATTCCTCTATAAATCTGGATGAGGTTGGGTCCCTTTGAATATGAAACTGATATTTCAATTTTGGGTGGTACGTTACATGAATCCCTTGGGAAAGATTCAAAAATATTAAAAATTTTCAAAAAAATGGCACCATGGTTTTTGATTAAATTTGTTTGTTGGATAGTGTATCGATGTAATACATCTCAATCTAATATAGCACCATGCGTTACTTGATGTTGAAATTGATAAAACCATCATAAAACTTGGATTCAAGACTTGGCGGTGATTTTAGTAAAACTCAAAAGTCAGAAGTGGCCCACCAGTTATCCAAAAATATGAAACTACTGAAATAATGTTAATTGTACTAATAAGAATCTTATTTCAAAGTTCTCATTTTAAACCGTTGCAATTGCAGACCGGGTCACTGATTTTAATTTAATTGTAAAGAAAAACTATAAATATATAAATCAATCAACTGGTTAGAAGTGCTATGTGTCATGCAGATTATACAAAACATTTGGTACGATGGGTGCTGCAGTATTTTCCGCGTCTAGTACGTGTGACTGGACACGACCCATCCGCCTACGCCTACTGGAAGCAACTCCAGGCGCTCCAACTTCGTACTCCGTGTGGGGGATGTGTGGGGTTGTGCAGGGCGCGGGGGAGCAGGGAGGGGGCGTAGCTGCAGGGCGCGCTGGCCACAGAAAGGGCGGAGCGATCGAGGGGCAGCGGTTGCGGCGAGCGAGGGCGGGGGCGGCGGCGGGGGCGGGGGCGGGGCGGAGCGGAGATGTGCGGTCTGCAGCGGCGCGTGCGTGCGCAGCGGCCGGGAGACAGTTATGACCGGGCTGAATCGCGCGGGGCGAGGGCGCGAGGTGGCGGAGGCGCGGAGAGGAAGCGGGGGCGGGGTGGGGGGAAGGGGCAGCGACGCGGTGCCGTGTCCCGTTCAATATGCAGTGGCACTGCACGCTCCTCCCTATGAATAATGTGGCTGCGCGCGGCGGTCGCAGCGCCACGCGCGCGCGGCAAGCGGCGTCGCCACGCGTCGCGCCCTGGCCGATCGGCGCACGCGGGCCTCGCCACGCCCCTTTCCCGAACCCATGCCACTGCAGTCACGTGACCAGCTCACTTTCTTCTCTCGTTTCTCCCTCCGGTTGGCTTTCGCCTCCCCCCGGAGCCGCGTCCGGATTCTGCCGTCAAATTGGCGCACCCGCTGCACCGTCCGTGCCACACCCGTTTTCCGACCCCATGCCACCCCAATTTTCTGTGTTCATCTCGCTTTCTTCTCTCTGTGATGTACTAGTGATATCACTCTCCCCTCCCCTCCTCACGCAGCCGTGGCAACGTCACTCTCCTCTGTTTTCCGATTTCTACATTTTGCGCGGGCGGAACTTCCTCTGCAACGACCCCCTCCCTTTCCTTTTCCGATACCCTTTCGATGTTCCGTGTCCAGCTCACTTTGTTCTGTGAATCACGTCCGCGCTTCTTCATGTACCGTTCCAATCCCGATCTCAAACTCCGACAGCAATTTTATATCCCTCTTCTTCTTCCCCTCTTTGTTCACACAGCATCTATCCCATTTCCCTCGTCGCTTTGCTTCCACAAGAGTCCCAGGTGTTTCCCAGTTCTCGTTCTCGCTTGCCCCGAGTACACCACCTCTGCACCACCCCTCCTCAGTCCCGTCCGTCCCGCTGCCGTGTCCAGCTTCTTAACCATTCCTGGTCCCTTTATCTTTTCGATTGTCGCTCCCGGTCTTGCCTCCCACCCCATGTGTTTGGCCGATGTCGACATTTCATTGCGAGTGTTCCTTTGCGCAGTAGAAACAACAGGTAATCAATAGTACGACAGAGGATTATGTCAGACTGTAGCTAATTTCCAGTAAATATTTTGCCAAGTACACTCACATACAATTTTAATAATTAAATTAATTTTAATAATTTGAAATGTTCAAAATAATATAGAAGTTACTATTGGTATAGAGTATTAATTCCTAGTTAATAATCAAAGCATCAAATAAAATTTTCACAACGAAATGCAGTAAGTATATTAATGTATATTTGTGCATTCTAATACGTTTGTTCGCATTAATAATTATTACTTTTCTTTTATTTAATATTTTAAGGCAGTAATTTTTATAAGATGTATTAGAGATGGATGATCAATGATTTTACGGTAGTTGTCCTGGTTCTAAATATTATTTTTTGCTTCAGTAATAATTCTTGTTAAAAATAGTTATTGTAGAAAAAATGGATGTACATTGGAATTTATTCAATAAGAATAGCAGCTAGTAATCCAATCCCCTGTTTTACTTTCTAAACTGACTGATCTCGTACTACCGCCATTGAAATGGAAAAGAAGTAAAGACGGTTGCAAAAAAATGATACAGATTATACTACTAGCATTTGAAAGATGATGGAAAACGCATTAAACATTTTTCAATTTTTAAAAGAGAGCACTGTGAAAAATATACGAGTAATCTGACTAACTTAAATGAATTCGAAAAGAAGAGGAAATAATTCTAGGAAATTTTCGTCCTGCGGCCTATTGACAAATGACAGAACTATTACAGCACATGAAAAATATATCAAACGACAAAATTCGTAACACAATGACTTACATAGAAAAGCAATTCTGCAAAAATATTGCAAATCATTAATCAATTCATCACATACATCTCAGACACAGTTCTCGGAAGGTATTAAGAGTTGTAATTTCATTTTATATAAAATACAAGTTGACATTAAATTGTTAATTTTTTCACTAAATGATTACCTGGTAATTATTGGAGCTTCCCCCAAGGTATTCCATCTAGATAGAGGGGAAGTGAAGACAATGAAAAGCAAAAGTGCAGAAAGTGAACTAACGACTCAATTCATAGTCAATACTAAAGAAAATGGGAGATTCTTAATTGCTTAAAATAAATGATCACTTTTAGATGTTTTAAGTTCATACATGTTTTTATGGATTCTTCCTTCAGTGGTCGAAAAGGTTTTTCGAAATTATTTTTTCTTACAGAGATCATCCAAATTGTCTTTGGAAAATGTTCTTTATTGAACACTTCCAATGGATTACATATGTCTCTAATGTGTCTTTAAACGCCACGAATAGAACTGAATTTTTTCTACAAAATAATCGCCAAAGGTTTTCAAAGGAGTAGTGTTTCGTAAGAATAAAAGTCTTTAGTGGTTAAGACTATGCCGAACTGGAGACAAAATAGACCAGGCGACCTCCCTTAAATACGTTACCCGCATATTTGAGGATGGTTAGAGGGATGTGGTTAGAGAATATTTGATACGGGTTAGACAATAGTAATCAATTACCAAAGACTCATTTAAATGTCCTTTATCATAGCGTTCTTTAGTATTTCCGGGATACAAACACACTTTGATAAACCACCAACTGAAACAAACTACTACACTTCGTATCAAAGAGGAGAATATCATTCCCAGCTTGACGCCTTCGACATTACGAGGAGCGGGCTTCTGCCCGATGTCGCTTGGGTTATTGAAGGCGATGGGTCGCAGCGAAGTGCAGTCGGGTCGGGACGAGGCGCAGGCGCAACGTGACGAAAGCAGCCGCCCCTCCCCCGCTCCCACGCACAGTGCTTCGAGTAACGAAATGGCGCCAAACATGCCAAAATGAAAAAAAAAAAAAAGAATAATACACGTAAGTTTTTATGAACCTTTTCCTTAAAACTATGCTTGCTTTTCGCATTTTATTTGATGATAGAATTTCAAAAATCATTTGTTGTTACTTTTTCATGTACTCCTAATGAATGACATTGCAAAAATATTTATTTCATTTTGTGGTGCCCTTTTATCTCAGTTAATTGATAAAGACGTGTGTTCTTTCAGAAATTAATATCTGTAAATAATAGTATATCATTTCTTCTATACATATCATTACAGATAAAATATGTACTAATTTTTTCAGTCTAATATATTATAAAGTACTTGAGTTATTCGATAAAGTGCTACATGTTTGTTTTAATGATACAAATTTCAACAAAAAATAACTTGCATGTTTTAATCAAAAGTGCTTCTTAAAGAGTGATTAGCATCTACTGATGCCTTAGTTTTCTCGGAATATTGGCGACCAGATGAAAGTTAAATAGCTCGAATTTCTGACCAATTATGAAATTACTATTTTAGATCAATGTGTCGAATTCATGGTGGTTTGTTATTCCGTATCATCCCACATTTACAAATTTAAAACCTACAAGAATGGTTGCTACCCCTGATTTCTGCACACCTTATGATCGACCTATGTATAAGGTTAAATTTTTAAAAACGCAACAGTTTGTATTGATATTAAAAAATTCGAACGCATAGGTACGATTTGAAAGAAAGGTAATAAAAATGCCGTGATAAGTATTTGGTCATATATTTGGACGTATGTTGTTTTAAATTACACTATGTTTATATAAATTTTCTCAGGCTGTATAGCTGGTTCTTGAAGAATCATTTTTTTTTGATATTGGGATGTCAAATTAAGTATTCCATGGATTTACAACTGTCTAATGTCCACTAAAACTTTATTGAAAGCCGGTCATCTTCAGAATGAAATGTAAAATATGTTATAGTTGGCATCCAAATAGTTTCAAGCATTCCTCACCACCACAGATAATCGAAATATTGAACATTAAGATATTTTCGTCATTTTTTATTTATATTTGTCTTGTAATTCTATATGACCTATCTGTTTACTGGCAATTTTCTAAAAACAATTAAATATTTCTTCTCTTGCTTTTTTCTTATAATATTTTTGTTACATTATAATAATTATTTAAAACTTGAGTTTAACAAAGTTTTTGTAAGAAAAAAAGATTAGTTTTTAACGAACTTTTTGTAATATTTTTTAAATTTAAAACACAAAAAATTGTTGTTTTTTTTCTTTTGGTTTCGCGCGCGTCTTTGCCTAATTTTGGACCAGTGTGCGTCGGCGCCCGCCGCCCCCGTCGCCCCGGCCCCCGCCGCCGCCACCGCCGCCGCCGCTTCGATTCAATTTCACGCGCGAGTTGGCGCTGCAGGCGCGACGCGCGTTCGCCGACCTCCGACAGTCACAGCAGGTGATTTTTGTAATCAGATCGCCAATTGGACGGCAAACGCTCCACTGCCGACGCCGGCAATTGTTTGTTTATCTCAAGAACAGCGGTTGGATACGCCGCTTCCAATATCGCCTCCAAGCAGCTTGGGATTAACGTCCCGTTTCGGTCCTCGAAGAGCTCCTATCAAGCTTTAGTCTTCTTGAACGAAGTTAAAAGGTACGAGACCGTGATGTAAAAACAATTGGTATTTGAATACTAGTCATTCAGCAAAGTCACAAAACTTATGTTTTATGTGACCATAATTAATAAAACATTCCGTCATTAATTCCGTTAATTTAATGATATTTTAATTTCTGTTACACGTCTGAAACAAATACAGTACATGACGAAGCATACAGTTTTCATCAGCATGTAAAATAATTATTCTCAATTTAGAACTGAGTTTATAAAGAGCTTATTTCCAATGCGATGAATTGCAATGAATCATAATTTTTTTAGGAAGGGAATGTTTCCACATTCACATTTATAGTTCTAGATGGGATTCAATGTTTTTCGAGTACCGCTTGACATATGAGAAACGAAATTTTTGAACTTTTTTCAGTATCAATATTTATCAGTATGGTAGAGAATTGACATAAGAATACACTAATACATTAAGTTAAGAAACAAATGAAAAGATATTCACATCACTTTAGAAATATTTTTTCTTGAATTACAACACCTGGCGACTAACTTAAAAAATTGCCCCAGTTTAGTTTAGTGCTTTCTTGAAGAAAAAACTCACTGAATTTTTTTCATTGCGTCAGTCAAAACTCAAGGATTTTTCACCATTATCATAAATTAACAGAATAAGAAACAGAAGCTGAAGACTAAATTTATGTCAAACATTTAAGTATATTTTATGACGTGATACACATTTCCTTCCGCAATATGTAAATGTTACAATTAAATCCAAAATCAGTTTTAATTGTCAAAAAACAATTTTCTATAAAATAATAGATATTTTAAATGCATTTTTTTGTATACTAACGATATAAACAATTTCATATGGCACCGACAATCATGAATTATGAGACAAATTCAATAAAAGGATATACGTCATCAAACGATTGCTGGTCGTTCGAAGTTTTATTTGCACATAAAAAAGAGAAGATTTTGAAAAATTAAGCAACACATAATATATAAAAATTAATTAATAAAAAAACGTTTATTAACAAATGAACTAAACGAGGAAACAAACTCATTAACGAAGGGAGCATCCGAGCACAGGAACCAACTTTAAAGAGCGTTCGGCGCTCGCGCGGCGACAGGCAGAACTCAGGGTGACGCGTCGCTCACCGTCACCCTCCGGCGCCGCCGCTACCACCGTCAAATCCATCACCACCACCCTTGCCTCGCCCTCGCCCTTACCACTTCCACCTCCATCGCCACCGCTACCGCCACCCTGCACGGCCATCTCCACCGTTGCTGCCAACGCCGCCTCCCACCACCACCACCACCACCACCACCACCATCGCCATGGCGGCCGCCGCCAATCCCCCTGCCCTCGCCACGATCCACGACCTGCCACTTCCGCGTCCGCCTCCATCTCCCCCACCGCGTGGGAACGGCCACAAGTGCGCAGAGGCGGCACGCGAGCGTGGCGCCGCCCCGCGGCCGCGCGCCGAAGCTCCCAGATTACCGGTCCGCGTCTCATCTCCCTCTCCGCCCCGCCACGTCCCGCCCCGCCCCGGTCCCCGCCCGTGGCAGAAATCTGTTTCCGCCGAAAATAATTCGGGAGCGCCGCGCGGAGGAAGCGGCGGAATTGCGAGGCGCAGGCGGAGGGGGGCGGGGGCGGGGGCGGGGGGCGGTAGAGGAGGGGGGCGGTGGCGGAGGGGGGCGGTGGCGAAGGGGGGGCGGTGGCGGAGGGGGGGCGGTGGCGGAGGGGGGCGGAGGGGGGCGGTGGCGGAGGGGGGCGGGGGCGGAGGGGGGCGGTGACGGAGGCGGCGGAGGAAGGCGGAGGGGGGGGGCGGAGGCGGAGGGGGCGGAGGAAGAAGAGGCGTTGAAGGTCGAGTACTGCTTGGTGCCGCCTCTCGCCTCCCTCAACGCAGAAGCACCCGCCATTCGCAGGAAGAGGCTGCTTTAACTACACAAAGCGGTAGAAATGTTGCACCTCGAGCGTGGCAAAGAAAGTGCCATGAGGAGACCTGTTATTGTCTTTGACTTCTAGGCTGTCCGGGTGACGCCGCTTCGTTGACAGATAGGCCGACGTTAGAAGTCATGAACACGAGCCGCGGAAGCCTACGTGTACTGTTATTGTATTGTTATTCTCTTTGTTGTTGCTGACTTCATTTCTTTTTTGATGTTCTACCAATCTTTTATTTCGTTTTTATATTTGAATACTAATTGTTTATTAATTAAACAAGCAGAAGTGCTAATAACTAGTTTCGTCTTATTAGAATGATGCATAAAACAAGACATCTGCAGTAGTGCCTTTAGAATCATTATTATAATAAACAAGTCTAACAATTGATACTAGAAAGGAGATGACAATCAGTTAAAAAATAAACACATTTTATCATTTGTGAACCTGGAAAAATATTGTCTATTAGAGGTTCGCACTAAAAATATCCCAAATACCCCAGAAAGCGAAATGTTATATTACGGAAGATAAACTTTAAATGTAAATAATACGAGTATAATGTATGATACTTTTTGTCAGAACTTGTTGGTAAATAATTCCGCGAGTTCTCGGAAAACATCCAGCAGCCCATCCTGCCATGGCTTCCTTACAATCCTTGCCTAAGGAATTCGGGAGATACCCATCGCAGTGCGAGAGCCGACCCTACGTTTTCTGGCATCTTCTAAAAGGCCGTTACTTTCGTTAGTACAATAAATATTTTCTTGCTAGAAGTGGCGGTGTTCCTATTGGATGATGAGTTCCCGCGCCAACCTACACGTCAGCGTGCAGGATATTTACCTCGAGGTATCGCCCCTAGACGGGACATGCCTAAATCCGGACAACATCTAAGCTCCCGACAGGCCTTTCGACATGTACCACAGAATAGTGCTTACATGTGAAAGTGTATGTGTGCGAGGGGAGAGGATCGAAGACCCCGTGTAGTCCGTGTCCTATTTGTGAGGATACTACTCCGGCTTTCGGTTGGCAATGATTGGAGGAACCGCGGAAAACTATCAGAGCAGTCTGCCACGTGAAACTTCCTCCAGAGCACGGTTGTCTTCGAACTAGGAAAGTAGGAAATCCAACATCCGCCACCATGGCGACTCAAATCCTAGGGCCCCCCTGTCAGAGACGCTGCAGAATAGGCGGCAATGCTGGCTTTGAGCTAAATTCAGTTGATTCAGAAGAAAAGGCGTATGTAGAGATAAAGGAAAATGGAGAACCAACATTCGACACCAAGAACAACAGAGCTTCTAAACTTTGTGAAGCCAGGAAGTTTGCCATTTTGCGAAATAGTGTGTTCAAATTACAGCACTCTCGCTCCAGAATATGTTAATAATTTTCCTGTCAATTTTAGTTTGATCTCAAGTTCTTCTCAATTTATTTACCTGGAATTGTGTAAGCAAAAAATCATATACAGTGGACTCAGCATAAATGTTACAACATTTTTTATGCAGTAAGGTGTCGAAGAGTATCACTTTTGTTAATGAAATGTGGTGGGAGTTCTCATATATCTTGAAATAATTCAAATTTTGAATATCAGGTCCTTGTTTTGTATGTAACTCTTTCTGCACTCGTGTTTCGCAGTACAAGTTCTGACGGAGTCAAAGATACATTTCCAGAACCTGATTTGTTCTGAAACATCCTGTATAATAGAAATTAATTTTATGCGAATTAAGTTAATACAAAAAATGATTATATTGACTTTTCTACACACACGTCGATACTTTGGAACTAGACCCGACTCAATACGAAGGTACAACAAGTTCACAGTGTGAAAATCAATCATCGCTCCCACAGTTCTAATTACTAATTTAAAAAAAATCAAGTACTTAACCTGGATTATGACACTATCGTGAGTTGTGGCAGTTCCAAATACCATGAACATTCGCAACTACAATGAACTCGCACAAAGATGTAGACACCACAAAACTTAGAGAATTGTCTGGCACGATCGTGAAAAGAAACCAGTCTCATTCTCTTAATTCTTGCAGGTATGTCTTGGCAACGCCTCTATCGGAGTCCAGAAATTTCCCGCACGGGATAGAAGCCAGTACCTTGAAGCGCCACTCAGCTGTGAGAGTGCGTGGGTGCCGACGTCTGACCTGTGCCGCCACCGCCCCCCCCCCCCCCAGGGTGCAGCGGCACGTCACGTGATTCGCGCGCATTCCTCGGCATCGCGTGTCGCATGAAGCCGCTGCTCCCCTCCCCCCGCCCCACCCAGTCCGAGGAATGCACCGCCCTCCCAGACCCTGCACCCGTCCCCGTCGCCACAACCACCCTCGCCGCCTCTCGGCAGGCCCTCCCGGCGCCCTTTGCCCTCTGCTGGCCAGTCCCGCCGACCCGCACTCAACCCCCTCCCCGCCTCTCTCGTATTCATATTGTCCTCGCCCCCGCGCTTTTCCTTTTCCTCGCAAACTCAACATATCTCACGATGCAACAGTAAACATTCTTTTTCTCCTTCTTCTTCTCCTCCTTCTTCTTCTTCTTCTTCTTCTTCTTCTTCTTATTATTATTATTATTATTATTATTAATATTATTATTGTTATTAATATTATTATTATTAATATTATTATTATTAATATTATTATTATTAATATTATTATTATTAATATTATTATTATTATTATTATTATTATTATTATTATTATTATTATTATTATTATTATTATTATTATTATTATTATTATTGTTGTTGTTGTATCCCTGCCCCTCGTTTTCATGTCTCGACCCCTAGTTTTAGTTCGTCCAAACGCTCCATCGTGAGATCACCACTCACATACCTACCCTTAACGTATCTCTAAATGTCCCCATTTAGAAATCAATATTGTACTCTTCTTTTATTTTACGCTACAGAAAGATTTTTCTTATAAAAAAGAGAATTTCTTTTAAAACAATTAAAAACTGTCATTTAGTCACTTTCATATTTTCACGTTTTAGATTGTTCACAATGTCATTAAGTGCCTTTCCATGATCTTCCATGATCTTCATTGTCCCACTTTTCTCGTTCCTTTTGGCCTTCTGTATCTTGTCTGCTTTCCTCTATTCTGTTAATGTAGTCATTCCATTTTCCTTTTTCGTTCTAGAGTGCGATATCGTGAGTATTCGCCGCATTTGTCGTATATGAATATTGTATTCGATATCCCTTAGCGTTTCATTTATTATTTTTCTTAACACTTGCGTCTGTCACACTTTCGTCATTTAACATAATTTTTTGGAGTATGTCATCATTTGATCTGCGTACGACAGTGCGTTTCGGCTGCATTATTCTAATAACTGTCTAAAATACTATAATCTTGGCTTGTTTCCTCAGACATTGGTTATGCTCTATTGAGTGGTTGAGGTCACATGTTCTATTTGCTTTTATACTTTGTTATTTGCCTCTCATACAGATCTACCATCACCGTTATTACTATCAATATTTTACAAACTATCAATTACTAACTACAATACTATTAACATTAGTACTAACATTTTACATTCAACACATGTTTATTGAGAACAATCAAATCAATCTCTCTGCCGCTAAATTAATCTAAGGCTCTTCTAACATCCCACAATCACAGTTCTACGATCGCACAACGCTCAGCAATCACGATTCCCTTAGGTATTTTAGATGGAGCTTGTGTATGTATCTAGCAGTTTCTGCATGAGAGCCCGTTCTCATAGTCTCATCAGCAATTCTCTCTGTAAAGTCATCGCATATCGACAGACGTGGACCTTACATCTCTCTCTCTCTCTCCCTCTCCCTCTCTCTCTCTCTCTCTCTCTCACACACACACACACACACATACACACACACAACACTCGTCATTAACATCACCACCACCTCAAATATCAGCAGCTGCAATAATAGCAACAACAACAATAAGACCGTTCACTCACTCCGTCACAAACCTCACCGTCACTCCCGTCGCAGCGAGCGCATGCCGACCACGCCGTCCTTCGCTCTCCTGCAGCGCCCACCGCTGCCACCCTCTTCGCAGAACGGCCCCGGCCACTGCAGCGCGTGCAGGGCGTTCCGCCAGCCCGCTGCGGCCGTCTCTCGTCTCCACTTGTGCCTCCCCCGCCCCTTCGCAGCCCCCGCAAAGCGACCCGCCTCTCGCAGCGCCGCGCGTCTCGCGTCACAGAACCTCTCGATCTGGAGTAGAGCTGCTCTAGCCGCTGCCGCCGGCCGTCACGCTACTCCGCGCCGAGCACTTGAAGTTGATTAGTGCTGCGGATGCGATTCGCGGAATTCTGCGCGTCGACGGGCGAGGGGGGAATCAATCTCCCACTTCGTGACGCGAGTCCTCTGTTTAATCAGTTTCAACTACTTATTGAACTACAGTGAAATTTCCTGCGATTTTGTCTAAATGAACGACTAATATTCCACCCAAATTAAAACAGTGATCTAAGCCTGAATTTTCTTTTGTTTTTTGGTCTTATTTGCAAAGAAGGAATCAGCTGTTCTTTGGGAACATAGGAGCTGATATTCATTAGTAAAGAAGTATAAATTTAATTCAAGTCTTACGAAAACTCCTAGAAATAATCTTCAATCGTACGTACGACATTGAATGGCCCTACGTTCTTTGTTTCTGTAAACAACTGATCTAGAAATTCTAGATTCTAGAAATCATTAACTTTATATTTTGATTTGATATATGAAAACATTTTACTTTTCAGTATCAAACTGAATATAGATAGAAGAAATCTCAAATTGACGATATGTTTCACTGCAGCGTGGGTAAAACTATCCTTTGCAGTTATGTTGGACTAGACAACATTTAGAAGACAAAAGACCAACCCAGTCTCTCTACGACAACGAATTGGTTATTCTGAAATTATAAATCAATGGGGCCGAACACCTCTCTTGACATAATGGTAAAATGTGCGTAAATTAAATTGGTGATAATATAACCGAAAACTTTAATGACCAAATACTTATAAAATGACCTAAAATGAATTAAAAAATAAAATTAAAAATTCTAAAAATATTTCTGCAAACAATTTAACACCGGATTGTCACTATATGACATAGAGTGTTTACATCACTATATATTGTTTTCGAATCTAATTGGATTGGGGCCGTCGAAGGGGGACTACAACTGATCAGCCCGCCCTAGGCTAAAAACAAACAAATGCTCATTTTTATAACATTTGTTACAATTTTAGAGTTCGCTTGTTCGTGGACTTGGACCCTTTGTGGGACGTGGCGTTGAGAGAGCCGTCACGTGGCGTTTCGTGCACAGGAACGATCCATGCAGCCGGTGAGAGGGGGCTGGAAGGGGGGGGAGCGAGTCGTCGCCTGGAAAACGAGTCGCCGCGCCGGGCGGAAGCTGCACAAGCGCCAGAGGAAGGGTCGCGCCCTCGGCCTCCGCCCCCTCGCCCCGAAATGCGATGCCTGCGCGGGGAGCGCTCGGCGCCACAGGCACGCCACCCGCCCCGCCCCGCCCCAGCCACGCCCACACGCCGTCGCTCCCGCCACACACGCCCCCCTCGGCGCCCTCGCAGCCCCGCTCCCACGCCGCGCCCATTCCCTCGTCCTCCTCGCCGCCCTCCTCGCCGCCCTCCTCGCCGTCAACCTCGCCGTCAACCTCGCCGTCAACCTCGCCGCCCTCCTCGCCGCCCTCCTCGCCGCCCTCCTCGCCGCCCTCCTCGCCGCCCTCCTCGCCGCCCTCCTCGCCGCCCTCCTCGCCGCCCTCCTCGCCGCCCTCCTCGCCGCCCTCCTCGCCGCCCTCCTCGCCGCCCTCCTCGCCGCCCTCCTCGCCGCCCTCCTCGCCGCCCTCCTCGCCGCTCTCCTCGCCGCCCTCCTCGCCGCCCTCCTCGCCGCCCTCCTCGCCGCCCTCCTCGCCGCCCTCCTCGCCGCCCTCCTCGCCGCCCTCCTCGCCGCCCTCCTCGCCGCCCTCCTCGCCGCCCTCCTCGCCGCCCTCCTCGCCGCCCTCCTCGCCGCCCTCCTCGCCGCCCTCCTCGCCGCCCTCCTCGCCGCCCTCCTCGCCGCCCTCCTCGCCGCCCTCCTCGCCGCCCTCCTCGCCGCCCTCCTCGCCGTCCTCCTCGCCGTCCTCGCGAAAATTCTGGGTGGAGAATTCCAATGCATACCACACTCATCTCCTCGCTTTCGAACATAATGACGACGATTCTTCTAACCCCGATTGTAAATACTATTTTTAGAAATGAACTTTCATATCTATCAATACATATGATTACCTTTGAGAAATTCTAGAATCTATCTGACGATATACTAGATTTATATCAAGTACAATGTGTATGAAATAATTATTGGAAGTAAATTAATGTTTCATAAACATTGTTTTTTGAAGAGATTGCCAAAACCTAAAATTAGGTAAATATAAGTTCATATTTCTGGAAGAGATTTCTGGACACAGACATTGAGTGATAATTTTAAATAAAACATCTGCGATTTACGTAGTTATCAAGATATCGCGTTAAACTATTTTTCCTGTAATTTTTATACTGAACTCATTGAACCCTCGGTGACGCATCTGCATACGTTTTAAACCATACCAATTATTCGCTTCAAAGCGAATTAGTAACGTTATTAAATACGAAGCATCTCTTCACAAATTTAATGACCATGACCTTGCATGAACAACCTTCACCTCTTTACGTGACGAAATGATAGATTCGTTTAGCTCTTTCTACGAGCCATAAATATTTCCCTGAAGCAACAAAAGTTGCGAGGGAGTGTGACGACAGTTGTGAAGGAAGCGGGGGTGGTCCTAAAATACCTCAAACTACGGCGCATGTCACGCAGCGTGTCTGATGGCAACGTAGTACTCGGAATGGGCGGCGGCGGCGGGGGCGGTGACGGCGGCAGACGGTGGCGCCGCACGCGGCCGGGCGTGGCGCCGGCGCCGGCGCGGCGCGGGGGTGGTGCGGGGGCGGCGCGGGGGCGGCGCGGCGCTGGGACGGTGAGAGCGGCGCCCGGCCAACCTCGCGTGAGGCCCTAGGCTACGTGGAGAATCGGGGCTACGCGTTTTTCTTACTCAAACTAGTGGCGCTATAACATCACGTACTTTCACGCAAAATTACGCGAAAGGGACTCAAATGTTCGAAAAATTGTACATGATCTTATTTCAAAATCTATCTTTGAGGAACAGATTTCATTAAGGGCAAATCTCTATCTTCATAATTGTAGTTGTAGGAAGACGCCGAAAAAGTTGAATTTTCGAAAAAACAAAAGCTTTTAAGGAAAATGAGACCTGTACGATTCCCTTAAATGTCCTTCACACAATCCAACAACAAAATTTAACAAGAACTTTGGAGCCATTTTTTTGGAAAATTTTTAGAAGTTCCCAGGAGGTTCATATAAAGTACCTCACAAAATTAAAATATCAGCTTTTAATCCAAGGAGCTACAACATCAGCCAGATCGATGGGCAATATCAATTTAAGAGAAAAACGGCTGAACGGGTTTAGCCGCTAGCGTTTGTCAGACAGACAGACGTTTACAGTCATTCGATTTTTCGGCATAAATGACCCACAATATATGGATTCTGGCTACATCACATGTTAGAGGATATTTTTCTAAATTTAGTAAGTGGAGCTATCCACTTTTCGTTACCAGGGCTTTGTTAGAAGAGTTTCTGGGCCGAAAATTCGCCAAGTTTTTGCACGGCATTACATAACTTCTTCTCTACTGTGTAAGTGGTAGCGAGAAAGGAAAAAAGGTGTCAAAATGTAAAAATGAAAAAAACGTTTGGTAATTGGTACTGAAAACGTACATACATATTTAAAGCTGAATAAATATTTTATAACAATTTAGAAAAGGTATGAAGGTGTTACGGTTGAATTCGTTCAGAACTGAATGCAAGTGCGGGGAATTTAAATATTGAAAAGTGAATGGTAAAACAAGGGGAAGTATGGACAAAGATGATGGGAATCAATGGCAGGAGGGCAATGGCCCAAGAGTGGCAGAAGGCGATAAAGTATATAGTAACTAAAGCAAATGAGAGGACTTATCGCTGCGGTCAAACATTTTGAGGTTGTAATGAATGTAACCCTGACATTTTTGTATAAGAAGACTCGTAGTTATACTGAAATTGATTAAAGAAAACGAAAAATTGTGGAGCGCATAGGAGCTGAGAGGACATCGAAGAAGCTAAGGCACGGAGATATACAACGGAGAGAATTCAGAGAGAGGAAGTGGTTAGAGAGGTTTAGATGGTGAAGAGGGAGAAGAAGACGGAGCGAGCTGGCAGGCCGGGGGAAGTAGCATTGTCGTCAGAACTAACAATGACGATGAAGCGAAACGATGGAGATGGCGTCTAAAGCGGAAAGAGAAAATCCGTAAATGTGGAGTTGGGGTGACAACCAAACAGTGGGAAAGCAAGCGAGAGAGGCAAGCAAGCGAGGAATATGAGAAAGCACCAAATGAAAGGCTGCGTCGGAACCAGACGAAACAGCATGGAATTTGAGATATTCTTTATTATGACTCTATTATGACAGTTTTACGGGCACCTGGAAAGAGTGAACGATTTGATGAAATGGTATTTTTTAATACATTACATTATTATGAATGATTATGACGGAAATTTGGAATAAGAAATAAAGGGATGGGAGAACCCCGAGGAAACTTCTTTTCTCTAACACAAATTTCAGTTGGAGTGATCGGACTTGATTTATTGATTATTTTGTGTTAGTATGTCAACTCCTATGGTCATTAGTCCCGTAAGTAAGTGAATGTTTTTATCATGGGAGGTGGGAGTGTTCTTCCCTTCGCTGAACGGTGAGGTAAGTTACAGACAAACAAGTCGATTTGCGGTGTTTCCCAATCTAGCTATCTCCCATCAGCGGAGCACCCCTCTAGACGGAAGTTCTAGCTAGTCTCCCAGCATGTGTGGGAGCGTATTGCAAGTGTAAGGAGTAAGTGTGTGTAAGTAAGGGGTGAGCATACGACCAGGAATGGGAAGGAAAGATCGCGCGCGGACCGTGTTCCGTTTTGTAGGGTACTGCTCAAGCATTCACCTGGTGTGAGAGAAATCATTTATATTTACCGAACGGAGCTGCCGCCACCAGAATTCTCCTGGAGATAGTGGCTGAATTCGACATTGCTATTCAGCTAGTGTCGAAAATCCTGTCACCGTCGGGATTCGAACCCTAGGACCCCGAAGCGCTGAGCCATCTCTGGCTGTCCCTGGCTTCGAACCGCGGTCCGAACGGCGGAAGACGAACGGTCCCACCGCTACGCAAATGGAGGGGGCGGTGCGCCGGTGTGGGCGGGGGTGGGTTCGGCGCCAGCCAAGGCTCGTTCCGGGAACGGGTCGCATGTTGTCGCGAGAGAGCGGCGGACGGCCGTGCACACACGGAAGCCTCTTTCCAAACATCACGAAGCGGCGACAGTTACACGGCCGCACGCGGCACGCGCGCCGCGCCGTCTCTGTCTGCGGGCGCAGCCCCGCGTTCAATCCGGCGCGCAATTGAGGTGCGATTATTGTCAGAAGCTGCTCGCCGTGCCTGGCGTGCGTGGGACTTACTTGCTTAACAGTATGACGTTGCTACTTGCTCGTGGTAATAGACGCTAATGGCTGAAATCGTTCAACGTTTTTTTTATAATTTGAGGAATATAAAATACAGCTGCCCTACGCTATATTAATAATTAAAGAGGTTTTTATAACGAATTATTTTTAATATGATTTTATCTTAGTGAGTTACTTCATTTCATGCTAACAAGCTATGATAATCTCGACAGTAATAAGTCTTACTATTAGTCTTAATTTTCCTCTTCTTGTCAAATAATGACCGAACATAATTTGTTTATTTTTTACTTCAACTATGAAATCACGCTTTAAAAAGCCAAGCCTGATTAAAGAAATTGTGAAACATATCTGTCAGTTACTATACCCTAAAGCAATATCTGTGTATGACAAACGCTCTAAAAATGGTTAACTTTAAAAAATGAAAAATACACTTTAGAACATGTGAATTTGTTTATGTTATACGGTTCTTCGAATAAAAATGCCTCAGATGGAAACTAACTTCTGTCGGACAGCATTTGCGAATCTAATCTGACTGGCAGAATGTTTAAGCTTTCTGCAACAAAGTAGTGGTTTTTGATTTGTCAGTTTGATTGGCTAAAGGGAAACAAACGAATAGGATAACAAGGAAAAAAAGGAATATAACCATTTATCTCTTATGAAGGTGTCTATTCATTCAAAATTGATGATAGTGCCATAAATGCTAGTTAAAAAATATTACTTTTCATTTAGGCGCAACGATCAAATATACGAAATCGCATGTATACGATTCATCTTACACTGTATAGAGTAGTTTTTCAGTCTCGTATGGACAAAATAGGTCTTTAGTTAAGAACAATTCCAATATATCTGGGATAAAAGCACTCAATTTCTTGACTTAAATCGTTAAAGCACAAAAAAATTCTGTAAGGATAAAGTTTAAAAATGTAGTAATGGTTCCATTCGAAATTTACGAAACCTTTAACTGAATAGAGGAAAAGTTATCCAAAGTTCGCATTCTATTAAATGCATATCTAGCTGTGTCACTCAGATTTACGCAAAACAATTTTAATATGTATTTGGTACTTTGTAGACCGTCTGGGCAATAAATGCGCACACCAGTTCTAGGAAAAATTTCATATTTGCGTGTCAGGTTTTTTCTTCTCGTCACCGTGATGCCCGCAATAGGAGCTTTCCGTGATGTCCGTGTGGGTTTAACAAAACAACGCGATTTAGGAACGATATGAGGGAAAAAGCAATGGCACGAAATGATGATTGGTCATCTGTCATATCATTGTCAAATTCTCTCTTTGGACAGCTTAACGATGTTGTCAATATTTCCCAAAGACACATTCAATATCAGCAATTTGAAGGCCTGAATTAATGTTACATATTTGTTACTTTAAATTTCTTCAAATGCTAGCAGAGTTCAACATATTCCAATACAAAAATATTCCTCGATAATGATAACACTACATAATCAATCAAGTTAATGTCCCGAATATGAAGTTCTTTCCATTACATATAGCAATACATTTCTTTAAATGCTTTGATGCTTTTGAAACATTTGATGCAAAAAGCAAATCAAAAAGATGCGTGAACACTGCCATTTCAGTTTTCATTGTATTTATAGCAAACTAAAAAGATAAGAAGATATATTTAATTTTAACTTAATACCTCCAATGATACATGCTATACATTAAATTTATTGTGTTACGAAGGATGGGAAACCCTTCGTTGGATTGAAGCCAAATTTTCTTATTGTTCTTATTATTTTAATTTCAAACGATCGAGTAGAGCAGCTTACTTCCACAGAAACACCCTGGAGCAGAAGTGCCTTTCACACGGCCCAAGCGCCCCGGTTGACGCTCGGTAATGTAAACGCAGCCGCATTTATCATATTCACACGGGCTGTCGGTGCCGAGCTGCCGTCGCGCTCAAAGTGCTCGCCCGTATCGCCGCCAGCGCGCCGCGCGGTCTCCTGCGCAATTTACACAGGTGTTGCCCGCGCGCGTCGATCGGGGCGCGGACTAATGGAGGCGAGCACCTCTCCTATTAGCGCATTCCCACCGGATCGCAGCGCGGTTTTTTTCTGCCAATTAACACAGGTATGCGCCCTCGCCCGCGCGGGGAGGGGGAGGGGACGCTGTGGAAGGGGCGGCGAAAGTTAACTCAGATGAAAGGGTCGGGGTATCGGCGGGTATGATGGAGGTGATGACGCAGGGAGAGGAATCGGGAACGAGGGTGATAGATGCAGGGAGACGAGAGAGTTTCGTCAACTGGTTGAATACGGGAAGAAAAGTTCTGATGAGTGTTAGGTGGGATGTCAGAGAGCTAGGGAAAGGGGAAAAGAGTGGTAGGTGGCGACTTAAGTAGGCGTTGGAGGGGGGAAAGCATTAAAGGTGGTGACTAGAGGGGTTTAAGAAGGCATGCTGAAATATGGAGGGTAGTTACGAAACAGTCCTTTGCGGGGCTCGGGAATGTAGATATGATGGGGTTGTGTGTAATCGACTGTTAGGCTTGCAAAAATAAATCAAGTGGAAGAAAAGGCTATAGGTCGGGAGAAAAGAAATGATTACGTTGGCGATGTTATTGCAGATCTACGAAAGCAGGTTGATTGAGCTGCGAGGCAGTGGAGAGGTGCGGGACGCAATGTGATGTTCAACCAACATTTGAATAACGTGCGAGGAAGGCTTACACGCTCGGAGAAGGCTGCAGGGAAGGGTGAGGGGCGGGGGTTAGCGGGCCCGCCGGCGAAGTCGCCAGGTGTGCGGTGGGGAGCAACGGCATCCCCTTACAGAGTGCCGGCCCGCGCGCCTCGCAACCCGATGCACGGCGGTGTCGGCGTACCCCAGGGGCGCAGATCGGGCTTCGGTCACCCGGGCCCCTTACCGCTCGCCGGCCCCTCTCCGCCCACCTGCCTGCCAACTCCTCTCCATCCGCCCCGCCCACCCCGGCCTGTCCACCAGCTCATTCCCCTCCTCCACACCCATCCGCCCGCCCCCGCCCCACTCTCCCTCCCGTCCCGCCCGCCCCGCTCCGCCCACCCGCTTGCCCCACTCACCCGCCCCGCTCGCTCCACCTTCCCGCCCCGCCCGCCGCACCCGTCGGTCGTCACCCCGCCCATCCGCCCACACGTCCGCCTTCCTCTGCCCGTTTGCCCAGTCACACCCCACCCACCGGAATCGCCCGCCTCCCCCACCTGCAAGCAGGCTGCGTGCGCGCCCGCGCAGGGGATGCGGCAGAGGTGTTGCAGAGGGGAAGAGGTTAAAAAAACCGCCTCCCCCGCGCGCCCCCTATCACCGCAAGCGGGATCCGATGTTACACTGAAAAGGGGTGTTCGGCGAGAGCGCTATTGATTCTAGAATTTCCCGCGTGATGGCGCTAACAGCGAATGTCACTCTGTGTGGCCGTCAGTCCCCCCCCCCCCCCCTCCGCCCTGGCGACCATCGGCTTGCGAGGGAGGCGGCTGTGACGACGGAGAGAACTTCATCCCGCTTCGGACACCTTTCATCTCTACTTGCTCTGGCGAAATCTCGAGATGAGACGATTCGGGAAGCAATATCGCGCTGTCGAAAAACCATATCGCATCGACAGAGAGTAATTGAACACCGCTGTGACGATGACATTTTCTAACAGTGCGTATAACGCACTTTGTTTGAAAATAACAACCAAGATAAGTGGTGATCAAATTATTTTATGAATTAAAAGAAGCTAACTACATGCAATGATGTAAAAAGTATTGTAAAGGAGCATAAATATGAGAATTAAAAATTACTAATAAATAACTTTTTAACTATTTCACCTCACACTTGAGCGAGTCAAAATCTGTAAGCAAATTTGTTATGTTGGCTACCGAGTCTACCATGATTGGTTTTCACGACGAAATCATGAGGTCACGTTTATGATCCTAACGTATAACTTTATAATTTTGGTGTGAATTTGCGGTCGCCGCTATACAGGACACCGAAATATTATTACATTTATTTGGGAACCAGGCTCTCTTTTATTCTTTCTCCTGTCATGGAGTTTTGGTTACCGACTAAAATATATACACACAGATTGTTAACAATGCTGTCAATTTGATCAGTCATTATTTATTCGTAAACAATATTCCGAAATGCAACTTGGTGAATTCTGCTCTCCGCTGTACATACACCACCTTTCTATTGTACAAAACTTAACACGACATATAAATTTACCCTCTGAATGTACCAACACAACATATCTTGAAAGAAATCAAATCTAAATAACATTCACTTTTTAATACATATTTAATCCACGTTTTATTCACTCGAGTGCACTCATTTTAAGAATTGAGTTGATTCAAATACCCATTTAATATATACTACTTAATTAATTACAAGTCTTGGCCTTGTTACAATATCGTTTGCCAAAATTGCGTTACCTCCCAGGTTGCTGGACCCCTTAATGGCGCCGTCTATGACCGCTGCAAATATCTGCGTCCTCTCTTAGCGGTTACTATCTTTTCCGTTTTTTAAAAACAAAATACCGATTGAATTAGTATACTCCTACTAGGTGTATCACCTTACGAAATCCTACCTTCAAAACTAATTTCTTCATGAAAATCAAAGATTCTACTTACGCCACTATTTTATCACTAAAGATCGCAAACCCTTCTGTGTATAAGCATTGTGGCCCTGTTCTTATTCACCGCGCAATTTGAAACAAAGGACAGCTTTTCTCTTCTGTCAAACTCGCGATACAGTTTTACATTCCAATTTTTAGGTATCTTTAGATTTCCTTAATTTTTCATTGCAATAATTTCTAACTAAAATCCAAATAATAAATTTATTTTCCTTTCCTTTTCCCAATTTCCTAATATTGTTATCTTCTAAACGTTTGTGTAATCTCCCATTGCTAAAAAACATTCAATTGTCTTTGCCAAGCATACGAACATTCATTTAATAAAAGTGTTTCGTTATTCTATAATAACCTGCGTATATATTTCCTAAATGGTTTTGTTTATTTATTTACTCTTCACAGGTCTGCTAACAGCACAGGTCCTTGGAATTTTAGAAATAAACGACTCTTTACGCTTCCATCCTTGAACCTTCGATTGTTTGTTTCTCTATTAAATATGTCAATTTTAGTTATTTTAGTGCATTTTTTAATAATAATTGGTACGCGTCCAAATGGACCATCACAACATGTGTTGTACGTGTTAGTTATTACGTTTTCGTAGATTGTTAACCACATAAATTATTTACCTCTAGTATTCTCCCTTAATCCTACATCGGGTTTTGCTTTTTTTAGCTGCCGAATAGGTATGAAATTATGATTTAGAGTATTACTAAACTGTAAATGATTCTGAAAGAAGTAATTTATTTTTTTGTTCTTTCCAGCTTCCCACAGATAATGCAATGTTTGATATTAAAATGTTTATCACCGATTTCGGTAACATACTAGAAATGTCCCCAGCATCGTTACTAACAGAAATAAAACTGAAGATTATCGAACGGTGTAATTATTCATAGAATCGTATGAGTAAATACACTTTCAGCAATCCTTAAAAAAATGAAGCACTTTTAGTGGTTTAAACAACACAAAATGCAATAAATATTCTATCAAAATATTGTCAGAATATTGAAAATTAATACTGGAATTCAAAACCGTTTAATGGAGTAATTTCAAGAGAGTAGTGAATTTGGTCACCGAATTCCCGAAACATATTTCATTCACGGGAAAATATTTTTCGTCCATTGATTTTTGAACAAAGGATTTCTTTCTCACAGTTCCAATTCATCTGCTCGTATACATTCATCAAATGTCAAATATATGACTATGACAACCCAGGTAGTACATTTTTGTTAATATTTTGAATTTGCTCTTAATTTGGAAATGCATCAGAGATACGAGAGTTTTGGGATCACCCAGGCACATGGGATTGGAATTTGTAAGAAGTGATAAATCTGTAGAGTGTTGTCAGCGATTTTATTGTTTTTATATCATCCCAATTACGAATCCATTACTGATTCGACTAATGAGTTTTGAAGGAAAACCAAACTGGAATTATCTCGTTAGATTACCAAATGCGCGTGTAACGGCCCAGTTGGAGGAGCCTTGGACTGAAGGAGCGTCTTGCAATACACATCTACTTTGCGGGTCTGCCTATACAAAACTTGCAGGATGACGCGGGCAATTAGCTCTTAATTTCTTAGAATTGCTTAACATGACGACATAGTTGACAAATTAATAATACTAAGAAGGTAACAGCAGTACATACTTTCTCGCATTATTTGGCACGCCGAAATATTATATTACTACATGAACTTGCAAGTGTTTCCAACCAACATTTTTTTTTCACGCAAGACTCAACTCAACTCAAGCCCATGAGGTAATTCGCCATACGCTTTACCGCTCTACCAAGCAATTACTCTGACTTCACTTGGGCCGACGCTTATTAATGTAATTGTCTTTCCCATTATTTCCAACCCGCGATTTTCGAAAATACAGCGAGTTCAATGAAAATTATCCCTTCGCGATATATCAAATGATTATATCATTAATAATTTTCTTCCAAATGATGAATTTCCTCCAAATGATTTAAAGCTTTCAAGAAATACGAAAGTGATCTATTTTATAACGGTATTTCGAATTAAAAATCCATAAATAGATTTAGGACCTCTATCATTCCTTTTTTCACTAAAATTGGAATTGACCCACTTTGAATGAAATTGCACGATCGCACGAAAATTATTTTCCACATTATAAAGTGGTTTCAAAGGTGCAGTTAACCCACATTACTCTTTTTATTGACACTACTCTCTCCACAATCCTCTTTCCCTACAAACACATGTCAGAACACATCATAATTACACTTTGCTATTACGGTTTAGAAATATCAACAATTAATACATATTGATCTGTATTGAATTTAACAGAAAGGGCTTGTTATTTTGTAAAATGCTAATTGGTGTTCAACTGAGTTTCCCTGGAGTTATCACACATAAACTCATGAAAGTATTTTCTTCCCAGTAGAACGGAATTTGTTGCCGGCAACAATCCCGAAATTAAAGTTTTCGTTTGAGTCTCCCTGCACAGCTGGAAATGGACGCAAAAGAACCTCTGGATCTGTTTTATCATTCACCAAGTGGGAAAGTACTTCTCTAAGGCAATTCCAACCGCCTAATGACTTCCATTAATGCTCTCGCAAGCATTCGGGCCCCATTTGCCTGAATCGACCAGATCGTCCGTCCGCACCCTGCTCGTTGTTTGGGCGGCAATCTAGACATCTGTCCCGTCTGCCCGTCCACTTGCTCGCTTGCCCGCTCGTCCACCTACCTCTCGCCCGCCCGCCCACTCGCACTCGCCCATCCTCTCAGCAGCTCACCCTTCGGTATGCTCTGCTCGCCATTTCACTCGCCCGCCATCTCGTTCGCCCGCCCTCTCGTTCGCCCGCCCTCTCGTTCGCCCGCCCTCTCGTTCGCCCGCCCTCTCGTTCGCCCGCCCTCTCGTTCCCCGCCCTCTCGTTCGCCCGCATTCCCCGTCTCGCCCGTTCATAAGCTCTTCTGGCCACGCATTCCACCACCTGCCCGCCGCCCACCTGTTCTCGCGTCCAGCTGGTGCCTTGCCGCCCGGCCACTCGCTCGCCCGCCGGCCCGGTAGCTCGCTAGCTCGCCCGCTAACCCACCCGCCCGCTCGCTCGCTCGGCCAACTCTGCCGGTGCGGCGGTCAGTGGAAACAAAAACGCATCGGATCGCGCCGTCGGACACGGAAACACACTCAGCGCGGTGTCACGGCCGCTTCCACTTCCGCACAGCCCGGCCAATCCCCGCGCCCGCCTCCCCCCCCCTCCCTCGGACGCCGAGCAGCACTGGAAATCACATTCCGCGGACCGCGTCCCCTGCGAACGACCTTCACTGTGCGCGGCCGAAGGACCTCTTTCGCACCAAGGGCGAGCGCGGCGCTGAGGAATGGGGACCACTGTTAGATGGCGCAAAGGTCTTTAGCTTCTAGGTGCTCTTGGAGACTGCATTTAAACATTGACGATAAGTGAATATTTAGGTTGTACAGTTCATGCATAAGGAAGTAGTCATAGACAGTTTGTATGCAGGAAGTACGCATGCACAGTTTATGCATAGCGCACTACAATGGTGTGGACATGTTCAGAGAATATTGGAAAACATAAGATCTTAAAGTAGCAACGTCCTAAGAGCAGAAGAAGAGGCAGACTAGTTTTAGAATAGGAAAATACATCCAGGAAGCTATGGAGGATAGAGGCCTAATGCCAGATTGAGAGGGCCGAAAGAGGAGAATAAAAACGACAAACTCCTAAGGGGAAAGGCCGAAGAAGAGGAAATAAGTTTATGCAATCAAACAATAAATAAATCTATTAACATTTTTTAAAGAATTTTGTGGAGTTTTTTTTTAAATAACGAATGTATTAAGAATTAGATAAGTTGAACAATGTATGATATACGTTTTTTGAAACCCCATGGACGCTACCACAACATTAACATAATCCTATTCCGGAGGAATTCGAAGAGGGCTCTTAGCGTAATAGCCAGCGCGTAGGCCTTCCCCCGGTTATTGTGCGATTTTCTTTAGAATTTGATGATTTGACAGCTAGTGTTGGCAACACAACTGACGATTCTGTGGTCGTTGTACCCTTGAACTTATTAGACTTCTCCATTCGTTTGTTTGCAGTTGGCTAACTTGTAAATAGTTTCGACGCTCCCTGTTGTCTTCTCGTCCGACGAAAATATAGTGCGCCACGAGAAATAATTGAAATTAGGAAGTGCAGAGCTTTATGCTCTTCTGTAAAAATTCTTTTTTATAAAAATTACATTGAACTAATTTTATTGTGATAAGTATTATGTTTGTTTGATAACCGAGTCTTGAATGTAAGATGCGACGTGACGGAGCACGTGTTTCCGGCATCTGCACTGTGTGGCGACTGGCGTCCTATGTTTGAGAGCTTTTCCTGATATCGTGCGAGTACCAAGTTTGAGTACCAAGTTTTGATAGTCGGGGTGTTATAATTGTAAACCACCCTCTTCACTACAAAAGTGGATGAGCCATTTGCTGTGAAACGTCCAGAAAAGGTATTTGAACGTCCCCTGAAAAATCAATTTTCTTTCTATTTACATTCGTGGCAGTTTTCTTGTATTGAAAGTGAGATCACGTTAAGACATTTTCCCACTTATGTAAATAAATTTCTATATTTCCCGGACTCGCGTGCGTGCATATAACTAAGCGAAACTCAGACATCTCTTTAGTGATATCTCGCGTGAACCGTAAACAAACACTACGAAGGGGCGTAACTAAACAGCTGACGCGGCGGAGGGATACTTCTCTGAAGTACACGTGATGTTCACTTGTTTCGCGAACTGTCACTTTATCCCGTTCTTAAGAAAATCGTTCTATAAACCGGTGGTTAAACCCCTGGTCAATCCACGTGGAATTTGTGATAGACAACGCGAGCTCTCGGCAGGTTGTATGTAGGCTCTTCTGTTGCGCCTGCATCTCATTCAACAGCATTTCTGCAATATTATATTATTCACCTAATCATCGCTATTAATTCTCTATTCTCATTTACTTTTTAGGGCCCCATTGATGGACCTTCATGACTCTAATAGTTTAAGTTCCCCTTATCCAAATAAACAAAATAAGGTAATTATTTTATGATTACATTAACACATGATGCGCAACCATTCCTACTCTGCCTGGTATCCAAGGTGGTGTCACTTTCTGGTGGGTTTGTGCAGTGAAGATTCCAGAGAAGTTGAAAATTATTTTGTGCGAACTTACGCCATAAGAAAGGTTTTCGCTGAAGGTAAAAGTGGAGTTCATATGAACCAAAAGCAACTGGTGAAATTTATCATAAATCTCCGTTAGTCCGCAAGTGCAAGGAGCATATTTTCAAGTCCGATATTAGCTGAGCCAATTGCAAATTATATTAAAATACTGCAATTTTATTCATCATGAAAAATGCAGAAAACCAAATCACGTTTTCGGCAAGTTTCCATATCATTCCATACCAAGTACAATATTTCCAAAAGATATTAAAAAGTATGCTTAAAATTAAACTGAAAATATTTTGTTTTCTTATGATAATGTTCTGATTTGCTGATGAATATTATAATTTATTCCAGCAATCGCCTCTGAATTAGAAATAAAATTTATTTCAATTAATAACACTACAGAATATAAGTAATGTACTACTTTACTCCTCGATAACTAACCCTCCAAGAAAAAAAAATGACCTTGTTAAATAACAAAATAAAATTGTGTTAATTGTCGGTTCTTGGTGTGAAATCAAATAGGTAAAGCACAAACATTGTCCAAGAATATTAGTAAAAGCTATAATTTTATAGTAATATTACTAATATTTGCATGAAATTTAAATAAAAATTAAAGAATAATAACAAACAAATATAAATAAAATGAATAGTTGTAAAACATATTTCAAAAATATGATTTTAAATAAGTACGCATATACTTAATTTTTTGCGTGAACATGGACATATTATTTTCACAGTGAGAATAGTAAGTAAAAGTGAGAAAAAAATATGTTTGCCTGATCATTTACATATCTTGCGAGTTTTTCAGCAATTTACGTAAATAAAGCCAATATTACAATACCTAGTTATGGAGACGTTCGAGTTAGCTGTTTTCTTATAAAGTATTCCATTATAAGATTCAAAGTCTTTGTTATCCTTAAGTAAATGCATAATATTTACACGCAAACGTATAATTTTGCATACATTTCAGTACTTCTCAGGATACTTTTTTCATATCTTACATGTTATAAATGAAGTTATTCAGTTATTCGTTTCCTCAATTCTTTTCATTATATCGTGACGTGGTACTATGTTTCTGTCATGTCTTTACAACTGATAAAGCTTATAAATGAACTTTTCAGCGAGAAAAAACTTCTAGAAATGCTTGACATTATCTAACTGTGTGCTCTATTTTAGCTGTTCAAACAAAACCCTTTCTCTCTCCTTTTTAATTCGTTTAATGAAAACATTCTGGCAGGAAATTTGTTTTTAGAGCTCCCTGTCAATTGATATCTCTCTATAACTCGTTTAATTGAAATGTATTTAATTTTCTCTTCTATACTTTGCCGGGCTACATTAATGGACTAAAAATAGGAAGTTCACGAATAAATACAAACTGTAAGAGTTTATCTCCAAAACAGTTTTATGTGTAAACGTACAATGAATGTTTTAAAGCCAACGCTATAAGATTATTTACATTCAGTCTGAATGGATTAAGTAGTGGGATGAAGTCTACACACACATGCTTGACTTCATGGAACCTTACTTTGAAGACCCACATGCACATCTGCTCATTTCGTCTTCTACCAATAAGGATTAAGCTTCAACCTGTTCCGGTGTGCACTTTTTCTTTGTCCTGCCTACATCTGCTCTTCCTTGTGGAATATATTGAAGAGCTAATGCCTCATATCTCTCTTCTGGCACCCTTTACAAATGATCGCACCGTTTCTCCTTATTAGTACGTATTTTATGTAACAAAGGTGTGACATTTAACTGCTTTCTTATATCCACATTCCTCTTCAATCTAGGAGTGTGTATCTCAGAGTACTTCTTAAAAACATTTTTCCGACGACTGAATTATACTTTTATCACTTTCAAAAATTACGTTTGATTCACTTCCATACAAAAGTGCAGGAACAGCAATAGTATTAAAAACCTTTATACGTGTATCTTAATGAGTTTTATTTTTTTAATTCCTATGAATCTTTCCATATACATTTGTAAACTTATTCATTTATCGTCGAAATCCATATCTTTTTCATACGTAACATGGCAACCTAAGAACGTAAGATTTCCTATCTTATTCTAAAATTTTATTGTCAATTACAATTTTCGTTCTAACAGGGAATTTGTCTTTAAAAGCCATTGTTTTTGTTTTGTTGGTCAATTTTTTTCCAATCTGCTCTTTTGTATTCGTGAATTATTCCAAATAATAATTATATAAATGTAAATTCATTCCAGAGGCAGGTGGGAGAGAGAGTCTTAAGACTTAAGGTTCTGTCATATGTCATAACATTTGTATGAACATAAGAAGATATAATTATGTCTAAACAATACAAAAGCTAAACAATTACGCATTGAACGTAATGTAACCTCAGATGTGGCAGGGCGGGGCGGGGAGGATTGGTGTGGGGCAGGGCGGGGCGGGGCGGGGAGGGTTGGTGTGGGGCAGGGCGGGGCGGAGGGGGGTAAACGCGTCCGCGGAGACGTCGCCAGGCGACGGCAGGCGCTGCGGCCGCGAGGTGGCGGCGGGGCGTGCCTCAACGCGACTCCCAGCGCTGCGAAGCGGAGACGTGCGACGTCCGAGGACAATAGAGATTTCATGTGCCTGTGCTGCTGCAATTGTCTCCTTTGCTCTCGGTTTGCTGCATACTACATATAGCTGAAGCGTGGTTTAGGAGACCTTTTTGAATGGAGAGTACGTGAGGTGGATCTCCATTGTTGCTCTTACTGAATTGTGTATCGAGTGTTATACTTCGTGAACTAGATTGACACACGGGACGAAGAACCAGTTTATCTATGTGCTCCGAAAACATGATCATTTATCTACTAACACGATAAGAAGTTTAATCCAATTCGTTTAATATTGTCAAAACTAAATAAGACTTTGTGCACGGAATTCTAACTCATTTCATCAAATTTATTTCAAGGCCTACCAATGCCTACAATGTATAAAATAATTATACTACATTTTCACTGTTCACTAAAATACAAATGAGGAACTTGAAAAAGTGAGAGATTCGGCTAAATACAGATAAACCATAGTTTAAAAAACTTCAGGTAGTAAATCACAAACTTGACATCCCTGAAAATTCTGATATCAAAACTTTGCACAGTATTCGTACTTCGACGCGATTTCTTAAGAGAGGGAGCAGTCAGCGCATTACTGCACTTACCGAAACTGATGTTAGCATTATATTATGAGTACTAAGTAGTAACGTGTATAAAAGTAGGTAAAGTGAAGGCATGTTTTCACATATAGTTTGTAGCACGTATGGTACCGCCGTACATGGAGCGGATTTTACGCAGCGCTATTCACCAGGCGCCGAAGGAGAATGCGGTTCCCCTTTAAAAGAAGCGCCGGCAGGCAGGCAGGCGGCGGGGGCGGCGGCGGCGGTGGAGGCGGGGGCGGCGGCGGGGTTAGGGGCGGCGGCGGAGGGGGCGGTGGCGAAGGCGGTGGCGGGAAGGGGGCGGCGGTGGCGGGAGCGGCGGGGGCGGCGGGGGTGGGGGCGGCCGCTCCGGCATATTTCGGACGGTCCCTTTGATTAGTGGTGCAAACTTTGGCACCGGCTGTACCTACGAAGGACAAAGGGGTTGCAGAGCGCCTGATGGCGGGTGAAAAATGATTAAAAAGGCCTCGGCGCCGATGAGGGGTGCGGCGGGGGCGTAGGGGCGCGGGGCGCGGCGGGGGGACGGGGGGGATGGGGTGCGGACGCGGCGTAATGAAGGAGGACGGAAGGGGTCGAAGCGGGGGTGGGGGCGGGGGCGGGCGGCGACGGCGCGCCTACCTCCGCGGCTACTTCGCCACGGACGAGCGGCCGCAGAGCCCGCGCACTTCGCAGCGGGCGGCGGACGCAGCGGATCGAATTGAGCGAATGCCTCAGTGCACCAATGTCCCTTCGCAAGCAACGCACGTCACTTCACTCTAGCCGGCTAGGAAAACGTTATCTTACTTGTGGCTAAAGGAAATCGCATGTGCAAGTTAGTTACAACCGCGGTAGCGCTCAATATTATTACTATCGAGCAAATAATAGTCCTTCAGCTAAGTGTAATGAACAAGGTTATATCTTAGCCTATTGGCTTCGTAAATATGTGCTCTAGTTAACACTAGAGTACATAATCTGCGCTGTCCGGGTGACAACGCGTCGATGGCTGAGGTGCCGACGTTTCGACCGACATTCAGGTACAGTTCTGAAGCCTACTGCCCTGTCTGCTTGGCAGTACAGCCCTGAAGAGGACCGTGATATGTCGGTCGAAACGTCGGCATCTCGGCCATCGACGCGGCGTCACCCGGACAACCCAGATCATTACTCTGGGCGCGGAAGCCTACGACATCAATAGAGTACATCGAAATGCAATTGCGTTTATGGAATTTTAGATCTGAACAGTATCGAATTTAATTCATATATTCTGTTTTTGATTGCATGCATCTTGCTAAATGCATTTTATGATTGTCGTTAACTGACAATAATTACATTTAACCCTAAATTTACGACTTAATCATCTTGAAAAAGAAAATCTGGTTAAGAAAGATTCTTAGAAGACAGACAATTTGTGAGATTATTGTATAATGTTATTTACTGTGCACGCTTTTCAAATGGGGTATTACTCATATACCCAATTCTCATATAAATAATCCTAATCCTTCAAATCATTTTAAGACTTTTGATTCACCTCTTATTACATAGAGATATTCTCATAAATGCTGCAACGAAACATCACATCACCCTCAAAGGGTCTTGACTTTTCCAGAAGAAAAAAACTTGTCATAACAATGTTTATTTTATTGATGATCCCCCAGCAACACCTACCTCTCACATAAATAATTAGATATAATTAACGAACCACTAAGAAATACTATAATTACAATAGCATGGATAATTATTTTAAAAATAACAAAAAGGAATATATTATAAACAGAAATCCTGCAAATGATTTTGGAACATATGTATTAAACATTAGCCTATAGCATGCCTCAGGGGCAATTACGATTGCCGGTTGAGGAAAAAAGCGAGTTGTAGCATTCCTTTAGATGTCTCAGTTTATGTTGCTGCGGTTGAAGAAGATAAGCTCACGCAGGCCGAGTGAGCTAGTTACGGTGAAGTGTATACATGTTCGCCACATGTGTCTCTTACTCCCCAAATGTGGGAATTAAATTAGTCAGATGCATGGGGGTCGCCGTAAGCTTGCTTGCGAAGTGGGACAATCGACCCAAAGTGCCAAATGCATACATACATTAAACAAATGCAACTCAAAACGATTAATCCCCATCAGAGAATATATAAGGGAAATGGGTCTATTTCATATTCTCTTTGCAAAGCTCAGGTATTTTGTTGCATGGAGTATTTTGAATACAAAATTAATCTAACAATTTGGTTTACAATGTTATGGATATGAAACCACTTAACGGATATTATTCACTATATTATGATGTATTATCGGAACGTAAATTTTGAGCAATTTGAAGAGAAAACTCAAATCATTGTTCATTGGACAAACGCTGATTGAACTCAACGTAGAGGCTATATTAGTCGTTGTATTTTTATTTTATTCATACAACATTCAGCGAAATATTCTAAACACATTTCGTTTTCTTTTGTAATTAGTTATTCCAATGCGATGCATAGAATTTAATGTGCTTGTCAATTAAAGTGTTCTTGTTATTTTTCCAAAGATTTTCCTCATGTAGTATTATTTGAGACGCTCAGATCGAGCGACATTTTTCAAAATTCCAGTTAATGACCAATTCCAAGTACATTTATATTGTATTGTAATGATTTCTCCTGCCATCTATGTGGCCAAATTTTGTAAAATCAGAATGTTGATGGCAGTATTCAGAGGAAAACTCAGGAAAGGGACAGATTATTAAGGATAGTGGCACAATGTTTGTTTGGGAATAAAATGCAGCAACAAGAGGCATCAAAGATTCTGGATCTTGTTTAAAAATATACTGTGAAGTCTTAGCAAGATATCTCGAAATGTAATTGCATATAGTGATTATTGTGGATGTTAAAACCTAAATAGGAACATAATAAAATATGTAATAAAATACTTTTGTTAATAGAAAAACATAGCAGATTTAAAACTCTCAATCACACATTTATGAAGCCAGTACAAACACAATAGGGTTTGTTGACATAAAGACTTTGATAATTGACATACATATTTTGGTTTAATCGGAAAGCATAGGAAAATTATTCATAATGTGCACCTTCCCTATTAATGAATGGAGGTGATTAGACAGAATAAAAAAATATCTGTTCAGGAAATGACTGCTAATGGTTTTGTAAAACTGAAATCCTTAACTGCAAAATCAATTGATGAGTGATTACAAATGATGCAGAAGGGCAATTTCCATGATTATAATTCCATGATCCGTGATCACAAAAGACGCATTCCATTTCTTGGCTGAAGGATTCGGTAGATTCACATTGAAAGAACGAATCCATTTCCTATGTTTTTAATGAGACACTAACTGAGGACCTATATTTAGGAAGGTTAACTTTTTAAAGACTGTTTCTGGTAGACGTGCAGAAAACCTCAAAAAACCGAATCCGGACGGTGTGAAATGAAAAGCGAAAAGTATAAAAATCTGCAGAAAGACCTTATTTCACCAGTTCACCACTCAGTTTTTGACAACACTTCTCATATATCTGTGCCTGCTCAAGACATAAACAGAACATCACCTAGTTCAACACTGGCCAATAAAGAATTTGTTGATGAAGACAAAGTACTTTCATGTGATGACGATGAATGATATGTTAGAAATTCAGTTAAATAACTTCAACGAATCCACCATAATTGCACTTGTCTTTTGTTCAGAAACTTTTAAACATTAAAAACAGGTAAATGTTTTTGAAAATGAATGTTAGTTTGATTTTTGACTTTGTAAGAATATAGTTCTTTAATATTAGTATGTAGACATATTCAATAACTACCCTAAATGTCTTACCCTAATTTTTTATTCGCATTTTAACTTTCATAGGCTTTTCTGCATTCCATCAAAATTTCACTCACCTTATTTTTGTTCTCAGCGCCTCATTTGTATTAATTTAAAAAAATGATTTAACGCTACTGATTATGAAGGTTAGAAAAACTGAAATGGTGAATAATGTCATTTCAGAATGAAATTAAGAAATTCAAACCAAATGCCTACCTGCATGCAATGGATTTTAAAAACACTCCTTTACTTACATTTTGCATGGAGCAGATAAAGCCGCATATTACATACCTGCAACAAAAGGGAGAAAGAAGATATTAAAAACGGAGAATTACTACGGGCAAATGTCTCGAGTTGTTTGTGATTTTCATTCGGCTGGCGTTAATGACACATTTTTTCCGAAAATGAATATACGATTCATAATGCCGAGATTTTAAATAATGAGAGCATAGGGATTTCCAGTGAGAACAGAGGCTAGGGGCATCAATGGAAAGCACCCCAAAAGCGACGAACAAAGATATTAATGCCATTCCGTTCGCGAGAAATATTATTCCACGTGAGCAGTACATCTTACTGACGTATGCAATGCTCGCTGATATTGCATTCCACTCCTATACTGTTTTCTTTCTCTTGAAAACGCTTTATACATATTTCCATTTAATCCCCTTCCTATACTAACATCTCTTATTGTTTTTATTTTCTCACCTACCAATACTATTAAATTTACTTTATAATTCTTTCTACTTCTACTCTCTATTTAATAAAATACCTTCTCTTTCCACGTCTCTTCTCAGTGACTGTCAATTCTCCCTCTTCTGGGTGCCGCTTACTATATTACAAAAATTTGCCCTCAAGTATTACCCGTAAGATCATTTAAAATTACACCTCCTTTATCACATCTTTCCCGCCTTTCAGTCTGTCTGGGTGTCTCTTTTTCTCTTTATCTCTTCTTTCGTTTTTCCCTGACTCCACACTTCCTGTTTCAGCTCGGCGCAAGCTGTGAATAAAAATGTAAAAATTTTTGTTACAGGGATGGAATTTTTCAAGAGGCCCCTTGACACCGTCAGTGCTCCCATTTCTTCCTCTGACACCGCTGCCATCATCTCCTGCCATCTCTAGAGTTACTGCAGCACCTTCACCACCCACTCCGTCATGCAGATGGCGTCACGAATTATGTATCACTCTTTTTTGTTCCTTTCGAATGCATGTTGAGAAAAGTCTGGTTGTCTAGCTTAGCATTAGTTTAAAAACGAATGCATGATGTGAACGTATTTACCACAATATGTCAACGTGAGACCGAGCATTCGATTTAATGTGGAATCCGATATAAAACCACTTATCTTTATAAATAGCACCATTTACAGGACATGGGATGGAATTAATTTACTAAATAAACATTGGCATTACTGAGGAAATCACATGTTTAAAACTCTTGTTTTTTAAACAAACAAAATTTATTTTAAAACACATGTCATCGAGAAACAGAATTGGATTGTAAAACAGAAACCAAAGTTTTGAATTACCGTGAAGGTTAGATTGGAATGTCTGCCAATGGCCTACACGTCTGTACAATTACGGTAAATATCTTCTGTACCGTAACTTTGACTTTGAGTCTTAGATGTGCACTTAAAAAAATTGTTATGACGTAATGGTTTGTGCAATTTCTCATAAACAAACGAAACTTTAAATATTTTGACAATTATTTAAATGGATATATTTGTGAAATAAAATGTAGTTAAATATACAATAATGCCACAACAATTCTTCAGAGACAAAATAAGTTAAAAAAATGAGAAAAATTACAAAATGAATTGTTGTGTTATGCAGGACATTGTTAGAAGCTAATAACTGTTTTCTTTAATTGAGAATGAAAATCAGTGTAATTGAAAAGAATATGAAAAGTTGTAAATTATACGAATGTTTATCATTTAACCAGAGATAGGAGTTTAATAATCTTGTTTTGATATATTCTGTCAATATTTTAAAGAGTCTTAAATTTTTAATAATTTACTCGAAAATATGTTCCAAATATCGCAAACAATTTTGAACTTTCTCGCTGTTTCTGGCTGCGTCCAATCGGTATTTAGCCCAGGGCAAATGCCAAGGATTACGGATCTCGTAAGAAGCATTTGGTGCAGATTTGGCCTAGTTGCAAGCGAGCTTGGAAGTGTCGATCTCCACATGCGGAGGCACACGTGCGCGCTGTATCTCGTTTCTCCATCGTATTTCTGCAGAGATAACGCTAAAGCCTCTTTATGTCGCTGCGTCTCTAAACGTCGGTCGCCTTCTTTCAACTCCTTACTCTTTCTCCTCTCTCATTTATGGATCTCTCCTTGACTTTCTCAAACGACATAATGACGTATCATATTACTACCCCTTGACAAATTGGCACACATATCAAGTACCTTCCGCCACTTACTCCGAATTTTCGTTTATTTCTTTGCATCATTTTGACTTTTTTCTTGAGCAGAAAGAACTGTATAACTCGGAATTTAGATTTCTTGATTTTCCTTTGCAATTGCGAAATGATATCATTACATTACTTAACTGCAGCATTTGTGCGTCATGGTATAACACACCATGTCTGATAACATAAACGTTGATAAGAAAATCCATTAGAGAGGTCGGTTTTCCCCGTTGATATTCTAAATTTGGGGTCTACGAAATATCCTTAAATCCGTCCATTTTCCCCCCTACACTCTATTTTAAACTTTTTCACCTGGTTTCGCGATCCATCCAATTCATGTCTTTTTCACCCTATTCCTTTTCATCGCCTTCTGCCCTCCGCCCATTCACCCTACCTCCTTCCTTTTTGCGCGTGTGCGCGGGGGCGCAGCGTAGGGCGAAGGGCGAAGGGTCCGGCACAATGGCACAAAGCGTCGGCGGCCGCCGCGCGCGCACCGCCCACGCCGCCGCCCGCCCGCGATTGTGCGGCGCGCAGCGGACTTCCGGCGGGGGCGAGGGCGGGGGCGGGGGCGGGGGCGTCGGCCCTTCCGATGCGTTGCAGCCACCGTGGTGCTCTAGGAACTTTATGTCACGCGAATCATACGCCTGATATTTACGGGTGACGCCGCGTCCATCGCGAAGGTGCCGACGTTTCGGTCACTATTTTGCGACCTTCCTTAGGGCGTAATGGGCTTTACGCCCTGAGGAAGGTCGCAGAATGGCGACCGAAACGTCGGCACCTTCGCCATGGACGCGGCGTCACCCGGACAGCCTAATAAATACTGACTCCGGCCGCGGAAGTCTACGCTCTCACATACGCTTGATGGCACGCCTACGTAAAGCATACTGCTATAGAAATTGGTTTTACAAGTCTAGCTTCGGCAAACGTACTCAAGAATGTGCTACCAGAGAGAGATGTGCCTGCATCAGAGTGGTCCTTACATAGGCGTCCGCAGCCTAAAACAAAAAGGGAGGCCAGATGCTTTTCGGGTTCTGCTCGTACATTAATGAATTTGATTTACAACCGGGATATCTTAAGAGTAAGCAAAATATCTTACTAGTAATTTACTACATAGAAGGAGAATAATTACTCACTTCTTCGAAATAAAGGACTTTTTCTTCCGAAAATTTCCTGTTCCTTTGTCGTAGCATTACGCAACTTTCACTATAATACGTATGTACGTGACAAAGTAATTAACAAGACTTTTAAGTAGCGTTCATTTTGTTGCTTCTAATACTTTTCATTGTAAATTCTCTTAAAACTACAAATAATACGTGATGACATATAAAATCATCATCCTCTGTCATTCAAAGCTAGTCATGGAGGATGAATTTGTAGAAGACTCAAACAAACACCTGAAGAAAGCCACGTATTTAAAATATATAGATTATTCGAATTATACGGGAGAAAAATCTGGTAATACAATTTCATATTTTTAATGAACTGCACTAGAGGTCGTTACTGTCAGTTCGTGTGCTTATAATCCCGATTAAAGGGATACTCAGTGACATGTACACGACTGGTAAATATTTTCCAAAAGTGATTTGCAATGACTGTTTGAGAATTTTTGTGGAGTAATTTAATCAGGTGACTTTAAAAGTGTCAGGACACGGCGTAGTGTATTGAATTCTGAATAGCAAGAACGAAAATATTTGCTCATTTGTACAGATGAAAACAAAACAAGTCATGGATCGTTGTTTACCCTAGTTAAATCGCAATGAAAGGAAGTGCGTATTTTCAATTCCCTACAAGTAGATCTTGGTATTTCGAATGAGTTCATTGTATTTGGAATGTGTTCATGGTATTTTGAGAATAAATTTATATTTTCATAAAAATAATGGCCACCAAATAAACTGTGAAAAAAGTCAAAATATTTGCAACTGAACACAGAGTTATTTGGCCCCCAGAAAGTGGAAAATTGAGCAATTTTGAAAATGTGAAGTACCTTGTTGACGAGTACTATACATCACACAATATCCCCTGATGAAACCTCAGTATCCAACAAAAAGATAATGTTTAATTGTGACAATTCACTAAAATTATCTAACGTATTAAGAGATAGTTAATAGGTATATACTAATCCAATTGAGTAAATTTCAAATTTCTCTGAATTACTCTACTTTGTCAAGTGGCCAATTTCAATGAAAACTGACAACACCTTTGCCACAGACAAAAACATCATGTATGATATGCATACTTTAAGCAGGCAGAAGCAATTCAGCGATTGCCGACCGCAGCAACGTACCTCCTCATTCATCCCAACAGATCACAGCGCTGCTTCGAAGGAAGAGATCGCGGAAGTGTTTCACATAGAAAGTGGACGTTGCAAGAGGCGCCAAGGTTAGTTGGAAGAATATATTTACTAGGTTGTCCCGGTGACGCCGCGTTCATGGCGAAGGTGCCGACGTTTCGGTCACCATTCTACGACCTTCCTCAGGGCATTACGCATAGTAAATACTGACTCCGGCCGCGGAAGCCTACGCTCTTAGTTGGACGAACGCACTACGATCAGCCCGTGATCTCCGATGTTCCGCTGTTGTGTCTGCGAGCGGGCGCTGCCCATCCGGCCGTAAAGCGCGGCGAGCCCCTCATTTGCATGGGCGCGGCGAGGGCGCGCGCTGGGCGCGGGGCTGGGCCGTGGGCGCGTGGGCGAAGGGCGACCGCCCCGGGCTGGCGCCCGCCCCTCCGCGCCGCGCCCATGACACTCAACGGGTTTCAGGGCGACAACGCGCCGCTGTTTTCCGGCGTGCGGTTCGCCCGCGACACGCCCGCCGCCCAGTGGGCCCCGACGGCTCAGCACTCGAACAGCGAGCGCGGAAAGAGCAGATCTTACGAAGTGCAGGCCCTCTCTTACCGATGACATTCTGAATATCAAATAGGCAGATATACAGGTGTCCGGGGAGGAAACGCCAAACCTTCACAAATAAGCTCTAAACAATTTTAAGCATATTTTGTTTAATAAACTACATGAATATTCTGAAAGATTGAGCGGCCATTAGCACTCAAAAACTGGTTTCAAAAAATGCTTCCTTGGCAAAAATGTGCATTGCAGAAGCAAAAAAACACTCTAGAAACATGTAAATTGTTTATCGTTTACAAAAGAAATGAATATTTTGTTCTGGAGGAAAAAATAACCCAGAAATAAAAAAGCAGTCGAATTGCTTCCTCCCTGGACACTAATATATCAATATTTCTCTCTCTCTCTCTCCCCCCCCCCCCTCTCTCTCTCTCTCTCTCTCTATCTATCTATCTATGTATACATATATATATATATATATATATATATATATATATATATATATATATGTTCGTGTTCATCAGTTGTTGTTATTACGTTTTTTAGATAATTTCTAGTTTAAAAATATTGGAAAAATTTTATTTTGTGAAAAGAACACTTACCACTTTTACACAATTATATAGATCTTGCGAAGAGAAATTCATCAATTCTGCATTTGTTGGTATTTTATGAATAATTATAAATACTAATAAGGTTTGAAAATGACGTTAAAGCAGCTTTGGAAGAGCCCGGTGCGCTTCAATTTGTTAACCTTTCCACGGCCACTACCGTTATCGTTTTAAAAAGCAGCGGTTTATGACCTCTAAACAAAAATCTGCGCCATGGTCCACACGCATAAATGTTTTCCCTTGATATATTAAATTTTGTGTCTCCGAAATATCCTTAAATCGGACATCTTCCCCCTACACGTACCTCTTTTGAAACTTTTTCACCTGGCTATGTGATCCATCCAATTAATATCTTTGCACCCTATTCTTTTCCACTATTCTAGTCTAGAAATTGCGAAAGACACATTTGTGCCAAGAATAGAGTCAATGCTGTAAAGAATACAGACCTGATATTGTGACCTCCGGGCGCGTTACAGAGCTGATATTGAGGCGCGTGGACAATGATGTACAAACTATTAGAAATTAGCGACACATTTGTATTGCTATGAACAACGTAATTTCAGTAAAAGTTATTTCGTTTTATTAATGGTTTAAAACCAGTCCACAAGGACATACTGAAGAAAATTAGATAGTTACATTAAAAATATTTAGAGGCAATGTCTCTATTACTGAAGTTGAAATTCTGGTTGAGATTGAGGATTTAGATATGTCGTTATTTTTGTAACACTGAAGATGGCCGCAATGCGACCGAAAACGTTTTATGTAAAAATAAACCTTCGCCAATTATCTATTTCTGTAATTAACTGAAGTTGACAATCATGTTCATCGCGGACGTAACGATTGCTTCACGAATCGCACAAACTGCTGATATTTTATGGGATCGATACGACCGCTCAGCTTCCAGCGTTTATATCTGACTGGAAACGAGAATAACACAAAGTGGTTAAATGGGAATGATTTGCGTAGAGTTCAGGAGGAAAGGAAATACTATTTAAAAAGAATAGAGTTACGTTGGTTCAAATTTCTCACTCAAAGCTGCTTAAGTGACCCCCTCCCAATAGAATACTCTATTTTAACAATATTTCTGTACACGTTGAGAGAGTGAAGTAGACCACAATGATGCGTAATGAAAGATACATGTGCAATATTGAAAATATTTCTAGGCAATTTTATATTATCAGTTAATATTAATTGATTTGGATTCAAACGAGTAGGTTTATTTGATAGTGGAAAAATATAGCAAACTTACTATACTTTCTTCATTTCTGTGAGTTTTATCCAGAATTACTGTTCATGAACACAATAATGCAATGTGTAATGTTAGTTATCAATTATTTGCAATTATGTCAGTATATTTACGAGAATATAATAATTAAATTACAAATTTTTGATAATAAATATTTTGTTAACATAGCGGGGATTTTGAGAAATACGTTTGAAAAATATTAACGAAATACCTACATTCTCTTTAGAAGTTTATCATTCATAGGCTTTGAGGTTATTTGGTATTATTTCTCGTTCTCCTGAAGTACTGTCGACAGAATGGACATTAACTGAGTATCGTCATTCGCGTTCAATTATATAAATGAATGGTATTGGGTTGTAGAATATTACATCACATAAAAGGGCAACAACGGACTTTTACACACATCGGTTACATGCGTCAAATGCAGTTGTAACAAAACCATGGATCACTGGCCATTTCAATTCATGCGAAACGCGTTATGGTGTTATGAAATCATCCACAAAACGATCTATTTCAATGATAATCGGCAATAAGCGGAAAAGGTTCGAATATCAGTATGCGATCGTTTCGAGCTCTACTATGCATCGTTGTGGTTTATCGAGCCGAAGAGTGCGTTCCATGAACAATATACTGTATGTGCTCATGCCTAGTCACTCAAGAGATACAATAAACGTATATTACATTATACGATTGGCAAATTGAATCAATATGTTCAAACACAAGAACTCGGGAGATAAAATAATCAGAAATGTAATTGCTGAAAACTAAACTGAATGAGCTCATTTTAAGGGTAAAGATTGATCTACCTTTGTATTTGAAAGCTACCCACTGTACTTATTAAAATACAATTTTCGCATCCATTGCTATGACATTAAAATTGCTGAGAAAGGAACAAGTGCATTAGATTGAGAATTGAATAACAACATTTCTCGAGGAAAAGAACTTAAAACACAATCATTTGAAGTTTGATTACCTAGTATTCTGCAAGAACTCATTATTAATGATACATTTGTAAACTATGAATTGGCACTATTTATTTTAAAAATGATTTGAATATTCGGGTTTCAGATTTACATAAAATCACTTACTTGAAAGTTATGCTAAATATTATAGTCAGCGCCATCTTGTTAGCTCTACTTTAAAGACAATGTTATTTAAGATTCATATGTCAGGTCAGTTTTATGAAATGTTACTGCCCAATATGTTGAATAGATCAAGTGTGTCATCATTATTCATCCTCCTAAGAACATTCTTGAACAAAAATATCAAGTTATAACACTAAATGCACAAAAATGAAGTTTCAGGAGCAAATCAAGAATACATTTATGATAAAATAAAAAAAATTAGCACGTTACGAGCCGTTACTTCTCAAAAATATTTCAGACAAAGAACGATTTCCTACAGGAGTAATACTTCTCATGTCTCAATAAATCTCATGGGCAATGCTCATGTGCAGTGATTAAAATGAGGAGAGATGGTTGCAAAAGAATTACAACAGGAAACGTACAGGGCCGGTACAAGGAAAGTACGAGGATGTAAAAGCGAAGCGGAGGTTAATTACACTGGCGTTACGATAATATTGCTGAACGGCCCTCTGAGCAGTTAATCAGAGTTAAAGATCGTAGTGAAACGGGAAAACTTGGAACGAGTGGAGTTGGATAAGTAGGGGACGAGTAAATATTATAGGAGCGAATTGGAGAGAGGTTGAATGAGCAGGGAGGAAGCCTGAAGGAATAGGAGACGTTGAGGCATAAGACTAATCTGTGGGACCAGACAAGACGTTTTGGGGTGTCGTGAGAGGGGAAAGGGAGGCATGGGACCGGTTTTCATAAAACTTACCTAACATATGAATCTGAAATAACATTGTCGTTAAAGTAGAGCTAACAACATGGCGCTGGCTATAATATTTAGCATAACTTTCAAGTAAGTGATTTTATGTAAATCTGAAACCCGAATATTCAAATCATTTTTAAAATAAATTGTTCCAATTCATAGTTTACAAATGTATCGTTAATAATGAGTTCTTGCAAAATACTAGGTAATCAAACTTCAAATGATTGTGTTTAAAGTTCTTGTCCTCGAGAAATTTTGTTATTCAATTCTCATTCTATTGCACTTGTTCCTTTCTCAGCAATTTTAATGTCATGGCAATGGATGCGAAAATTGTGTTTTAATAAGTAAAGTGGGTAGATTTCAAATACAAAGGTAGATAAATCTTTACCCTTAAAATGAGCTCATTCAGTTTAGTTTTCTCCAATTACATTTCTGATTATTTTATTTCCTGAGTTCTCGTCTTTAAACATATTGATTCAATTTACCAATCGTATAATGTAATATACGTTTATTGTATCTGTTGAGACGGAGCGGAGCACGGGTGTTAGCTCTAACGGAGACGAGACGAAACAAGGTGACGCGTCGTAGCTGTAAGCGAGACGAGTAGAAGAGGTAAGGCAGGCGGAGCGGGTGGGCATTGTCGAGGCTGAGGGGTAAGTGGCAGGGCAGGGGGGGAGCAGGGGCAGCCAGACCGGCGCCGTAGCGCTCCGCAGGAGAAGAGAAAAAGCTCGCGTCAAGTCGAGCGGAAACTTTTTTATGAAATTTCGTCCGGCCGTGTTTTCAATATTACTCCTCGAAACTGAAACTGGGCGGGGACGCGCGCCCGCCACCCACCTGAGGTGCGCCTTTCTCGAGCAGCGCAACCAAGTTTCGAGAGACCACAATTTTTCAATTACGACGCACAATATCATATTATAACAGACTTGCCCTTTTACTAAGATTTCGCTCCTTATCTTCTAAATAATTTTCATTATTGTCACAAGTCGGCCAAATGATCTCAAATTCTCCAGCAAAACAAAGAAAACTGGAGACGATGGTCACATCATAAAGAACTTATTCGGAAAATGTATTAGACCAGTCAGCTGATGCTAAAAAGGGCCCAATCTAGGAAAACATTTCGGACGAATTTTTCATGTAAAAGTATTTGGAATGTTAGATTAGAAGTTCATGTTTGCCATTTCGAGAAATGTTGGCTTCACAGAGAAAAACGCAAAAATCTCTAAAACGTTTGTACTTTTTCCGAGTTTCCGCTTATATCTTAACAACTAAGCGTTTTATAAAAAAACTCTCTATATTTAAAATTGAAGAAAACATAAGTGTCCTTCAAAATGCATATTTTGACTTTAATTTTCAGACAAATCAAGAGAATAGCGTTCTTCCGTTCTTGTCAGAGCAAGCTATTTTTTATTCTTATAATTATATTTTTTATACATTTATAAAGACGTACATCTTTTGAAGCTCTTACACAATGATGCAACTCTTTGAAGTTCTAAAACAATGGTGCAACTCCTCGCAATCATGCTTGTGTAAGCTTGCAGATTTGCCACGTGTGGCAGAGCCTCAGTTCTTAGTATTTCCCTCACGCCACATCGACAGCATTCGCCTCGCGCAGCTGCGCGCTTAAAATTCTCAGAAAATTCCACTCGCAATAACGAACTCCGTCACACGGCACGTGTGGCAACCGTTGCCTCGGCGCCGACGCTCGCGCGCCTGTATGTGTGTGTTACTATCTTCCCAGAACTTCAGTTGCATCACTTCATGCAAGACGCCGGCCTGACTGCCGCGCCTCTGCGCCAGTGTGCTTCGTATTAATTTCTCCTCCTGTTACCAGAGAGCGCCACCTTACAGCATTCGCCTGCTCTTGCATGCGCTAGCGATACCATCGCCACCGCACGGCTGCGCTGCCCGCGCGCTCACGCTGTCGCCAGGCCCCCCGCCCTCTGGCGTGTCGCCGAAGGGTGGGGGCTGCCCCCACTGCCGGCGCCTGCGAGCAGCCAGCAGCCTGCTTCCTTTGTGTGGGCTTTCCAGAAACTTTCCGCCGCCATGCGCCCAAGGCGCCCCCCACCGCTGCCAGAGTTTCCGTTGTGCTGGAATTTTCTGGAAACCTAACCGACGCCTCGAATGGTTCAACCGCCATTCGTCAGTTCTCGTCTCGTCTTCATGTTGAACAGACGTGCTCCGCGCCGCTCCGCGGCGTGTCTATCAGTACTCATCTCGCCTCCTTGCTGAGCGGATGGGTCTCCGCGCTGCTCTGCTAGTGGCGTGAACAATTAGCATTGCTCTGTCGCTACTCATGGGCAGACATACTCCATGCTGCTCTCCTCGCAGCAATCTCTCCATGCTCGTCCGAGTTTGTAATTGTGCGAACGGGCGGCGCTGCTCTTCTGGCGCCATCACCTGGGCCCCATGCTGCGGATGGCGCTGCCTCAACTTGGCGGCCATTCTTGCCGTCTACACTCAACTCACGTACTGGTGATTATTGCGCCTCTACTACTTGCTACGTGCTCAATTGCACCTTATGCTCACGATTCATGTGTTGCATATAATTAACTATTCAACAAACTATTGCTGCCACGTGTTCAGCTAACTTTGTATTCACGTTTGTGCTGCCTGTAATTAACTATTCAACAAACTATTGCTGCCACGTGTTCAGCTAACTTTGTATTCACGTTTGTGCTGCCTGTAATTAACTATTCAACAAACTATTGCTGCCACGTGTTCAGCTAACTTTGTATTCACGTTTGTGCTGCCTGTAATTAACTATTCAACAAACTATTGCTGCCACGTGTTCAGCTAACTTTGTATTCACGTTTGTGCTGCCTGTAATTAACTATTCAACAAACTATTGCTGCCACGTGTTCAGCTAACTTTGTATTCACGTCCACGTGGCGCCTGTGTAACTGTTCCACAAGTTGTGTTGCCGACATTACGTATCTAACTGGTGTTTCGTGTTCTCTCTGGTGCTACTCACGGCACTACAATTCCACGAACTGCATCTGCCCCTGTCGGGCCTGGCCTAATTAGCCGCCCGCAGACACACCAACTTCAGCAAGATGCAAGAGGAGCAAGTTTTGTGCTACCGCATTAATATTGTATTTACATTGTGATTTGTGTGCTGCAACCCTTCGTTCCTTCTCCCCGTATAGCTTAAGATGTATTTTTATGTATTTTGTTTTTAGAATATATGTTTACATGCCTTAGACTACAACTCTTTTATGGTAACAAGCACTCTCCTTCCTTCTCCATCCTTGCAGTCCCAGATCTGCAAGAGTGGTTACAACCTGTTCTCTCTTTACAGGAATCTGGGTGGTCCTTCGAAATTAATCTAATTAATCCAATTAATGGGCTATGGTTGGAATGTTTGGGAGGGGTTAAAGTTTTCATTATTTTCACAACCAGTCCACTTTGCTTGACTCCCCCATCCATTTTGATCCTTCGAGCCTTGGATCTTGAACTAGCAAAAAATATATATGCCTAACTTCTATTTTTAATGCCTTCCAGGTACCAAGCTGATATTCACATCAGCACTTATTCTTTTTTGTACTTCCATTGTCAATGTCTACCAGGCATTAAAGCTGATACTTACATCAGCACTCCCTTGTATGTGCTTTCCGAGCCATCATATTTTGTCTGAGCGTGCTTGTTACTATATATACAAACTTGTGCCAATTGCATATCAATGTACTTGTTTTTTGTGTAACATACTTGTGCTAATTGCATATCAATGTACTTTTTTTTTTGTGTGTAACATACTTGTATTAATTGTATTTGCTTTGTCAATGTGCTTGTTTTTTATGCAACACACTGATGCCTGACTTAAAATGTTACATGTACTTACTGTCCTGTATCGTGTAACGAGGCTGTGTTCCTGCATCGTGTAACGTGGCTGTTTGCTCCTGTATCGTGTAACGAGGCTCTAGGCTGTACTACTGACTAATGCTGCCTGCTGCACCACTCAGCTGTTTTCAACAAATTTGTAAGTGTAATAACTTCATAGATGTGCGTCTATTCAGGGGATTAACTTGCTTGCTTGCTTGTAAAGATTACAATCACTGATTGCTACCTTAACTTCATGTGTATACATTTTGTGCACTTCCATTCGCAAGTGTTACATGTACATTTGTGGACCCACATTGTATGTGGTCCCTTAATTTCATATGTACACTTGCATTTACACTTCACGTGTGTATCTCTTTAATTTGTACACACTGCTTATTCACTTCCAAGTGCTACATGCATACATTTGTGTTTTTACATTTTTATGTGCTTTCTTAATTTCATGTGTTTATTGTGTTTCATACATACACATTTGTGCCTTTATTGCAATTTTTAAATGTCTCATGTATACACATCAGTGTTATTACTTGCTTCTCTCATGTGTCATGTACATACAGTGTGCTTTGTTTAGTGTTTATGTATTTTGGGGGAAAGTTTAGTGTCAATTGTTATTAGGTTAGGGCTCCCTTCTGATCCCTCAACATTCCCTTCTATTCTGTGCCCATCAATTGCCAATTGCGCACCCCAAGATGGCATCTCAAACGCTTCCTAAAAAGGTTCTTAACGGAATGACCAGATTGAAGAATGGTTGTACCTCCTTTTCAAATTTTCTCACAGAAAATGAGCCACTTACCGCGCTCACGTGTGAACAATTAATCTCCAGAAAGGAATTGCTCATTAGAATTTTTGACAAACTTGATAACCTCATTGACAATGTTGATCCATCTGATGAGACTTCTTCCCAATTAGAGGATCTTTACAATAAATATCATGAGGTTCTCGCTGCAGCCAATGTGGCACTGTCCAATTACAATTCAGCTCTCGCTGACAATGATTCTGTTTCCAACAGATCAAGCCATTCTGACTGTACCTCTAGAAGTTCTAAGTGCAATATTAAATTACCTGAAATTAAATTGCCCACCTTTGATGGCAATCAAACTAATTGGCTTACATTTAAAAACATTTTCGAAGGCCTTATATGTCAAGGTGACATGCCCAATTCTAATAAATTTTATTACTTATCAGGCTCACTTGTGGGACAAGCCAAAGATTTATTGCATAACTTGCCTATTACCGATGACAACTTTACAGTTGCATGGGAATTATTGAAGCAACGATATGACTCTCCCAGGGCTATCGTTAGCATTCATTTAAATTCGATTTTGAATCCTCCTGCATTAGCAAAGGGCTCCGCTTCTTCTTTGCAAAATTTAATTGACTACTTCAGACTACATGTGAATGCAATTAAGGGCATCAACGTTGATACTGATTTGTCAGATTTGTTGCTCGTTGCACTAATTTCCAAGAGTCTCCCCACTGACATTCTCAAGCAATGGGAACTGTCCTTGAATAGTAGTGAACTCCCTACTTTCGATTCTTTGTTACAATATCTAGAACTACATCAACGAAGCTTAAGAGTCTTTGACAATCCTAATGTATACGCTTCAAACTCTCACGTTAATGACAAGCCTCACACCGCCAGGGCAGGCAACGTCAACAACACGGGAAAAGGCAAGTCACTAATTTGTCCTAAATGCAATTCTGAACATTTGATTAAGGACTGTCCTTCATTTTTACAATTATTACCCAAGGCTCGCCACGAGTTCATTGTTAAGCAAGGTAGATGTTCTAGATGTTTTCACCCGAAGACCCATAGTCACTCTTGTGCTATAAAATGTGCCATTTGCAATAAAAATCACCACAAACTTTTGCACTTTGGTGATAAACCTCCTGTTAATCAACAAGCTCCATCGGCTGTTGCAACCAGTGCTGCCAAGGCAACCACTTCAACTCTCATTCCAACAGCTTTAGTAAGCTGTTCTTCTAATGATGGCAAGTCTAAGCCTTTTGTTGCTCTTCTCGACACTGGAAGTGGTATTAACTTAATTACTTGGAGCACGGTAAAATCCCTCAAGTTACCCACAACGAAAATGCCTGTGACTATTTCTGGTATTGGTCCGGAAGCTTTAACAAGCACTCACAGCACTACTTTAACAATTAGACCTTGCAATGTTCCTGATAGCTGGTCTTGCAAGATAAATTGTTCGATCGTGCATAGCATTCCTGGCACTCTTTCACATAGTTTTAATTGCGACAATTGGAATTTGCCCGCAAATCTAGTCTATGCAGATCCTAACTTTGATAATATTAAGCCCATCGATCTCTTGCTTGGTGCGGAGGTTTTCTTTGACATCTTACTGCCAGATAAGCTAACCAGATCCGATGGTGCCTATCCTGTGCTACAGCACACAAAATTAGGTTGGATTGTTGCGGGTCGCACCCCACGCTCCACTGCTCCCTCGCAAGCCCTTTGTAATCTGATTCAGACGCCCTTTGAGTTACCTGATCAGATCAAACACTTTTGGGAGGTAGAGGAGGTCTCGCCTCTGCACCCAATTTTACATGAGGAAGAAATAGCAGAATCTCACTTCGTAGCTACTCACTCGAGGGACGCCTCTGGCAGATACTCGGTCAAGCTCCCTGTTAATTCTAAATTAAATTCACTAGGCGACTCCAAACCTCAGGCGATTAAACGCTTTCTGGCAATTGAAAAAAGGCTTGAAAGGGATCCCGAATTAAAGCAAGATTACCATGAGTTTATTAACGAGTATATTCAATTAGGACATATGCAACCAGCACCCAGCTGTGACAGTCTTATCAATTATTACATTCCTCATCATCCAGTGTTCAAACCTTCCAGCTCTACTACTAAAACTAGGGTTGTGTTTGACGCTTCGGCTAAGACCACTACTGGTGTTTCCCTCAATGATGCGCTATTAAATGGTAGCAAAATTCAAGACGATCTCTTTGATCTTTTACTTAAATTTAGAATTCACAAAATCGGCATTGCTGCTGACCTTAAAATGATGTTTCGCCAAGTTAATGTAGACCCATCTGACTGGAGCCTACAACGTGTTTTATGGAGGGACTCTCCCTCTCAACCTATCCAGGATTTTGTCTTAACTACGGTGACGTATGGTTTAAAACCAGCCACCTTTCTTGCTGTTCGCACTTTGCATCAGCTGGCCACTGATGAAGGCGCTGACTTCCCCATGGGCTCACATCTGCTAACGTCCAATTTTTATGTTGATGATTTCTTACATTCATCTCCCAACCTGCATAGTGCCAAACGAACTATCTCTGAATTAAACAGTTTGTTGGCAAAGGGTGGTTTTCTTTTACGTAAATGGGCTTCGAATGACAAGTCTGTTTTGTCAGATCTTCCGGATCACTTGCTGGCCAAGTCAGGCCACAAAATTTTCGAGTCCAAAGCCCCCGAAGCAGTATCCACTTTGGGTATTTCTTGGAACACTGTGACTGACATGTTCACCCTAGTGCTGTCAGACAAAATTAATTTTAATGTTACAAAGTTTACTAAAAGAACCATGCTGTCTGTGATATGTTCTTTATTCGATCCACTAGGCCTATTGGCCCCCTGTATAATTGTTTGCAAACTGTTGTTTCAAAGACTCTGGGAATATTCCCTCAATTGGGACCAATCACTCCCACCTGATATCGCCCTTAAATGGCAAGAGGTCTTTACGTCACTAATTGACATACCTACCATTAATGTTCCACGATGCATTCTGCCATCTGATTACTCCTCCATTGAACTGCATGGCTTTTCCGACAGCAGCCTAATAGCCTACGGAGCAGCCATTTATGTACGCTCTGTAAATGAACACGGTACATATACTGTAAATTTACTCTGTGCCAAATCCAAGGTAGTGCCCTCTAATATGAAGTGCAAGGGTGACACCGCATTAACTATTCCTCGCCTAGAGCTCTGTGCTGCCGTCCTTCTGACCAAGCTTATGATTAAAACTATTAAAATTCTTTCTCATGAACTTTCTCCCAATGCTGTCCTATTGTGGACTGACTCCAGGATAGTGTTGGACTGGATTCACTCACCACCCCTCAAGGGCAATGTGTTTGCGCGTAATCGTGCACAGTTTATTAGGGAGAATGCAAACGGCTTCACTTGGCGTTACATTCAATCTTCTCTTAATCCTGCGGATTTACTTTCACGTGGCGTCAAGCCCAAAGATTTGTTAAATTCGGATATCTGGTGGCACGGTCCACAATTCTTAACTCTTGAGTCAGCCTCATGGCCAAACGGCATTTCTGTAACTGTCAACAACGCACCTGTGCTAGTCTGCAAGCCTTGCGACTCGTACCTGAACGAAAGAGTGTGCTCTTACTACAGTTCCTTTCAAAAATCACTTCGCGTTATGGCATATGTTCTTCGCTTTATCACATGTCTTAAATCCGCCAAGTCAGGACTAGCTTCGGACCCCACTAGTTCCACTGAATTTCTTTCTGCTCACCAGCTTAATCATGCAAGATTAACATGTATCAGAATTGTACAACATCATGCCTTTCTCCATGTGTTTAAGGCGCTCAACGACGGAGCGACATGTCCCTCCAGCAGTGGCCTCGCTTCGCTCAATCCTTTTATTGATAACAATGGCTGCCTGCGTGTAGGCGGCAGAATCTCAGAGGCGGAGCTGTCTTTTGACACTCTCCACCCTCTAATTTTACCTTCTAAACATCACTTTACTAGGGCACTTATTCACGACGCCCACTTAAAACTGGCCCATGCCAATGTTCAGCTTCTAACCGTCCATTTACGACAATCCTATTGGATACTTTCCATTAGGAAGACAATCAAATCTGTGATACGTAAGTGTATCACATGTTTTCGCCATGCTCCTACATCAGCACAACAGCTTATGGGAAACCTCCCAGCTATACGTGTGACCCCATCTCCCACCTTTGGCATTGTGGGGGTGGATTATACCGGGCATTTTTGGCTTAGACATGGAATTCGCGGCAAATCCCGTACCAAGGTGTATCTTGCACTTTTCGTGTGCATGGTCACCAAAGCCGTACACATCGAAATAGTCTCCTCTTTAACTACAGAAGCCTTTTTAATGGCCCTCAAGCGATTTGTATCACGTCGCGGCATTCCCACTAAGATTTTTTCGGATAACGCTACCACCTTCGTGGGAGCCAATTCACGGTTGCATGCCCTTTACAACCTTTTCAAATCTTTAGCTTTCCAAAAACAAATTATTGATTTTTGCTCTAATTCCTCCATTGACTGGACATTCATTCCACCCAGGTCCCCTCACGTTGGCGGCATCTGGGAAGCCGGCATCAAAATCCTAAAACGTCACTTGCTACGTGAAATAGGCGAAGCCGTACTCTCTTATGAAGAATTGTTAACAACTGTCACGCATGTTGAGGCGATCTTAAATTCCAGACCTCTCATACGTCCATCGGATGACGCAGCTGAGTTTAATTATCTCACGCCTGCTCATTTCTTAATTGGCAGACCTCTTACAGCCTTGCCCGATCCCAATGCACTACAGCAGCAATCTGTACGCTGTCATTGGAATCAAACACAAAATGCACTTGCCAACATTTGGACGCGCTGGACGAAGGAGTATCTGTTATCCCTTCAACAACGCTCCAAATGGACAGCTGTCTCTCCCAACATCAAATCGGGCACTCCCGTTTTGTTGATTGATGACAATCTCCCTCCTCTTGAGTGGAGGTTAGGGGTAATCACCCAAACTTTTCCCGGTCGTGATGGTCGCACTCGAACTGTACAAGTTCAAACCAAGGCAGGCTCTTTTGTGAGGCACATCCATCGCTTGTGTCCTCTACCCATTCATGATTAGTACATGTCTTTCACAGTCATTTTCTATTGGTTATTTGTAGTTAGTTGTTTATTGTTTTGTTAGCTGTAAGATTCGCTGTGTCGTATTGTAAATTTGTTAGTAGTTAGGATTCTGTGTCACATTAAGATTTTGCATTGTCACACTTACGCCTCTCCGAGGTCTTACTATGTCGCTTACATGCCTCACTATGTCGACATTTCGCATTATTGCATTTGCAACCTCTCCGAGGTGCACTCCCCCACATCTCATCCGAGATATGCCTCACTAGCCTTTGCTATGGCAACATTTTGTTTTTTCCAATTTGCAACCTCCTCGAGGTGCATTCTGTCACATCTCATCCGAGATATGCCTCACTAGCCTTTTGCTATGGCAACATTCCTGTTTAGTGCTAGTTATTTAGAGCTATTTGTTTGCAAGATTCATCGTACTATATTGTAAATATGTTAGTAATTAAGATTATGTTAAGGTTAATAGTTAGGATTCTGCATTATGTCAGATTTGTGCATTGTCGCACCCACCACCTCTCCGAGGTGCACCATCTCCTTTGAGAAACCTCATTAGTCTTGTTATGTCAAGATTTTTGTTGCATCACTCGTTGCCTCTCCGAGGTGCAACCTAACATCTCATCCGAGATAACCCCTTGTTTTGCACTATTCGCACTTGCCACCTCTTCGAGGTACAACCACCAACGTCTCATCCGAGACATCGCCTTACCAGCTCCGCCATGGCAACATTGCTGTTTAGTGTTGGTTATTCTGCCCCAGTTCTGAGCTGAGTTATTCCGAGTTAGTTGTTAAGTTGATCGTTAAGACCTTTGCATTATTGCACTTACTACCTCCCCGAGATGCACTTCCTCACATCTCATGCCTCATTAGCCTTTTGCTATGGCAACACTTTGCTTTTTCCAATTTGACACCTCCCCAAGATGCAACATCTCGCCCGAGACAGGTCTCATAGATCCATGTCCTCATGGTAACATGTCGCACTACTGCGCTTGTCACCTCTCCGAGGTGCAACGTCTCGTCCGCAACAGGTCTCATCGCCCCATGTCCTCATGGTAACATGTCGCACTACTGCGCTTGTCACCTCTCCGAGGTGCAACGTCTCGTCCGAGACAGGTCTCATCGCCCCATGTCCTCATGGTAACATGTCGCACTACTGCGCTTGTCACCTCTCCGAGGTGCAACGTCTAGTCCGAGACAGGTCTCATAGCTCCACGTCCTCATGGTAACATGCCGCATCACCGCACTTGTCACCTCTCCGAGGTGCTCAATCTCATTCGAGTTCGCTTAACTGTGTTCAGATTTGCTACTTACTGCACTTCCGCGCTTGCCACCTCGCAAGGCACCCGTTGCCATTTTAGTTCTCGACATCATTTTGCTACCCCTCCGAGGTGCTCTATCTCAGTCGACATTAATTTATTATGTCATTGTACTTTATAACATCGTGTGCCATCGCACTTGCCACCTCTTCGAGGTGCTCACTTGTTTAAGGTTTATTATACCTTCCTTACCAACGGCTACATTCACTATCCTTGCCACATATCTCCATACACCCTACCACTCCCATCTTATACCTAACTACCTAGCTTGCCCTAACATCTTTTTTGTCGAACGACCTAATCGTTCTGTGGGGGTGTATGTCAGAGCAAGCTATTTTTTATTCTTATAATTATATTTTTTATACATTTATAAAGACGTACATCTTTTGAAGCTCTTACACAATGATGCAACTCTTTGAAGTTCTAAAACAATGGTGCAACTCCTCGCAATCATGCTTGTGTAAGCTTGCAGATTTGCCACGTGTGGCAGAGCCTCAGTTCTTAGTATTTCCCTCACGCCACATCGACAGCATTCGCCTCGCGCAGCTGCGCGCTTAAAATTCTCAGAAAATTCCACTCGCAATAACGAACTCCGTCACACGGCACGTGTGGCAACCGTTGCCTCGGCGCCGACGCTCGCGCGCCTGTATGTGTGTGTTACTATCTTCCCAGAACTTCAGTTGCATCACTTCATGCAAGACGCCGGCCTGACTGCCGCGCCTCTGCGCCAGTGTGCTTCGTATTAATTTCTCCTCCTGTTACCAGAGAGCGCCACCTTACAGCATTCGCCTGCTCTTGCATGCGCTAGCGATACCATCGCCACCGCACGGCTGCGCTGCCCGCGCGCTCACGCTGTCGCCAGGCCCCCCGCCCTCTGGCGTGTCGCCGAAGGGTGGGGGCTGCCCCCACTGCCGGCGCCTGCGAGCAGCCAGCAGCCTGCTTCCTTTGTGTGGGCTTTCCAGAAACTTTCCGCCGCCATGCGCCCAAGGCGCCCCCCACCGCTGCCAGAGTTTCCGTTGTGCTGGAATTTTCTGGAAACCTAACCGACGCCTCGAATGGTTCAACCGCCATTCGTCAGTTCTCGTCTCGTCTTCATGTTGAACAGACGTGCTCCGCGCCGCTCCGCGGCGTGTCTATCAGTACTCATCTCGCCTCCTTGCTGAGCGGATGGGTCTCCGCGCTGCTCTGCTAGTGGCGTGAACAATTAGCATTGCTCTGTCGCTACTCATGGGCAGACATACTCCATGCTGCTCTCCTCGCAGCAATCTCTCCATGCTCGTCCGAGTTTGTAATTGTGCGAACGGGCGGCGCTGCTCTTCTGGCGCCATCACCTGGGCCCCATGCTGCGGATGGCGCTGCCTCAACTTGGCGGCCATTCTTGCCGTCTACACTCAACTCACGTACTGGTGATTATTGCGCCTCTACTACTTGCTACGTGCTCAATTGCACCTTATGCTCACGATTCATGTGTTGCATATAATTAACTATTCAACAAACTATTGCTGCCACGTGTTCAGCTAACTTTGTATTCACGTTTGTGCTGCCTGTAATTAACTATTCAACAAACTATTGCTGCCACGTGTTCAGCTAACTTTGTATTCACGTTTGTGCTGCCTGTAATTAACTATTCAACAAACTATTGCTGCCACGTGTTCAGCTAACTTTGTATTCACGTTTGTGCTGCCTGTAATTAACTATTCAACAAACTATTGCTGCCACGTGTTCAGCTAACTTTGTATTCACGTTTGTGCTGCCTGTAATTAACTATTCAACAAACTATTGCTGCCACGTGTTCAGCTAACTTTGTATTCACGTCCACGTGGCGCCTGTGTAACTGTTCCACAAGTTGTGTTGCCGACATTACGTATCTAACTGGTGTTTCGTGTTCTCTCTGGTGCTACTCACGGCACTACAATTCCACGAACTGCATCTGCCCCTGTCGGGCCTGGCCTAATTAGCCGCCCGCAGACACACCAACTTCAGCAAGATGCAAGAGGAGCAAGTTTTGTGCTACCGCATTAATATTGTATTTACATTGTGATTTGTGTGCTGCAACCCTTCGTTCCTTCTCCCCGTATAGCTTAAGATGTATTTTTATGTATTTTGTTTTTAGAATATATGTTTACATGCCTTAGACTACAACTCTTTTATGGTAACAAGCACTCTCCTTCCTTCTCCATCCTTGCAGTCCCAGATCTGCAAGAGTGGTTACAACCTGTTCTCTCTTTACAGGAATCTGGGTGGTCCTTCGAAATTAATCTAATTAATCCAATTAATGGGCTATGGTTGGAATGTTTGGGAGGGGTTAAAGTTTTCATTATTTTCACAACCAGTCCACTTTGCTTGACTCCCCCATCCAGTTCTATTATTTTGCGGCGGCGCCGTGGTTTCATTATATTATGTTTGAAAACAACTATTGTTAAGAATTAATTGCATTGTTGAATGAATAATGAAAAAATATTACATATAATGATTTGAAATGTTGCAGGTTACGTAAAGGTAAATTGTATAATGTGTTATGTATGTATGTATTTTGGCACAACAGCTCTTTACCAGCTAAAGCGTATACCAGCAGCGTTCTGGTCTTGTGATCATGGGTATATGTGGTTAAGACATAGCCATCCCTACACTGGATTTTAGTATTCTCTACCTCAGAATTGCTCTTTCTCATCGACATACAGCAACAGATTCTGGAACATTGAAAGGAAATCGCACAATTATTGTTTGGCCAGGCCGGGAATCGAACCCAAGGTTTCGCCGTGAAAAGCAAGCATGCTAACCAACGACCCACCGAGGTCAAAATTGTATAATGTAATGCAATAAGATAATCAAATAAATCACTCTGTGTTGTAGAGCTTCAAATTTTAGGTTTAGTTCGAAGGAAATAAGCACTTCAATTTCTTCTCTCATATTTCTCCTCTCAAAATGATGTGAAAATTTTACTTCATAAAATAAAAACAGTAATTCTTGTGATGTTAGCAACCCTAATGAAGAATACCGACATTTAATTAGAGTGTCAATACTTACATTTCAGGTAGATATAGCCAATAATGTAAGCGACATTCTTCCATAATTCAAAATACTCTTCAAAGTAACCTATGACAAACATCTTGGAGCTGTTAATGTGCAAATATGACGTATTGTAGAGCTTTTCATGGAGAGTAGTTTGAAAGTCTCCTTTAAAGTGCGCTTTTGATTGTTTTAGCATAACGTGAGAGGGGGAATGTTAAAGAGGGTAAACCTTGACACATTACACTTACCACTAACTGTTATTCTAAGGTATCATTAATTTATTGCATTCTGTTAATTTTTTTATTTTAGAATGCTATAAAAGCTCCACATGAACGTTAATAAATAAAAATGTGAAAATTAACAGACGGATGTTTAGAAGCTTCACGACGAACAACGATGTACAACACAGGAATGCCGAGGAGAAGATAACGATTATCCAGCGTAATCCCGAATCCGGTAGATCCACCGAGATGCGAGGCCGATTCACCGCCCCGTTAATAATCCCTTCTCGATGCATCCGACCGCCAATACGACCACCACCCGTCACTCGCCGGCGCCTTCACCGCAGCGCGCCACCGCCGCACGAAATCCCAGTCGATGGAGCACACACAGCACGAACGGCTTCCGAAAGACAGGAAATCATAATTTAACGCCGCAAATTAATATCGGTTTTCGTGCAAAATTACGACCAAATTTAACACGAAACGGCCCGTGTAACGAGTGTTTAACGGCGCTACACGTGTCCGCCGCGCACGCCCGTGTTCCCCGGCGCGCGCCCGCCGCCCGGCGCGTGTTGACTCGGAGCATTTAAACATTTAAATTATAACGCACGCGCGTGCGTGGAGGGCGTGGGCCGCACAGGCGCACGGAATGCGAAGTGCGTGCAATGTGGGAAGAGGACGGAAAAAAAAGGAAGAGAGGAGAGAGAGAGAGAGAGAGAGAGAGAGAGAGAGAGAGAGAGAGAGAGATTCGACGGGTGGAATAATGCCCTTCAATGCGAGAAAAAGGGAGAGAGGATTGTAATGTGAAAGCTCGAGGTATGGGGTTGGTGTATGGGAAAAGAGATTGTAGGGATGTAAGTGCTTTTGGATGCGAGGAAGAGAGGGATAGGGCAGTGGAATTAAAGAACTGGGGGGGATGATATCAGGGTGAGATAGAGGAAGGAAGAGAAAGAGGAAAAGGTGGGAGAGGAAAACAGAGAGTATGAGAGAGAAAGGGAAAGAGGCAGAGAATCGAAAAGAGGTTTAGAGATAGGGAAAGAGAGAGGAAATAAAGAGAGTGAGAAAGAGAGCGGGAAACAGAAAGAGAGAGGGAAGCAGAGAAAGAGAGATGTAAAAAGACTGTAAGAATGAGAGAGAAGGGAAGAGAGAAAGAGTGCGCGAGGAAAGAAGGGGAAAGGGGATTGGAGTGAGTGAAGCGGGTGGGGGGCGTTCCGGGCCAGCGATATTGCACACAACATGCTCCCGCATCGTAATAGCGACATTTGTCGAAATGAATCGGATACAGCCGTCGAACGGGCTACCACTCAGGGGGAGGGGCGGCGTCGAGCCTCCCCTCCCCCCCCCAATCTGCCTCCGCTCAGGGGGTAGAGCCGCGCGTGCGATGGATGCAGCAGCCGCAAAAATCGGCTTTCGATCCGTATGGTTTTACTTACCGCGCAAATTCTACATGAATTAACATCTGAATCGACGCGAATCTCTCTCTTTTCAATCTTCACTCTCAATCACAACTAACAGGAAATGTGAACGGTGGGTACAGCAGAAGTTGGAAGCGGCGGGCGATGTGTGAGAGAGAATGACTGCTAGCCCGATGTTCGATGAACGTGTCGACATTGGGTTTGTGGGTGTCTCCCTGTTGTCTGAATGTCTTTGTCTGTCGCAAAATCAGGACTGATGAGATTCGAAATTAAACTCGATCACACATCGGTGATAAATCGATCGCTGAAAATCCACGGCGGGTAAATCGATTACGAGAATCGCGAGGCGATTGGATTTTTTCGCCCGCCGTAATGACGTATCAGCGTGAACAGATTTCGTCAGTTCGAAATGAGTTCACAGAGAAAGCAACATGGAAAGGAATGTCTCTGTCGATTCCGAAATTGTTACTGACAGAGAGGTTTTGTAGCACTTCCAATAAGCCTCAAAAGTGGCAAATGATTTAACAAAATGTTTGAAACTTAGTTATTAATTTTAAAAATATATACATGAGAGGGACCCACCGAACACTGTGACGTGAAAACTAAATATACTGCAACGGATAATATCGTTCTGTAATTCATTCTATTAAACGGTAACAAGCAATTGAATTCTTGGTTTACGGTAATAGATGAAACTTAAGTCTAATAACACATTCCATTTAATAGATAAACATTGCCAAAATATTACACTTTTATAGTATATCTTTTGAAACACTTATTTTTGCAATTTTAACGCGATATTAGAAGTTTGTAATCAGCATTAATAATTGTACTTTAAAGTATGTGGTTATTTAAGGGTAGAAAGAAATTCTTCCTACATACTTCTTCATACTTATTGTTTATGGGACGAATTTATAGGTATCTACAGTATTAAAAATAAATTGAAAAATTTCCTAGCTTAACTTCAAACTGTATTATTTGTCTTAATATTGAAATCTTTTAAAATAACATAGAAAAACATGTCATTTAGCATTATTTAGGTTTTTCAGTCATTTTTAATTTTATAAGTTGTAATTCATATACTATTTTCACAAAGAAAAATAAACAACTTTGAAATATTTTCATTTATTAGTCAAAATTAAAATATTAATTAAAATACGAGTGTACACGTAATTATTTGTCCAGTAAATACGATAATGATTTTTATTGAAATCCATCGCGGTATCTCGATGATTTTTGTTATATATCATGACACCATTTCGTAACTCAATTGTGCTGCTTTAGCTTTCTCTGCGATTCACTGTGTCGATTTCTGCATTGGAAGATGGATACTCTCCTGCTATCTGGAGCCGATCATCAGAGTGAGGCAGCAAGTTCTATTCACGAAACTCAGAACGTTCTTCTGGATAACTTCACTGTATTTACCCATTCTGCTTCTCGACGTCTGAACTGACATAGCTTCCGCACTGTTTTAGACACAAAGGGTGGCGACGATCGGGTGACAGAAAGCACCTTAAATCAAACCTAACCTAAGCTAATCCAGCCGCCCTTCTTCGCAGTACACGTCCGACTACAATGCATCACCCCCACCCCCACCGCACCTGCCTTTCTCCTTGGGGCCCCGCGACGGTCCCAGGCGGGGCGTGTTCGCAAGCTAATTACCAGCATGAATAGCCTCTCCAGCCTGCACTAGGTCGCCCTCTCCGTCGCCCCCTTATTCGCGGGGCAAACACTCGACGCCGCTTCTTTGCACACACGGCCGGCTCCGCCGCGCATGCGCGATCTATTTCGCCCCCACCCACCCTCCCGAACGACGTCTCCGAAATAACTACCCGAGTGACTGTCCAAATATGCAATTACCTCTTGCGGCTCTGTGTGTACGAAGCAACGGAGCGGCTATGCGCGTGGGAGGACGGGCGGGGCGGGCGGGGCGGGCGGGATGGGCAGAGCGGGCGAGGCAGCAGCTAGCGCGGAGAAGGATCAGCTGACCAAACAAACGAGCATCGACGGGGTTTCCCCTTAGGCGGTGGCAGCGGCGGAGGCGCGGGCGCCAGCAGCGCGCCGTGCGGTGACTCACCGTAACAATGTGCGTGTAATTGGTCGCTAGTGTCAACACGCGGGGAAGCGCAGGGAATGAGAGGGGTGAGGCAGGACGGAGGAACTCGGGACTCAGCGTGAGGAAAGAGACTGCAGTAATGTCTGTTTTATCGGATTTCGGGGAATCGCCGCTTTCCACAGGCATCAGGAGGATTTCCGTAGGATCAGGAGTAGGTCTCTGTTATTGAGACATGGAAGGTATTTAACATGAAGGTGGAATTGCTGCTATAGTGCAGAGATGCTCATACGGAATCTTTTCGAATGTGATAACCGAATGACCAATATTGTTGTGTATTTCTATACTTTTCGTAAATTATATTATAACCCCAATTTTAAGAAATGGTAACATAAATTTGTTTGTTCGTTCTCAGTATTGTATGTCACTTATTATGTAATGTGCAATTGAATTTTAAAATATATTTATAAAATAATTGATTCTATTATATTTTCTTAAAACTACTGTGATAAATTAATCTAAGTAATTAAGAAATTGGAATAATTTAATTTTCATTTACTGTATCATTCAGAACAACACAACGAAATAGTATCGAAATATTAATTGTGTAATGTATTTCAGAATTATGATGTAATCATAATCAAACATTCTAAGATGATATTTTATTCTTCATTTCTACTGTATTATTAGAATATCTATATGTTTCATATTGAATGTGTAATTTGATATTTTAACAACTTCCAATTTATGCTTCTTTGTGCCAAATAGTAATTGCGAAAACATGAATTGAAATCGTCGAGTATCTAACGGTTTTCCTTATGTTTTATGTACCGCAATAGAAATACACGTTCTTAACTTAAAAGAGTCATAGGTCTTCTCAAATATTTGATGTCTAAACAAGTCCGAAAGGGTCCCATTACTTCAGAAATGTGCATATTGCTTCGAAATCACACTCCCAATGAATACTAAATATCCTTTTGACGAGACGCTCACACAGGCTGTCACGACCTTTCAACCACCCTCCCCACAGATTCAGAGCAACGCTCCGAGAGAAATTCTCCCAAACAAAATCAACATCCTCTCCGCACAGGAAAAGAATTTACATACAAGAGCAGCCAGAACAAACGAATTAGCATAACCATTTTCATATATGGTAAACAGCTTCTGGATTCCGTCAGTCAGCATTCCCCTTCCCTCGCCGCCCATACAAAGAAACAACGCCACAAAACGGGAGAAAGTCACCGGCGGCCGCGCGCAAGCGCTCCTGAAAATGGCTGTCGGCAACAATGGAAACCGGCCGTTTCGGGGCTCTCGCGCGCAAGATAGACCTCTCCGGCGAAGTAGCATGCATGAGATGCGGAACCCGCCCCGCCCCGCCCCGCCCCGCTCCGCCCCTCCACGCCACGCTTCAGCCACGCGTCGCCGCTGCCGCCGCCACGTGCTCCCCACAGAATAACACGTGAATGACGCAGTGCCAACACCCCATTACTAGACCTCAAAGGAGCTCCATAAACGCTATCAGATTCTCTGAGTCATTCCGAACAACGACAACAACCACCCATTGCGAGGCTGATTTTTCAACTGTCTCACTTTCGCTAGGCTCGACAATGGAATTGTGCTGTCATTCTTCTGTTGTTTGCTGGCATTATGGCGATGTGACGACAGGGTGAAGGGGTGAGACTTTATTCTCTTGTTAGACCGTTCTCTCTTTACTGGCTTTTAGGAAGGACAATCTGAGACAAATGAAGTCGGAGAGAAATTCCACAAATTGTTGAAATATGTTCGCGATAAAATGCGATTCTGATAGAAAATTATTAGCAATAAAATATAAAAATGTTTCTAATGTCTGTAAAGTATTTTGCTGGTAGAATTATTCCGAAAGGGGTTCCCTCGGTGGCTCGTTGGTTAGCGTGCTCGCATTCCAAACCGCAACCCCGATTTCGATTCCCAGTCGGGGCAAAAATTAATCGGGCGCTTATCTTAAAATATACCACAATCTGTGGCTGTGTGTCGATGAAAAAGCTCACTTCTCAGGTTGAGAATACCAGAACTTCAGCATAGGGATGGCTATCTCCTAGCCTCATGAACCCCTTAACCCGTGAATGATAACCCATGAATGATTAGGTAATCAGATCACAATGTATAAAGTTTACAAGGTGTATTTAACACACATTATACCAAACTAGTTTCAGTATCAATATTCCCTTCCTCGATGGGGCAAAACGAACAAAATGTTATCTAAACACATGTACAAATTTCGGCTATTACTCTTGATATGTATGTCGCAACAAAACTACTTTCGGCGTCATCACGGGTAACAAACGTCAAGCACAAAGACGTTTAGCACAACGTATCGAAGAATTAAATTACAGTACAATTATATCGCTAGACATATCATTTAAACCATCATCATAATTTCATTAATTCAATCTCAAATTAGATTAAACGTGCATCACATAGGTTCCCTGAAGAGCTTTAGAATTGGTTGAATAGAAAATTATTATTATGACAAGTAAATGAAAAGGAATCATTTGTACAAGAAAGCTCAATTTACAATATACCATCTATAAATTTCTACATTTTATAAAGTGGCAATAGCTTGCTGTTAAATGTTTGAACGGTAATTAAATATCTAGGTAAACTTCATTTTCAAAATTTATCTTTTAATATAATATTTGCTATTAGAAATTATCAAATTACTCGCGAAACGTTGGAGGCCAGTCTTAGCTCTTTTCCTTTGCACTTTCCTAGCACTTTCACTTTGTGAAAGGGTCTTCTTTATAACATTTACTACAAACATGGCATTACGTAGACTCACATCTACCAAAGAAAAGAAAATATAACGAGAAAAGTGTGTTTGAGATCTTTGAGAGAAAAGCGCTTTATGAGTAGGTAACTTTTAGGAGATATAAAATATTTTTAGTATATTTTACTTATTTTATTTGTTTAATGTCAAAAACGATGTAAACTGTTGAACTGTTAAGTGAGGTTCAAGAGGGAGAAAAGCTTCATTATTAGGGTTTCTGCTGCATCAGAACAAACCATCTTCAATGTCAGTGATGTTTGAGTGCTCTCTTTCCCATTCAACCAAAATTGAAATCCTTGTAATTACACGACACATTTGTTGTGAGAAAAGACTTCGCAAAGACTTGTCTTAAAATTGTTAGATTCACTAGCATATTAATTCATCTTTTCATTCATTTTCAATCTCATAATTTAATATTTCATTTTTTTTAGAACAGCTCTAACATAATTGAATGTAGGCATCATTAACATGAAATACCACGAATCTCAACAGAGAACGTGTTTCTAAGCGTCAAAATATATTCCGAAAAATTAATGAGAGCACTACATCTAATAATCAATGATCTAAAGTTTAGTAGCCTGGCAATATTATTTACATTAGTATATAATGAAACATACAAATTCAACCTTGATGTTGAAAGACTCATCACCAAATTTATGTGGAAAATTATTCTACATTTATAAAATTATACTACAGAAATTTATCAATTTGCGAAAAAACAGAATACGTTTCAACTTTTGTTTGGTCGGCAATGTGTAAAAGTCCCATAATGCACACGCGAAAGGTGACGGGGCAGGCGTTAAACGGTGCCAAAACGTGACAATTCCCCGAAGCGTGGTTAATTACAACGCCGCCTGTGACGCGCCGCGCCGCCACCTAACATCCGCCGCTGGCGCTGTCAGAGGAGGCCGTGACGCGATGTGGCGGTCGGGGAGATGAGACAGCCCCCAGCCTCCAGGCCGTCCAGCCTCCTCCCCCTCCCGGCCCCGGCTCGCCCCGCTTCGCGCTCCCGTTTTTAATAAAAGACAACATCGGCCGGCAACTAAGCGCGCGGAGGGTGCGCGGAGGATGTCCGGCGGGGATAGAGGGCGGGGAGGGGGCGGGGGCGGGGAGTCTGTTAACAGAATGCAAATACGCAGTCCCCTTTTCGCACTGTGCCTGTCCGAGGGGCGCAAAGGCGGCGGCGGCGGCGGCGAAATGTTGTAAGTGACGGAACGGCCAGGAGGGGGGGCCCAGGATGTTCGAGAAAATCCTGGATCCGGAAAGCGACCACATGGCTTTCATACACGACAGCTCTTTCAGACGAGGCTCACTTAGCTCAGGGGACAGCTCAGACACAATCAGTGAATAAATGGGGTTTCGTTGTTTCAGCGTTAAATCACGCAATTTGTCTTTCTATGAAACATTAACTCATTTCAATTGTATGTATCAAAAGATGTGAAATCACACACTTATTGAGAAAACGGGTAGTGCAACATAAAGGGGAGCAAGGGTCTGTAAATATCTGTGTATGAAAATCTAATATACGTGTATAGATTCTTGATATCTACACACACTTTAGAAGAACATAGTAAGATGAATAAGTACAAACATTGAAAATTATCTCATACTATTCACACATTCCTAATTTAGAAGACCAGAAGTTTCCAGAAGGTACTTTAAAAATTCCGTTCTTAAAAAGGAAAATTATTTTTGAAAAACATTGTTCAGTCCGTTAGATAGTCCCTTGGTTTGAAGGAAGCCTAAAAATTAATCGTACCAAAAATCCTCTTAGGGAAAGCACTGCATCTATATTTGAAATAATCTGTTAAATAATAAACAATCGAGGGGTTATCCAGCACAAAGTTATTATTTCATAGAGACGTTCCTCAAAAGGAGAAATGCAAACTGAAAACGCTACTTGTGATGCTTGGTCATGGACTTAATAACCTAAATCCAATCACATTGAAGAGAATACATATAATTAACTTATCTCGGTCATGCAATTACGCAGGAGCAAGTTATGAGGGAGAAAAATTCGAAACCTGTTTGGAAGAGTCACAGCGCGTTGCAAGAGTCAATCTCGCAGCGAAAAAGTTATGAAAATGTCTTGAAAATTCTTCTGTAGAAAAAAAATCATATCGGGTCTTTCTGGAAAGAAGAATCCCATTCTGATGATTGTAATTTGGCACTGACGCCACCCTTCTTATTTCTTAGCAAAGTGAAGTCAAAGAAAAATATTGCACATCGTTATTCATGATAACACATCGGCATCAGTTTGCATTTCAAGCAATGGAAAGAACATTTGAAAATCATCCAGAACCCTTTTTTGAATCACCAACTTTTTGCCTGTCCGATTACTAATCCGTATAGATCTTAAAGAAATTATTTTTAGTATAAAGCCCTACTTAAGCCCCAAATTTTTATTTTGCAAGATCACTTCTTAGAAGAAAATTACAGTTTAAAAACCTGTCTAGTAACGCCTTTGGAACCGATTGTTCACCATGTGATTCAGAAATTTAAAAAAATATATTAATTAGTAGTTTTGATCAGTGCACACAATCAACCTGTGTAGAGCCATTTCAATCACCGGAAAATCTTTACGATACATTCAACATCCCTAATATGGGCGGTATTTTAAAAAACAACTATCATATACTTGAAACCATCACGTAATTATTTTACGAAGAAATATAAATGTTAGTCTATGTGGGAGGACGGGTGGGTTTTTGGAAGAGTGAAACAGTGCTAGTGCACCACATCAATATTCTTTCTTTGAAGTATTTATTCTTGCTGTACAACAGCAATGGTGGAGAGGTTTTCAAACATTATGTTTATAATAACATTTTCAGAATATTCTTGCAGTCACAAAGCTAGTTACCTTCATCCATGTAATGTTTACAATTAAATAAAATGAATAATGTTGAATTACCCGTCAGTATTAACTTGTATAATATATAAATTCTAATAATTTGAATTTACTGAATGTTTATGATGGACAGTACACAGCCTTGGAGTATCTCGAACAGAAATAAATAAAAAGCAATTTTGTTTTGTTTTACCTATGCCAAATATAATAGTGTCAGGTCATGATAATAAAGTATTGAAAATAAAAATTGAAAAACTTTTTACATCCATACATTCCTTTAAACCTGCAAGCCTAGCAGCGGCGTCTTAGCCATCGCCAACTGCTTAAGCCGACCTCCGGAGCAGATTGTGCACACCAAGGGGGCGGGGCGTTAGGCCCGTGTGAGCGCGGCTCGGAGATAGCCCCGGGCCTCCATTTGCATAGCGGTAAGAGCTGATAAGTGTCCTCATATTGCGAGAATAATGCCGTTAGAGGGCCACTCATTTGCAAAGCCCCCCAGGCGCGCGCTCTCGGCCCCCTGCGACCCGCCGCCCCGCGCCTTCGCGTCACCGCGCCACCGCGCCAGGGAGCCAGCGGCGAGCACGGCGCCACAGAACGCAACGCACGCTCGCCGGAAAAGCCTCCAGCTCAGGTGGCGAGTGCAGCTGAAGCACTCCAACATTAATGTGTGTTACTGGATTCAGTTGCTATTTTTACTTTCTAGTGTAAGAATAGTCGCTAAAAATCCAGGCTATGTTCATCCGTCCGTCGTACTCTCAAGTACTCTCCAGTATAGCTCTGAAGAAGGTCATAACAAGATGGCCGAAACGTCAGTACAATTGACCGAGTCGCGGCTCATCCCGCATAGCCAAGAATGTATTGACTCCGACCGCGGAAGCCTACGAATTCGTACTGTCCGTCCGTCAGTCGGTCCGTCCGTAAATTCCTCCGTTTCACTAGGTTGTCCGTCCCTAGATGCGTCTGTCTGTCATTCTGTCTCTCAGTCTGTCTTTGCGTCTGTCTGTCCGTCGGTCTATCCGTCTTGCCGGTCCGTCTATATGCTCGTCTCTTTATGCCAGACTGCGTCCTCTGTGAATTACAATAGCACCTAAACCGTTCACTAAATTGTCATGAAAACTGATATTCTACGATCTTCTTGGCGTAACCTACAACATTCTTGATCTGAGTGTAACCGTTCCAGAGTAATTTTTTAAATTGAAATTCGGTCTATTTTGTACACGCTTTTCAAAACAGAAAAAATGGAATAATATCAGTTCAGCAACAGAAAGAAAGGTCGAATTTATATAAAAAGATTACTCATTAGAAGGGCTAAACGGTTACTATATAGGAATGCATGGTTTAGCAAAGGAATAAGGACAGGAAGAAATAATGTGAAATTTAGGGGATGGCCTTACAATTTTGACTGAGACTGTACATAGCCTTGTCTGCGTGTGTGTTGGTTTCGTTGACTCAACATGCGTAAATATTTTAATACATTCATATATTTTCCTTCTGATCCAAAACTGTGCGAACTAGTATGACCATCATGGAAATCGAACCCCAAAATACGCACAGGCAAGCACGATAATTGTCAAGATATCCATGGTTTCCAGAAAACAATTTTTCACAGACAGAACATCACTGAAACATAAATACGAAAACAACAGTTTTTCCCGCATGACCACACCAGCCTGGTAGTAGTTCTTACGAAACCAGCGCAGGAATAAGAAACCCCTCCATCACGACCAGGAAAACAAGCTCCTTCCCTTCTCAGACAGAGCCCGCCACAAATATCGCTCACGTCATTTAACCGCCACAAAAAAGCATCCGCGGTCCTTCTTCTCCGATATACCGGCGCTTCGCCCGGCCTCCTCCGCCCTCGCCCTTCCGAACCCTTCCCCCGCCCGCGCGCGCGCTCGCGCAGGCGCCCGCCCCCTCCCGTCATAAAGCTGCCCTTTAGGGCGGGCCGGCGGAAGGGTGTCCAGATATAGTGTCCCCGGTCCCGGCGAGGGCGCGGCGTAACTCAAAAATTACGCCACGCGCATCGGACGCGCCTGTAACGCTGCATAGAAATAGTTGTGCGCGGGTGTGCTAAATTTCGAACCCTTCCCTTCCCCTCGCTGCCGCGGCGGCTGTCCCTGCCGCTTGCAGGCGCGCACCCCGACGCGGGTCGCCCCGCGGGCGACGAGCGCTCTGGGGGCGAGAGGCGGAAGGGTTAGACAGACCGTTCACGCCACGGGCTGCTCTATTGTTTTATTTTAATGTTCGCGTTTTATACTTCGTCGGCCGTTTCGTACGTAGTGGCATGCGTGTTATATCTTCCGGCATTCAGGCAGCGCGGTAAGTCGAGGATGTACGTTTGAAAACCCATCACACTCTCTTGATTGCCATAACTGTGTGGTGATCTATAATTCAACTACAGAGGAATATGATAATATATTAAAATATTCGTTTTAATACATGATTTGTTTGCATATGCAAAACTTCAGCGTCTTGGCGTCGAGGAAAAATAATGGTTGTTGGAAACAAGAAGAAAACAATATTTGATGTGGATGAAATTCACGGTATTGGTTGAATGAACTTGAATACCATTTCCGTTTTGAATTTAACATCGCTCAAAGATTAAATCCTTGTTGAATAGATTATTTGTAGCTATTTGTATTAGGAGACAAATTACATCATCACTCAGTATTTCATCTCATTCCGAATCTGAAGAAATAGTTTTGTGAGATAGGCGTGACAATCAAGCAATACATGTCAACTAAAGTAAATTATAAACATTAATAGATCTCATTCAAAACTACGCTTAGATAGCATAAACATGTAGAAAATTGGAGGTAACAATATTATTGTGTTAAGCGTTACTTAGTTTTTAATCAATATACCATATTTACATCTATTTTACTTGCATGCATTAGTTTTAATATCTGAGTCGAATTTGGGGTTAGCATTGAGAATCTATCTCTTACGAGAATCGTATCTGCGTAATCTAGTGTTCATGGCAAACATGATTTATTTGGAGCTCCTACCCACTAACTTACGCCTTTACTTTCGAAACCAAAACTAGAAGTGTTAAACAGCACGTACTTTCTCGCTCGAAGCAGTAGATCCTCAGGTCGTGAGCGACCTCCGGTGATCAATTTATGGATATGTTCAGCAGATACGGCTGCCACCCATTTATACATTAGTTCTTTCTACTTTCCCTCTTGTTGCTGCTATCATATTCCTCCACTTCGCTCCGTCCTCAGTCGCTCGGACCTCAGAATTCCAGTCTAGCCCTATTGTAATCTTAATTTCATCTGACCACCTTGTTTTCCTCCTGCTTCTGCCTCTGCATCTGGAAATAGACCATAGCATTAGATCCATCTCCAAAGAAACCTCTGTTCCCATCGGATGTCCGAAATATCGCAGTTTAAATCTGGTGGCTACAGCTACTAACGAAGAGCTCGGTTGAATTTCCCGTAGAATAGATGTGATTGTCCGCTTAGCTGTCCATAGAACTATAAGCATCTTTCTCCACGTCCACATTTCAAACGCGTCTAGTTCTCTTCGGTCTTCTTTCTTAAGTGTCGAGCTTTCACAACCGTAACAGGAAAAGCACAACTGGAAACACTATGGTTCTCGCCCGTACTTTCACGCAAAGTTACGCACAAAGTACTCATATTTAAAAAATAAAAAAAAAATCTTTAAGGAATCTATCTTTGAGGAACAGATTTTTACCAAGGGAAGAATCACTATCTTCATAACAGTAGTTTTAGGAAGACGCCGAAAAAAAATTGAATTTTTACAATTTTCGAAAAATCAGTTTTCAACGAAAATCAGACCTGCACAATACTGTTAAATGTCCTTCACACTATCCAACAACAGAACTTAATAAAAAACGATTGAGCTATTATCTTTGAAAATTTTGAAAATATTCTAGGTGCTTTATGTCTGTAAAGTACTCCCCAAAATTCAAATATCAGTTTCAAATTCAAGAGGCTTCAACATCAGCCAGATCGATTGGGGAATATCAATTTTGGAGAAAATCAGTTGTACGCTTTAGCCGCTAATGTTGTTCGCAGACGGACAGACGTACAGACGGACAGACGTACAGACGGACAGACGGACAGACGTACAGACGGACAGACGGACAGACGGACAGACGGACAGACTGACAGACTGACAGACGGACAGACGGACAGACGGACGGACGGACGGACGGAGGGACGGAGGGACGGAGGGACGGAAGGACGGAGGGACGGAAGGACGGAGGGACGGAGGGACGGAGGCGTCGGAGGGACGGACGGAAGGACGGAAGGACGGAGGGACGGAGGCGTCGGAGGGACGGACGGACGGACGGACTCTTTGCCTTCATTCGAATGTTAGGTATCAAGGACCCACAAAACCTGAATTCCGGTTACACCACGTGTTAGAATTTTTTCCTAAATATAACAACTTGACCAGTGCCCTGACAAAGAGTTTTTCGGCCGAAGATTCGCTGTTTTACGGGCAGGTTTATATAACTTTCTCTCTTTTGCGTAAGCGGTGGCAAGAAAGTAAAAATACGTAATAAATAACAATTACTTTAAATGTTTACTAAAGAAAAAAATTGACAAACATTTTGCTCGATATTCACACGCTAATACATAGCCTTTGAAAACCGAAAGTTGGCATGGTCATTGAATTTAAACGAAATAGCTTAACGAAATGCATCTATAGCAAATGACTATTTATAATAATTTTCATACCAGTTGTTTCATTAAATGAGCATTCTATTGATTAAGTATTTAAATATTTCTAAGGATCATTTGGCTGTGCTGTAAATACAATGAATATACAAGTAAATAAACAAAAAGAAAGAAAACATTTTCCTAATTTAATATCAGCCATCTGTCTCCCCCAAATAAACATCAATACAAATGAAATAAAATATGACAATAATAAGTCTTTTTTAGTTTTATGTATTATAAAAGCGACATTTATCTCAAAGAGTATGTTTATTACTCCAAATTTTATTTTCGTAGTTCAAAATAGTTGTCATTCAACTGTTTTTGAGAAACTGTGAATAGCGTCTCTTATCAGCAGCCCCTATGGCACGAGCTATATCCGTTCTATTGTATACGTTACAGATTTCAGAGACTAGAATATTGCCGTAAGTGTCATTTGTCCAGTGGCACCGTAATTGATATAAGGGAACTGAAGAAAGACATTGAGAATTTAGGCTTTTATTTATTCGTGATTTATTTTTAAATACTCATTTAATTACACTCAATTTCATATCATTATAATTAGGAAAGGTTTAGAAACAGATATCTTGAAAATTCTTAATACTTAATGCAAGCAAGATGTCTTGGTAAATACAAAAAAAATTTTCTTTATTCCATTTAAATATATACTTTAATTTGAAAGTGTAACTGAGCATTGAGTACACGTGTCAACCAATAGTTGTAATAAACTATCACTGAAATAATATATAATTAAACAGAAAATGAGCAATTATTGATTTTTTAAGGAGCAGTAACATGTTATGTAACGTGAAGTAACATGTTAACAGTAACTATTCTGTTGTTTTAAAAAATAGTACCAAAGCAAATTCCAAAACCTGGAAATCAACACAACTCATTTTAGATTTATTAAGTGCAAACGCTAGATGAAATAATAATAATAATAATAATAATAACAATAATAATAAATAATAATAATAAATAATAATAATAATAATAATAATAATAATAATAATAATCAGTACCAAAATTTGCAAATTTTCATAGCAAAGAATCGTTGTTTCGTACTTTAATTGACTCCTACATTGATGCGGTTTACAAACATTTTGCAATTTTAAGCTCCTTTCGTTTTTGTTGACATATTTATAATCCCTGTCAATTTTCTCTAATTCAGGTTTTGCAATTGATTTTATATTCAAACTGTTATTTATTATTTCTGTTGCTCCTAGAATTTCTAATATTTGAATTCAACTACCTTAAATGTGCTGAGCATATTTTTAGTATTTATATCATTACATTTTCATAGTAACTAGTTCACTAAAATGACCTTATTCTGAGTTATAATACTATCAAATTTTGAAGCAGTAAATCTCTACATTCATTATATTTATTATCTTATTAATAATTATGTATTTAAACTCATTGTTTAACTTAATTATTTTTATAATATAAAATACCACCATAAGATAGTACTGGGATGAGAGAAATCGGATGTACTGACAAGCCAGATACAAATCCATTGCCTGCTACATTTTCCGCATCAATTGAACCGATTTTAACTCTTAGATTGTAGAAGAGAAATTCAAGCCAAAGTATCACCATCCTGAGAAACGCTTATCGCAATAGCAAAATATTTAAGTGATGGATCTCTGCAGTCACTTCCGAAATTCGCCCGTAACGAGTCTGCAATTCGCGTGTCCCCTTTAACCCGGCTCGCTCGCTTCGGCAATGCGTCCTCCCCTCTTCCCTCTCTCCCTCCACGCCCCCCCCCCCCCCCCCCCGCCAGCGCCATTCCAGATTCTAAACACAGACACACGACGTCGGCGTGCGACACCGAAGCCAGTGGACTAATAGCGAGACACTGCGAAGAGCAACGCTTTTTACGGCCCGGGAGATGTATCACACGTCGGCTTATCCTAAGGCCGGCGACGCGGTGCGGAGCGGCGCGGCGCGGTGGCGGCGGCGGCGGCAGCGACTGAGGGCCAGCGCGACGAGTTCGAAGCTGCTGCTGCCCCTCACTTTCAACGAGTCATAAAAACGCTCTCATATCCTTTGCGCAAACGACGCACCGCGCGCCGCCCCGCCCCGCCCCGCCCCGACGCACGTGGCTGGCGCCGCCGGGGATCGTATTTTCCAATTAGCTCCTCTTGTGCGTTTTGGTCGCGTGAAAATTTCATAAATCAGATTTCAGTCCGCGCCACGGCTCTCGCGCGAGGCAGACGCCCCCGCGGACCACGTCCCACCCGCGCGCGTTCTGCTCGCGAGCTGGCGCCCACGCCCCCCACCCGCCCTCCTGCTCGGAGTCGAACGCACCCCGCTCGTCCTCTCTCCCCTACCTTCACTTCCTCTAATCGGCCGCCTCCCTCTTTCCGCACTCGTCTCTTCCTTTCTCTCGCCTTCTCTCCTCTCATTCGTTTTTTGTTCACCACTCAAACTCTCTTTGTGCACCCTTTACCTTTACCCTACTCTCATCTTCTGCCCTCTCTCTCTCGCTCTTTTCTCTCTCTTCTCTCTCTTCTCTCTCTCTTCTCTTCTCTCTCTCTTCTCTCTCTTCTCTCTCTCTTCTCTCTCTTCTCTCTCTCTCTCTTCTCTCTCTTCTCTCTCTCTTCTCTCTCTCTCTCTCTTCTCTCTCTCTCCCACTTCTTCCTCGCACTCGTTCTAGTTGAACGCTCAAGCCCTGTTCTTGTTCCTCTGCCCCTTCGCTTTATTCCCTATCTTTTGGCCCCTTTTCTCTCCCACCCTCTCTTTCTTTCGCCCACTTTACCTCCCTTTCACTTTTGTTCTCATTGAACACTTGAAAACTCCCTTCATAAACTCCAGTCCTTCGCATTACTCCCTCCCCTTCTCTCCCTTTAATTTGGTCAATCTCCTTTTTTCTCTCTCTCTCTCTCTCTCTCCTGCGTTTTATACAATACATACTCATAATTTTGCTCTTCTGCATACAGTTCTCTCTCTTGTCTTATCACCTTTTCTCCTTTGTCCTTTGCTTCAGTCACTCTCACTTTACTTCTCTCTCCCCTTATCTTTTCGTTGCCTATTTCCAACTCATTATCAATACCTCTATTTGACTTTCATCTTTCCTCACTCATTCGCACTGCTCAGGCTCACCCAGAATTATTCTTTACTTTCCCATTCCTTCTTCTTCATTCACCCTTCTTCATTCTCGGTTTTCCCTTTTATTCATTTCCCTTCTTCCTTTCTGGACTCCTTTGTCAGTCTCACTTGAATAGCATCACTTTCGCTCACATTTGTTTTCTTTTTAATGTTCATTTTCTCATGCCATAACTTTCCCATTTTACTTTCTCTCCCCGCCATCATTTTCATTTGAACAACGTGTTCTATTCCTCCCACTCTCTTCCCCTCTCTCTCTTGAACATTTGAAGCTTAATGAAGGTAGTGCTAAAAAATTTAACGCGAATGTAGTGGAAAATCTTTTTGATGTGCTGGTTTTTGTTTCGAAAACAACATGAATATTCTATCACCTGCGCTCGGAAGAACATTTTCAGGGTTGTAATATGTCACATTTCCAAATGTTAATGCGTCTCACTTCGAACGTATATCTATATTTATACCCAGATTCAGCGCGCAATGTGCCAGAGGATTATTTGCTGTTTCATAATGAAGGTTAGTCCAGTTCTGATTGACACTTGTTATTTCACGCCATTGTGAAAACATGATTACTTGAATAAAAGATAAATGCGAACGCCACGCGGATTTTGTGTGGACATCGATTCTGTCCCCATATTGCATAAACGAATAGAAACAAAAAACAATCTCTGCGCCTCTTGCATGAAGTTATACACATATTTATTTTAGAACATTAACTTGTAATACTTTGTTACAATATGCAAATTATCTCAGGGATAAGACAATGCGATTTTAGAACTACCGGTTTTAAATATTACCTTAGCAAATCTACATTCATTTTACATCAGGTAGGACATACAATACTAATGGGTTTTTACATTTTTGATGCAGTAAACAGTTTCAAACCTCGAAGAAAGGAAATCACCAGCGTCAAACGTTTTTTATTATCGATTCTATAAATTTTAAATCCATTTATGATTATTACATTAACATTGATTTAAATATGTTCTTCTTCCACTTTCTCTTGATATACTGAGCATATTCTAAGATGATCCCTTGTTTTACGTTCAGACACAGTTGTAAATATAACGTCACTGTGCACACGTTTCTTCGAGCTCTCCATGGATGAAAATTCATTTTCTATTACTCGTGACCAAAATTTTCAAATGTTGCTAATTACACTTTGTTGGTACGTTTATTCGTCATCTTATTCATGACGTTTGTTAAAAGGGTGGGGGTAAGGATTCCGGAGCTAAAGAAAATGTGCAGATTATGCATTTCCCCATATATTGCATTATTTTACTGTCACGTCTCCTGTTTCTGTGCGGTAAATAAACGAAATAAACATGAAGTTGATTTCATTAATATCAAACCAATGAACTTCATCATACGAGTCAGAGAACACAGGAGCAGATCAAAAAACAGACTAACGTTTTTAGGCAATTTTAACCATTAGAATATGAATCTATAGAATATGAATTAGAATCTTTAGAACATGAAAAATTACATATTATTTAACATTTCATCGAATTTTAAAGGTAAGTATAGAAGTATGTATAAATAAATCGTCGCTGTTTAACACTTCATAAGCAGTGTAGATATTCTTATGTATCCAAATACTCTCAAAACAACTTAAATAATTACACGAAAGATATATTTTAGAAATGTACATCATTCCGTCATTTTGTCGGAAAAGCGTTGAGGTTGTTGCACAAAATCAAGTGTATACTTAAAATTGTTATTGGAATAAGATAGAATTAGCTTACGTATTTATAGTGCGCTCATTAATGGACCACTGGACTTATTTTAGGAACCATTAAAGACATTTACAAAGCAAAAATCTGTTTAGAGTAAAGTCAGGAGTAAAAGGAAAGGACTTTTCCAATATAATGCAAAAATGAAGATGGTAAGTCTCTTGAAAAAAATCGAAATAAGTAAATGAGTTTTATACTTGATTTACCCTAAGAAGCGATGAACTTGCATATTTTAGAAAATTCTTGTAAATAATGCGAAGTTTTCAACGAAATAAATATATGATTATTTCAGTGATTATTTTGTGAAAATGTATAATTAAATAAGATAATTTGAATACAAATCCTGAGAAAACAAGTGCTCTAATAATCAATGGCTCATTATTGTGAGCTTATAACTGTAATCAGTTTCGTAATAAGTATTATTATAACACAAGTGTTCTAAAATTTCATGACCAGCTTATTAACTTCTGTCAAGAACGTTTGACACCTTTTCTGTGATTAAGAGTCAAAAAACAAATTAAAAGTGCAGCGTACTGAAATTATAACAAAGAGTTAAACGCAATAGCACGTTGTACGAAATGCATGTGTAATATCTTACAATATTTAGTAAATAACGATTTAGTGTTCTTGTAATGTTCATGTATTTTAATATTAAGTTGTTGTCATTTAACTGCCATGAAACAGAAAAAAGTATTTAAAAATCATCTCAGAAATTGATAATTAAATGAAATTGTTCCGGATCGCTCTTGTGCATCAACAAAGGTTCACATTTGAAACAACGTGAAAACATTTAAATCGTACGAGATTTTCAAGATATTATCACCAATTATAATCTTCGAGCAAAAATATTTCTATGAAGGTTCCATTTTTTTAATGTATAAACGAACCCCGTTTGAATAAATTCGACTGTCACCTAATCTAACTGATAGTAAAATTACTAATTTTTGTTTCGTGCATCAGAAAGCAGATGTAGAAGGCTGTACTACTTCTAAGTTTCGAAAATGCTTTCCCAAACTTAAAATTAGACGAATATCTTACAATTTAGGAGTAAATACGTGATGATATCCACGTTACAATAGCGTATATTCCAAAAAACGTGAAGATTCTACAATATTTAATTCTCTTCTAGTTCTACTAAAAAAATTTAAAATCTCTAAATATAAAAAAATGAAATAATACAATGGCAGGGTAATTAATCAACATCCCCACTTAGCATCCTGAAGTGCAAGGTTGTGTAATTTTTCAGCGCCCGTCACGTTTGTCGCCTTCGAGTAGTAACTGCTGAGTGCCCAGTACGCAAACCTGATCTGTGGCCGAGAGACAAAAGAATTTTGGTGACCTACATCATGGCCAAAAAATGACCAATAAAATCCTCTTGAAATGTTTTTAAAATACCCTAAAAACCAAGAAAAATTATGCAAAATATTCTAACAAAACCAGTTCGTAGGAGCAGTTCAAACTGATGGGTATGTTACTGAATAATCGAGGCTTCATTCTTTCATTAAATTGAATTAATTCATCAGATTGCAAACTTTTGGTTTGGATTGTTCTTTACCAGTAAATCTCTGTCTTTAGTTATCCCGAAATCGGCTGACCCGACAATGGCTCTGATAGGCGTCACAGGAACCTGTGACGGATTACAGACTTACAACGGTTGACATCACAGTTTCTGAGCGAAGAAATGGAATAGGCTATTGAAAATTTCTGTGAAGAATATTTGTTGCATCTCGTTAATATTATTTTTAGCAATAACAATTAAAATTATATTAATATCCAACGAATCAGTGAAAAATGATTCCAAATGACAGAAAAAGGTAAAAAAATTACTTAATATTCGAAATATCGAAAAATGCAAAAACATGTCATATAAAAACTGTTAATTTGCTTTTGGCAAAACATAAAATTAATGTCTGCACTAAAGGCATTGTTCTAAAGTGAAAAAGAAAAGAAATACATGTCATTCAAGCACGTCCCCTAGATAAGTCTCAGGCATGACGAGTGGAGATAAGCCACAACAACGGGCGCAGATTCAACAAGAATGGAGTACAATAGCAGCGAGAGCCGCACAAGAAAGAGATGGAATGGACAAGTCCAATGAGTGAAGTGTAGACGAAAGGAGAAAGCGATTCCAGGATTAGAGAGACGGAAAACATATAGTAAAGGTGAGAAACGTGGAAGAGGAGCAAAAGAAGAACAAGATTCAGCAAGGAGGGCAAAAATGTACAAAAACGTAGACGGGAGATTACATATATGTGAGTGGAAGGTGCGTCCGTTCGCTCCATATTCAACGATACATAATCCCCCGAAAATCCGCCTGCGGTAGTAGAGTAGGCCATAAACTAATAACAGTACCATAATTGTAACGTTTCACTCATTCCTCTCACGATCCACATACGTTTCCGTTTTATAATTTTCACATTACACAATATTATAAATAGCAAACTGTTAACATCGAAGAGAGGTTCAGAGATGAGGTAAAGTTCCATTAGAAACGATAACGACTGTATAAAAATGAGTATTATTGATATGGACACGGTGAGAATTGATGATCATGACGTGATTGAGTCGAGTTTTAATCATTGGTGTGAGATTTATGTACAGTGCAGAAATTGAATGATGGAAGAGAATTAGGTTGGCAAGTGTTTCATGAGCACCAATATCAACAATACAATGGTTATAGTCATGAGATTGAAACTTATCCCACAGGACTGATAGTCGATCCCGGTAAAGAAATCCGTAACTTTAAGACACTACGTTTATGTTGCGTATTCACCTATTTCTGTTGGGTAATTTTCCACTCTATATTTTACTCTTCAAAAAAACAGCATGACCTCATCTGGATATCAGTAACTGCACGTGTCGTTAAAGTCGCATTGTCTTAACTTGTCTTACAGAAGCGCTCAATCTTCATCTTAAGAAATTAGATAGTTAAGGCTGGAAAAATTATAATCCTTTCCTCAAACAGTTTACATATTTCAAACAAACAAAACGTTAATGACGTCTTCTAAATGTGTCATATTAGGAAAAGTTTGAGGACCCACGACGGGATATATAAACTTGTCTGTTGGGGAACATAACCATTCAGCTCGAGCAACCAGTCGAATCTACATCCCCCAGCAGCATGAAGACTCTCGTGTTTCTGTGCTTGGCCGTCGCGACTGTGATGGCGGTGGAGAAGTACCCCGACCAATGGGACAACTATCCAATCGACGACGTACTCAAGAACGACCGAATATTGGTGGTGTACATCAAGTGCTCCCTTCAGGACACTCCGTGCTCCAATAAGGTAAGAATATCCAATTTAATAAGTAATTCTTAATAAAGGAAAGACCTAAATTTGTTTTGTGTAGGACTAACAATTTAATACTACAGAATTCAATCAAAATATTCTCGTAGCAATTTTAAAAAAGAAAACGTGCCATATTAAATGTACTTCTAATTTCTAATATTACTCAATTATGTAATGAGAATACATTGAAAATACAAATTAATAATTGCCAAGCAAAGGTTTCGTAATCGAAACTACATCCACATTATTGAAATAAACGAATATAATGGATTCAGCGTACATTAGTTTGATGTCTCGCAATGCAAGGGCGACAGTTTATTGAAAGCACGTCTTGATTCTCAAGATCTGCTGGCGAGCCTGGCTTGCACCGGTTGCAAATCCTTGCCCACCATACTGTTTCCACACCGAGCTCTCTTGAGGGAGCGCAAGCGCAGCAGCAATTGCCTTGCAAGCGGCGCAAGCCAGGCTTGCTGGTGAGCGCCGAAGGAGCGTAACGCGCGTGTTTCGTGCAGGAGGCGGAGCGCCTGCGCCAGTACCTGCCCGAGGCCATCCGCACGGGCTGCGAGCGCTGCACCGACAAGCAGAAGGAGCTCGCGCGCTACGTCATCCGCTTCCTGCGCGAGCACAAGCCGCAGGAGTGGGCCTCCATCGTCAGCAAGTACGACCCCACGGGCGAGCTCAGGGCCAAGTACGAGCACTTCCTCAAAGCCTAGCCCCACTCACCCCTCTCAAATGCTAGCCGCGCCGACAGACTCATGGAATTGTTCTTCACGTGTACTTTTTCTTTATTTTTAGATATTTAGATCATGAAGCAATTAAAGGATTAAAAAAATCAAAATGAACATTTTTAATTCAATATTTCATGCACTTCCTCCTCTCTCTTAAACAAGACACCTGTTTCCTTGTGATCGATATACCCTCGACAATGGAACAGATAAATCAATCATATGCTATCATTCCATTTTTTGGGTAATGTGCGTTTTAAACACACTGCACACAACTGCAATTTTAATAGCTGACTTCGCATAAGTCTTCCACCATAAAAAGACTTCTGCTTCCTCTCATAAAAGCCTTCTTTTCCCCATATGTTACACATATTTTTACTGATTTTTACTATATCCTTGTAAATCAAATAAAATCAAAACACTGCTAGTAATAGCATCCATTTTATTCTTCTCTGCAAGTAGTACGTCAATACCATAAATACAATATTCTTTGTAAAATAATATTATTTTATGCAAACGATAAACTCTGTAATGTTACTTTATAGGTTACAAAACATGATTTACTACAACATATTTTTAAGAGCTTGGAATTAACACTTTCATTGAAATGCATTACAAACGTTTTCTAATTTTAATCTTCTTCAATTTTCATTGGTAACTTTAGCATCCATACACTGGTGTGCTTCTGTTCTTGTATACAGGGAGATGATTTGATAAACTAAAATTGTACAAATTGCTTTCGGAGCTGAACGTTAAACATTTCAAACGTTTCCGAATTGGGATTTGTATAACTCAGTTGATATATCGGCGTGGTAAATTTTATTACATAAAATTAGTAATGATTATCCTGGATATCCAAGGTGGTTATCGACTGAAACCTTTTGTCTTGAGGTTCGAATATCACCCTTGGAGTAAGAAACTCTCCCTTTTGGTGTGTATATATGTCATGAAAGACGTCCAATTTTGAAGAGTTCACGAGTGTTTAATGTAATGTTTAAGAGTAGTTGATGGATAGATCTCTTAAGTATGGGTGTGAAAGTGGTGTTTAAAAACAAATGTGCTGCCGTTTTAAATAGAATTGATTCTTATTACATAAATTGAAAGTCTCCACAATGAATTTGTAGAACCGGTGACCAAAATAACTCCACATTTGTCAACGAAAACCTTCCCATTCACCAGAGAGAAGCTATTTAGACACTTTCTGGGCTGTCGCGAATCTTTGAACTATTTTAGAATGCAAGAGACGGATGCGATTGCAGACGAATGAGTAGAAGTAAGGACTGGGTGGATTTTAGACCCCGCGCAATCGGCGAGATAGCAAGGATTGAGGTGTGGTGAAAGAAAGATGAAGACTCAGGTGATCAGGGAGTAGAGGGCGGGCACCGTCGCGTTCGTGGGTGTGCGGGCAGAGCTGAGGGCTTTGTTGAGGCGAGGGGAGAAGGGTTCGACGCCGACAACGGGGCCCATGGCTGGTTGTGGGGGCGCTAATCAATCATCGACATCTCGCCGCCGGCGGTCGGGAGGGCGACGGCGCGGGCGTCTGCGGAGACGACAAGGGAGTTGTGGGAGGTTGGGGCGGGGGTGGTAATGCTCGTTGCAGAGGCGGGGCGGGGCGGGGAGGGCGGTTGGATTGGGCGACGACAACGTTGTGAGCGGCAACGGCGGCGGTGTGGGCGGCGGTGTGAGCGGGGGTGGCGTGAGTGGAGGGGCCGAAGAGGGCGGCGGGAGAACGTCAAATCGACGGTGGAGGCGGTTGCGGAGGCGGCTTGGGCGGAAGGGCCGAAAGGAGCGGTGGGAGTGAAGAGGGAGGCGGGGGGGGCGGGGGCGACGGCGAGGCGCCTAGGGCCGAAGGCGCGGCTCAATTTCCCGCCGCTGTCCTCGCCCTCTCGTCTTTCGCTCTCCACAGCCCTCGGAGCGCTCCGCGACGAACCGAACACCCTCGCCGGATGGGCGACGCGCAAATGGAAAGCATCATTTTCTCTACGGGGTACCCTTTCATTTACCTTAAATTTGGGGCTCGAGTGTTTGGCGAAATATCTAAGTTGATTGAATGGGATATTACGAGGACAGTTTTGGCATTCTTCCGCTTGCATTCGTTAAGAGCGAGAGATTATCGAAGTGAATATCTGATGTGCTTAACCTAAAGTAATACAAATGTAAAAAATTTTCTATTTCACATCTGCATGAAAATGCAATGATTCAAGAACAGACACACTCTAACTTTATTGTATTTTTCTTACTACTACATTCGTTACAATTGCATACATTAAGATCAATCTCAATTTTTAGACATTCTTAACAATTCTCATCTCTTCAAAATTCTATATTTATCACCACAATCGTGCGAAAGAAAACGAAATATCACAAATATCAGTAGATTATACATTCTCCAACAGAGATAAGAGAATCTTAAAACTAGAGAGCATCCCGATGCATACTTCAAATCCTAGCCCATGACATATTAAATAATGCTTCGTAACATATGAAGCATAATTTAATATTCTTGATTCATTTTTAACACTTAACTCGTAATAAAATTAATTGGTTTAATTAACTTGTATAAAATAACAATAATACTATTAGTTCCAATGCTTTATGAGTGGAATTAAATATTGTAACGAATATTGCATCACCTGCCGAAGTCGCTGCGCGTGGATTGCGTCACCTGCCGCCGCCACTCCCCTTCCCCCGAACTAGACGGTTCCGGACAATCCGCGAGCCGCGGAGAAATGCCGAGAATGAGCCAGGCGCCTCGAGACAAGCGCCGTGCGGGTATAAATGCTACGCTGCCGGCGGCCGCGAGTCACTCAGACAGAAGTCAGTTAGTTTAGTGAGAAAGAGTTACAGAAGTCAGTCAGTAGTGAGCAGTAAGACGTCAGTCCGTCAGTGTGTCCGAAGTGGAAGCTGTGCTGGGAAGTGTGCATTGCGGTGAAGAGTGGTGCAGTGGTTGAACAGCAGTCAGCAGTCTGAAGTCTGCAGTGGAAGCTGAGCTGTGAAGGGTGCATCGCGGTAAGCAGTGGTGCAGTGGGGAAACAGCAGTCAGCAGTTTGAAGTCTGCAGTGGAAGCTGAGCTGTGAAGTGGGCATCGCGGTAAACAGCAGTGCAGTGGACCCTGGTGTGCGCAGTGAAGTGTGGTCTGCGCAAGGAATTGTGGTCTGCACAGGGGAATTGTGGTCTGCACAGGGGAATTGTGGTCTGCGCAAGGAATTGTGGTCTGCGCAGGGAAATTGTGGTCTGTGCAGGGAATTAGGGTCAAGTGTAGTGGACCGTGGACAGTGCATGGACTGACTGATACTGTAGAAGAAGAGAACTGTTTAAATAAATAGTGTGTAAGAAGAGAACTGTTTAAATAAATAGTGTGTAAGAAGAGAACTGTTTAAATAAATAGTGTGTAAGAGGTGAACTGTGTAAATAAATCAAGAGAACGGAGTCGTGTGTAACAGTGTAAATAATTAAGTGTAATATATCTGTAAATAGACCAAGTAGTTTTTAGTGTCAGTAGATTTTAGTGTTTAGTTGTTCCCGAATAAACCTTCTTTGTTTAAATAATATTTGTTGGTTTTAATTCACCACGGAGAAACGTTACAATATGTTTCCTGGTGTTTCATTAATATTTCTTCTTGTTTGTTACGTTTTTCGTCACTGTCATTTATTTGTTCTACAATGATAAATTACTTTCACAAAATACTTGTTTTACTTCTAAAATTACTTTATTTAGTTCAAGAAAATTTCATTTATTTCAGTTTTAATTGTTATTTCTACTTTGAAATAATCCAAGTGGTTCATTATATTGTACTATCCGTACTCTGTGTCAAATTAACTCTGAGTTCCTTACTTATGTAAATGTAACGAGTGAATTTACACTTGAGTGCAGCGTGATTCTAATTCACATTGCCCAAAAAATGGAATGATAGCATATGATTGATTTATCTGTTCCATTGTTGAGGCTATATCGATCACAAGGAAAGAGGTGTCTTGTTTAAGAGAGAGGAGGAAGTGCATGAAATATTGAATTAAAAATGTTCATATTGATTTTTTTAATCCTTTAATTGCTTCATGATCTAAATATCTAAAAATAAAGAAAAAGTACACGTGAAGAACAATTCCATGAGTCTGTCGGCGCGGCTAGCATTTGAGAGGGGTGAGTGGGGCTAGGCTTTGAGGAAGTGCTCGTACTTGGCCCTGAGCTCGCCCGTGGGGTCGTACTTGCTGACGATGGAGGCCCACTCCTGCGGCTTGTGCTCGCGCAGGAAGCGGATGACGTAGCGCGCGAGCTCCTTCTGCTTGTCGGTGCAGCGCTCGCAGCCCGTGCGGATGGCCTCGGGCAGGTACTGGCGCAGGCGCTCCGCCTCCTGCACGAAACACGCGCGTTACGCTCCTTCGGCGCTCACCAGCAAGCCTGGCTTGCGCCGCTTGCAAGGCAATTGCTGCTGCGCTTGCGCTCCCTCAAGAGAGCTCGGTGTGGAAACAATATGGTGGGCAAGGATTTGCAACCGGTGCAAGCCAGGCTCAGCAGCAGATCTTGAGAATCAACACGTCTTTCAGTAAACTGTCGGTCTTGCATTGCGAGACATCAAACTAATGCACGTTAAATCTATTATATTCGTTTATTTTAATAATTTAGATGTAGTTTCATTTTGGAAACCTTTGCTTGGCAATTATTAATTTGTATTTTCAATGTATTATCATTACGTAATTGAGTAATATTAGAAATTAGAAGTACATTTAACATGGCACGTTTTCGTTTTTAAAATTGCTACGAGAATATTTTGATTGAATTCTGTAGTATTACATTGTTAGTCCTACACAAAACAAATTTAGGTCTTTTCTTTATTAAGAATTACTTATTAAACTGGATATTCTTACCTTATTGGAGCACGGAGTGTCCTGAAGGGAGCACTTGATGTACACCACCAATATTCGGTCGTTCTTGAGTACGTCGTCGATTGGATAGTTGTCCCATTGGTCGGGGTACTTCTCCACCGCCATCACAGTCGCGACGGCCAAGCACAGAAACACGAGAGTCTTCATGCTGCTGGGGGATGTAGATTCGACTGGTTGCTCTAACTGAATGGTTATGTTCCCTAACAGACAAGTTTATATATCCCGTCGTGGGTCCTCAAACGTTTCCTACGCTGCAACATTCACAAAGACTAATCGTTAAATAACGTAGATGATATTGGATTACGGAAACGCGTCAGAAGAGAGGATTATAATGGCTTACTACTTTAACGACCCAACGACGTTTTTGTGATGAAAGTTAGACAAAGCGTCTTTAGCGTTACGTGGAGTTATTGTTAATGATACAAGGAAGATATACAAACAATTAGAATGTGTGCTTTTGTAATGGAAGATGAGGCAATGCGTCTTTAATGATACGTGTAGATATTGATAACAGGATCAGTAAATCACCCAAATAAGGAACTTCTCGAGAGGAAAAAATGTAGCAGTGGAAAATTACGAAAGGGAATTAGTGGAATACGCAACATTACATACCCTTAGTGTCTCAACGTTAACTATTCGTGACCCGAATCTTGGGCCAGCGCTGTCAAATCCCTGAGTAGTCCCAGAGACTTAGATCCGTCATTTGTCCGCTCATGGTACATTTATCAACTTTGTAACTCCATGGATGGTCCAAATAGCAATAGGCTGTCTATCACCCGAAATCGTCTTGACCTGTTACTTTTTCTCCTTCACTGTTCTATTCACATCCGAAGTTTCGCAATCCCTTTTCCCCTTCTGCCCTTCTTCCTTCTCTCCACTCATCTCGTTTTCCGCCTTTCCCTTTTTTCGTTCGGCTCTTCTTCTTCATATAGCCCTCAGATTTTCCTTCTTTCGCCAGCTCATGTCGTATCTCTCCTTTTGCAGGTTCTAAGCCCATTGTTCTCACTGTCCTCGACGTCGTCTCCACCCACAACACTTCGCCCTCAGAATCTCGCCACTCCCCCAGGCGGTCCTTTCCCGGTCTGCATAGCGCGTTCAACATTCGCCCCCCGAGCACAGCCGACGGCCGCTTTACACTTCAGGAGGCCTTGCTGGACGGGCTTTGATTAATTAACCCGTCATTGTATTATTTTGTGGGTATTTAATTTTAAATATTCTTGACACCTCAACACTTTTTGGATGTTTTAGTGGGAAATAATTATACGAGTCGTCGTCACCAACAATATTGTTTATAACAATAGAAACTTTCGATGGCTTAGCGATCATCATCAGTTTTCTGCTGTATGGAAGCCACAAAAACGACTATTACATACAGCAGAAAAATGATGATGATGCCTAAAGGGCAGCTTACTAAAATAGCAGTTTATTTATTAAAATAGCAGCTTTCGATGGCTCAGCCATTAATAAATAATATTGTTGGCAATAACGACTCATATAATTGTTTCATTGGAATGCTAACGAAAACCACAATACCAATATTTTAGTGGGACCCGAAAATGAATGCAATATAGTAGAATGTACTACTTCTTTCAAATATTTTGCTTTTATAATGCGAATTTCCACATGCAGTTCGAATGTAATGCGTTATTATCCGAATGAAAGGTATTATTTATTAAAATACCCTTTCTCTTCTTGACCGAGGACTGTTAGGATGGAAGGCATAAGATTGAAAGGGGTTAAACTTAACAAATTTTGTATTGGTTTTCACCTTAAAAATTTCACTTTGTTCCCTTCACTTTACTGAATTTAACCTCATATTGACGTTCTCGTGCACTACAAGATGAAACGACGGCTACTTTAGTTTATTTGATTGCAACTCGCCCAACAAAAGAAAGAATTGGACAAATGTTTGCAGATTTTATTAATTTTAATATTATTAATATTTAGGGTGGATTTATATCACCAATTAAGTTAATAAGAGCAAATCATAACACGTCTAGAACGTATTCTCTTTCATTTAAAGAAATTTAACGAAATTTGACTTAACAGAATGCATAAAACCCTGACTGTGCGACCCCTGGTATTTTAAATATATGGATACATTGTATTTCATGTAGTCGGGAAGCAAGTTATGCATGTTACGGAGCATTATTCCGCAGCTACGAATTTTATGTCCTTGTTTTGTAGGACAGCATCCAAAGTTCCTTTAACCGACGGGCCCATACTGTCCGAAGTGAGAGGGCAGTATTGCATGTTTCATTCATAAGATATGTGCTGTCCTCACGTTGCTATTCTATGTGATCATTTCATTGATTTCAGTGTTCGTATTTGACATTTCTACATCTTTCTGGAGTCTGTAACCCCCCCTGATGAGACTTATTTACCATTTAAATTACCATATTTATGCTCCCCCTCCCATGATATCGCTCGTAAGTCATTATCGGTCAATTCAATTTCTAGGACCCCACGTGACTCGTTAGTTCATCGGCTCTGCATTAAAGGAAGACAGCCAGGACACCAAACGCGCTGTCTCTGCAGCCCATAAACCCATGAACCCCTCACTTTACTTTTTCTCACACACACAGTTACCGGTAAGGGGAAAGAATTAGAGATAGGATTGAAGTCGAAGGTCATGTATAGTGATAAAGGGAAGAAACCTCCTAACACCAATATCCACGCCTTATATGGAATCCGAATCCACAACCTCTGTGTAACATGGTAACATGGTAACTGTGTAACACGGCGCAAATGATGTCAGTGATGTGTAGCTCATTTCTGCAGGTTCTGCTTTAACGGTGTGCCAACAAAATTCTCGTGTCTCTATTTCCTTTACCTACATATGTCTAATTTCCTCCGACGGATCGATAGAGATGATTCACAATTATTGTCACTACGGTGCCTGGCCGAGAGGTCGCAGGGTTCGAATCTCGACGGTGACTGATTTTCTACATGAGCTAGATAACTAGATCTAATGAAGCTTCCATTTGGAGGAGAACCAGCGGCCGTCTGCTTTAATCAGTATTTCCTGTGGTTCCTCCAGTCAATACAAGGCAAATGCTGGAGCAGTCCTTCCGCTCTCCCGTCCCACCGGAGGCGAACATCGCCACCCCGAGAATATAACATGCACGACACTTACGGGACCAATATCCATAGCCGTTGACGCGCCCGGAGTCGGCCAGCAATGCCTTGTGCTCCTACGCGAGGGCGCGGGCGGCGGCCGAGGAGATTCGGGGCAGCGCGCGCGGAGCAGCGCGGCGAGAGGCGGGGTCGACGCACAAGAATCCGATGAATCGATCCCCGGCGTCGACTGCCGTCGCCCTCTCCCCCGCGGGGCACGCGGAGGGATCTTTAATTGGGGCGCCGAATTCCCCCGGCGCCGCGCCGTCGCCGCCCGCCACTACCTTCTCCTTCAACGCCCACGCAGCGCTAGTCTCTCAGATAGTCTTGCTCAGGACACCGTAGTGTAGCGGCCAGCACGCTAGCTTTCCAATGCTACGTTCCGTATTACGATGTTAGTTATTAAATCATTCGATAGAACAATGCACCAAAATAAAATAAAATGCTTTAATAAATACAAACAAATAATTTAATAAATACATTGAATATTTTATAGTAAAATAATGGTGAATTTGTTACTCGACCTTTCTCCTACGTTGTTAATAAATAAAACATGTGTTCGTATCGAGACGACATCATCTTTGTTCAAGTTTTAGCGAAAAATCTCACGTACGGAAACAAATATTGACAATTAGATCACATTAAAACTGAATAAAAACATAATGATTGTGAGATGTATCTTTATTCTAGTCACGGTCACCTGTATACAACGAAGGTTAACGACTGATATTTCCTCGCTACTTTAATTTCTTTATTTGCCATTCTAGTAGTGATCCATTCTCCTCTCTCCATAGCCTGATACTCTGTAGGCGTCAGTCTCAGTAAACAGAGTAAAATTATTGAAATTTGTGAAAGTATTTTGTTGCACTCATCTAGCTAATACCAATACTTTTCTCCTGGTACAGTAATCTTTATTGTTGTGTACTCCGATAACTCAATAAGTTGATATTGCTCAGGTAGAAGACATTTTTTATATTTTGAAAACTGGCTAATTTATTTGGGTCTACAGTGATAATACTATAATAATAATAATAATAATAATAATAATAATAATAATAATAATAATGAAAATTCTATAACTGTAGACCATCTTTAGTAGTATAAGTAGTAATGCTAATGCTACCCATTATTAGTGTGTATATATTTTGACAAATATACTAATTTCTTAATGTTCTTATGATTCTAATTGCAGTACTTTCGTATTCGTCTTTGTTTCGACACCATCTGATCTGATACAATTTACTTTCTTGCATACAACATAGACTAAATTATTTCATTTTATAATACCTGTACTGCTCTAATTTACAAATAAAACTCTTCTTGACAAAATCTTCAATATTTACCAACAGCTGTCATTTGCAGTACTCACAACCCGTTCACCAGACAAAATCAATATTGTTAATGTGTTTGTACCTTTACTAACAAGTTATTTGAAGAATTATGTTATCAACTCTCCAGTTGAAGTAGCGGCTAGAAATCGCCAGGTGCATTCTCAATATTGAATTAACCTGTCCTTTCATTCTTCCTTTTCTAATTCATCTAAAAACAAATTAGCTTTTAAAATAGAAGCAGCCAGCCACCCCGCAGTCTCAGAGGCGCCAGTTAAATTGCCTCCATAGTTGTACTATTGAGCTACCTCCGCCCTCTCCGGGCTTCCCGTTTCCCCCGCGGCCCTCGCCACTGTCACTCTATTGCGTCCATCCTCTCTCCGCCGAAATCGGGGTCCTTGCGGTCGGCGCAGCGCCCCAGCGGCCATTGGACCTCGGCTCGCCCTTATTCTCATTCCCGTTGCCATGCCCAGAGGGTCATCTGGGCCTCCGCCCCCCGACCCTCCTCTCTTAGGTGATGGCCCCCTCGCTGGACTTTCAATTACATTCGGCGCTCTTCACTTCTTCCTTCACAGGTTCCATTGGTTTATTTTTGGTCCTTGAGGCACACCTAGGCGAAATAATACGTGGAAGTGAAAAGAATGCTAACTTTATTTCTGACGCATTTTACATATTTTGACACCTGAAATTAATTTAGTCTCACTCCTTGACTGAATGTTTTGAACGACAAATAGTGTTTTCTATCAGGTGTCTGAACTGCGTAAACGGTATTTCTTTGAATAGATTACGCAGTAGACGGACTTAAAACAGTTTTAGTACAGATTTAAAATAGATTTAAAACAGCAATAAGTTGAATTAGAAATAAATTGATTTTAAAAACTGAATGTAAAGACTCCAATTCGCTGCGTATTCAGACAGAAGGTATTCTAGTATGTTACTTCTATGTTATTATAAATATATTGCATTTAGAGTGACCTGAAGGATTCATTTTGAACACCGTCTACATGTGAACACAAGAGAATTTCGGAATGCGTTACAAGTTAGGTTCCACGTGAACTCTGTATTTATGTAGCAACAAGGCGTGATGCGGTGGTGGAACTTTAATTGGATCTGAAATAAATGCGAAAACATATGCCTTCCGAGGACCTCGGGTCCGTAACAGAGTTGCCAACTTCGAATTCGGAACTCATCCGACCTCAACGCTGGCCGCTATTCCCACCCCTAAGCTTTTTTTTTTTTTTTTTTTTTTTTTTTTTTGGAAACCGCACACATCGCCATCGGACGGAACTCACTTCCGAATGAGTCCGCAGGACAAAGGCACTCGCCGCGGTTGCTGGGGGCGGTGGCTGCGGCGGCCGAGGCCGTTTGCCGGCCGCTCGTTCCCGCCCCCACCCGGCGCAGTCGCCGCTTCCGCTACCGCCCCCACATCTACCGTCGCGTCCATTCCCGCCCCCGCCCCACGCTTCGGCCGCGCAGTTCGGCCCCTGCCACCCCGTCGTCGCCACCGCCGCCATCCTTACTTCAAGCGTAAGCCCCGCCACCCCCCCCCCCCCACCGCCGCTGTCCTCGACTCCGCCGCCCCCGTACTCCTAACTCCGTCACCGTCGTCAGCACGATCGCACTGCCGCTGCCACCTTTGTCGCCCCACTGCCTCCGCCATCTTCCCCATCACCACTTCCGCTTGTACTGTACACGTAGGCTTCTGCGGCTCGAGTTCATGACTCCTAGGCTGTCCGGGTAACGCCACGTCGTTGGCAGAGAGGCCGACGTTTCGCCTGTCATATCGCAGGCTCCTTCAGAGTAGGTGACTAGAGGGTAGGTGACTAGAGACGTCTTGAGGGTACGTACTACCGTGAAGAAGCCTGCGATATGACAGGCGAAACGTCGGCCTCTCTGCCAATGACGCGGCGTTACCCGGACAGCCTAGAAGTCACTTCCGCTTGTACTACAACTACCACTACCACCGTCTCAATCGCCACCACCTCTCCCACCACCCCGACCATACCCGCCGCCGCCGCCGATGCCGTGTTCTTTTCTATTTGCGCTGTGCCGCAGGCGCCATCCCCTCAGCCTGCGCTGGCAGGAAACCGCCAGGGATGCGAGTAAAGTGGATGCCCATTTCTAACGCGGAAGTTACCACCTAAATCAAATCTAGTTGGATAAATGATGATCACTGGTCGATGTCGGAATTATATTTAAGTTTGCTTGAGCTCTACTCCTTTTTTGTACGGTTCCAGCTTCACATCTTCTAGTAGAAATAGTTTTTTACCATCACTATGTTTCCCTTCCTCCAGTAACGTAATACTGTATGCATATTCTCTGTCATTATAACCTGACATGCTCATTTTAATTTACTCGTGTTTGTCTTGTTCGACCTATTGCTAACACAAAATTGTTTTAATACTCTTTACACTGTACGTTCTCGAACTCGTAAGAATATTTGTACCTCTGAAGATAACCATTATATTAACAGTGCGTATAGGGAGGTTAAAGATGAAACCGCGGAATCGATCTTTGCTTAAGCAAGGAGTTACTGACTTTTATTATTAGCGCCCAAAGCGATAGTAATTTTTTTCATTCAACGCTTACATGTTGTTTATAAATAGAAATGAAACCGTCACCATGCATAATCGCTGAGTGGAAACTATGGCGTTTTCTTGCAGCCAGACCTGGTCAAAAACACATTAAAATTTTCTTTTAGTATTTACACATTTAATTAGTACACAATATTTGGTGCATTGTGGTGAATGTTGAACCAGTTCTTCGAAAAAAGGGCGTGGCGGTTTCTGTCACCGCAAAAAGGTCCGCAAGAATAGAAAATGCTTAAAATATGTATGCCCTTGCCACAACTCAAAAACGTAAAACTTTTCAACACAAATCTGCAGAAATAATTGTAGTAAATTGTGCAAAGCATGTAGTATTAGTTCTTAAATGCATAAGTGTTTTTTTCAATGGTTCGCAATTTATTCTGGGATCCGTCCCCCCCCCCTTTGGCGTAGGGAGACGGCTGTTAATCAATTTCAATTGAAACTTACTGAGTACAATCAACTCTCTCCTGTTAAAAGACCATTTTATATAGAAGTAAGGGGCTAGATATCCTACACACAAGCTCTGATTACAAGTGGCCACACCAGTGGCCCTAGGTGGTCGCAGGTTGGACAGCCCGCGCGAGGGGCGTGGGCGGCGCGAAGTTAAATGAAAGAAGCCAGGCGTCGCAGGGCGCCTCGATGCGCCCCCGGGAGAGAGCGAATTCAGGGCGGCGGCGCCAACGGCCGCCGCGGGACCCTCCAACGCCTCGGAGACTCAGGCGTCGGCGCTGGTGTGGAGTCGGGGGGGGGGGGGGGGGGGTTGTGGAGGTGGAAGGAAGCTGGTGGTGACAAAGGGGGGCGAACGCCGCAGGGGTCCTCCGCCGCCTCGGCACCGGCGGTTGAGGCGGCGGTGATGGATTGATTTATGAGCGATTCCGGGCGCGTCAACTGCTAACGTCATTAAATTCTCGGCTATCCGGGGGGCACCGCGGCGATGGGTTTCCGGCTATCCGGGGGGCACCGGCCGACGTTTCGCCTGACATGTCGCAGGCTTCCTCAGGGCAGTGACGAGGGCGCGTACTAATGTCATACTGCCGTAAGTGTAGTACATGTTTTCCCCTGAGGAGGCGGCGGTGATCTTCCGCGATGAATGGAGTACTCAGCCGCTTTCCTACACATCGGCCAGTAGGGTTTTACCCTACCAGATATCTTTCACCAGCCGGGCACCATCCTAGCCAGGACAAGTTCCCAGCTCCCGACCGGTCTTCCAGCATGAGTGATAGTCCAGTGCATGTTAGTGGGTATGTGAGTGTGTGTATAAGTAATGGGTGAGAAATAGAAAGATCGCACAGGGTCCGTGGCCGATTGTTAAGCTCCTGCTCCGGCATTCACCTTGTATTGATCAGAGAAACCACGAAAAATTACGGATCAGAGCAGCTGATCACCAGAATCACCAGCTGATCACCAGGCAACGGCTGAATTTGACCTAGTTGACAAACTAGAGTCGAAAATCTTGCCAGCTTCGGGACTCGAACCTGAGACCTCCCTAGGATACTAGGACCAAAGACACTGTAGCGGTACTGGATGAGGGATATACAAATATACTGTTCTCATACATACATATATCGCGAATATCCACATCACAATCAAGAAATTAGTATACAAAATGAAATACATATCAGAAAAAGAATGTCCTCACTTCAAACAAATATAAATCATAAGGAAAAGAGCGTTTTCAATGTACAGACCTAATTTGTTTGTGAGATTTTTCTGTTTCAGAAACAAGGTCGTCGCACAAAGCAGCCATACTAATACTCTGCTTATGCTTGACACCGCACGTAGCCCCTTCCTCTTCCTTCTATACATACACACACACACACAAACGTAAACACACACAACACAGCCACCTTCCGATCACGAGCTTCAACCCCCGGCCTGTGCAAGCGACAAATCCTCCTCCCTTCCCCGTTCCCCCTCCAGTCCACATTTGCAGCTTCGCGCCGCGCCGTCGCGCCCAAACGCTCTTGCAGCTCGGTACATTACGCCGCCCTCGCCACCACAAACGATGCCGCCGCCACCCTCACTGCAGCAACAACCGTCACCACCACCCGCGGCCGCCAACGTCGCCCCCGCTGCTGCTACTGTCGCGTCCGCCGCCGACATCGCCGCCGCCATCGTCGCCACCGTCACCACCCCACCCCCGCCCCGCCCCCCGCCACCACAAACATTGCCGCCGCTGCTACCGTCACTTCCGCCGCCGCCCTCATTGCCGCCACCTTTTCACCACTACCCGCCGCCGCTACCATCGCCACCGCCTCAACCGCTCTGCTCTGCCGCATCCACTGCCGCCATCGTTGCCACCGTCACCACCCTACCCTCGCCTCGTCCTGACCCCGCCCCGCTCCCTCCCCGCGCACACCCGGCCCCCCGCCACCACTGCCGCTGCCGCCTCCAACACCGTCCCCGCCACCTCTTCCGCTACAACCACTGCGCCTACCCCCGCAGCCGCCCCACCCCCGCTGCTGCTAGCGCTGGCTCCGCCGCCGCCGCGCCTTTGGCTTCGGTCGCCGCCCAGAAGCCGCCTCCGGGCCGTCGCTCGCGTCGCTGTGCCTGTGCCCCGGCCCTCCGCCCTCCCGTTCATTTCGCTTGCCCGCACTGCATGCGCCGTCCCTCCGGCACGCTGCTCACCTGCCCTCCGCTCCTCGGCCCTCGCTCCCTCGCTCGCTTGCGCGCCCATTAACACCTTCGCCCAAGCGACCTCTCGCCCTCCCGCACGCCCCGCTGTTCTCCCCAACCGCACGCCCGTTCGCTCGCTCGCCTCGCCAGGTCCATGACTGACGACGTCGCGTGTGTCTCTCATGCCGCCTTCTCTCTGATTTCCCATAGCAATCGCACAAACGTCTGTCGTTTTATTCTGCTTTCCCCACATTACAATCAATAAGATGATCACTCTTTGATTAAGTATGTATTGTTTTCACACGCGTCAATTACACCAATATTCCCGTTAAAATAGGGCTTGATATATCTCAAAAAGTGGTCGATTTCGAAAGGACCTTGAGATCCGATGCCGATCACCACTTCGATTTGAGAGGATTTTCCCATGACTGGCCACGCGCCACCTGAATAAACTCTAATTTCCTAACTGCTATTCCGACATAGTGTATTAGATATAAGTGTAACTGTGTGCGTAAGTTGAGATGAGGGTACAAGAATAAGAAAGTAAATATTGCATGCAATTTGTCGTCCGTTTGTTAGCTTACTTTTCGGGCATTCGCCTGGTATTCCATCATTCTTCGACTTGATAAGAAGCCGCATTCATTCGCGCTCCTGGTTTCTTGTTCTCAACGTTTTGCTTACCTGCCTTCCTAATCCTACAATAACAGTCCCTCAGATTTCTGTTATACCCACTTATTCAACACCAATTTTACGAACCTGTTCATCTCAGTGCCTTTACTACAGCATTCAGTCAGTTAGTGCTCGTTTATGCTTCACTTAAACTGTTAATGTAAGTTCCGACATCATCTCCACATCCTTTCCCACGTGTTTTCCATTTTCTCTTACGTGCCCATTTTGATCTCTTTGTTCTAAGCTCTCTCCACCGCTCGCACCTCTCCATTTCCGTATGGCTCTCCTCGCCGCCGTTGGCCCTCTGCCCTCCGTGTGGCGGCCGCGCGCCGGGCCACTCGGACAGGGTGTGGCGGGGCGTGGCCTGGCGGGGCGAGGCATGGCGGAGCGGGGGGGCGGGGCGGGGCGGGGCGGCGCGGTAATCGAACCGTGGCTGCGAAGGGGGCGGCGAGAGGGTGCGATGGGCGGGGCGAGGTCAAAGTGCGTGACGCTGGCGCTTGACCCTCACTTCAGAGCGAGCCGCTCCCTCGCCCTCGCCGCCACCAGGGGCGCTGACGAGCCACCTGGCTCCACGAGCGGAGGCCGGTCCGCGCGACTCACGCCCGCTGAAGCCCCGTTCACAGGCGGCCTTGCACAGAGTGCGCGCGAGGGCTCTATTGGGGCTGGCAGCTCGCGGCTGAAGCGGAAGCCCGGTTCTCGGAAGGCTAAGGGCCAATTGGAATACCTGTTAGACGCACACTTAGACGTTTTATCAGATGTCGATTTTTTAAAACGTTTCTGCACATGATCTGATAGTTATATTTTGAGACAATACACCAAATCCACATGCAACAATATTATAAAGTGCATTTTTGAGAGCGGCTTTAACTGTCATATTTTGGAATATCCAGATCCTACTTGTTTTACATTGAACTTAGACTTATTATTAGGGGGCGGATTTTAATGAAATGACGTATTTTGCTTTTCACTTCAGAACAATGCTGTTTACTATAGAAATTCATTTTATGTTAAGACGAAACGAATTGATCTATTTTTATATATCATTTTCTTGCATTTGTCGTTGATTTCAAATAATAAGTAATTTTTTACTAGGCTGTCCGGGTGACACCGCGTCCATGGCGAAGGTGCCGACGTTTCGGTCGCCATTCTGCGACCTTATTCAGGGCGTAATGCCCTGAGCGGCGTCACCCGGACAGCCTAGTAAATACTGACTCCGGCCGCGAAAGCCTACGCTCTCAAGTAATTTTTTACCTTCTTACGTCATTGTTAATGAATTTTTTGCAGATTTCATTGCTCATTTTAATGGTACTTGCTTCAAACTATTTACGAGGTGTGACAAATATTCTCCACAGAACTCGTGAGTAGTTCATTCGATACCTTCTCCCAGAAATTGTAGTGTCGGCCGTTGTGCGTACTAAGTAATCTAAGCTTCTTGTGACGCCTATAGTCTCCATTGTCAGTTCGGCCGATTTCGCAACAAATAAAAGCAGAGATTTTTTTTAAAGAACAAATCCAAAGTTTGCAAACTGAGATGACTTCAACAAAAGGAAGAATGTTTCGCTTTCAACTAAAGAACCTTTTAGTTACAAGTTTTCTTTTCTAAAAAATATGAAATTCTTTAAAATTATACTCATCATCTTAATATTAATTCTATTAATTAATTATAAATATATTTTTATTTACCATGTGATTTAAACATTTAAAATTTAAATAGTGCACATTCAGTTGGGATTAGAGTTCAGGTGTGATGACGCAAAGGATTTCGTTTATGTAAATCAGACCGACGGCGGAATGTTTGTTGAGGTTTGTAGCTGCTACTGAACATAAAGCGGTTTTCAGGAATCCTCTGTTGATTTTCATTTTCATTTATGACATGTATTGTATAAATAATAAAATCATATCTACGACACAAAACAGACAAAAAACAAACAAGAAGATTCGGTAACAAATGAACTCAATTATATTTTTTGTGATAAAAATCCTTGTAAATTGCAATCTCCATAAACGTAATCAGTGAGAATTAAAAGGTATACTAGGTAAGAGTGTTTCAATGAGAGTTTAAAACAACCAAATATATTATTAATACTATTATTATTCTTATTATGGGCTGTTCTATAAATTTACAAAATTCAAATATTCAAAGGGGTAATAAAAATACCTCAGGAATGTGTTTACAGCCTGAGCGTTCACCACCATTTGTTTACCCCAGAGTTTAGATACACAAACCTCATTATTTTTCGGAGGAGGTCTGATAAACATTTTTAAAGTGAACGCCACGAAATGTAATTCTCCACAATTTGGCTACTGGAAAGAGTCTCATATTTCACAAACAAGCCCGCCGCATTCTCATCCACCGGCAGCGAACTCCGCGATCCACAACGCTCAGCACCCGGACACATTCCCGCTTTCGGCTTTAATTTAGCGCCTTCCCTCCGCATTTTACGTGCATACGCCTCGGTTCGGGAAAGCGTTCGCTCCTCCCGCGATTCCTGCTTAGCACGTTCCACTTTGAGCGAGTGAAACTATCCGACTTCGTCGGCCTCGCCTACCCTGCCACGCCCTCCCCATTTCGCTCCACCTACCCCACTCCACCCCGCTCTCACAGCCCTCGACGTGCAGCCACGTCCCGCCTCGCTACCCATCCTCGCCCAGCAACACCGCCTCGCTTTACTCCCTCAGGTGGCAAAGGTACTCCCGGCTTGTGCTTTACCGCTCCGCGTCGCCCCGCTCCGCTCCGCATCGCCCCGCTCCGCATCGCCCCGCTCCGCTCCGCGTCGCCCCGCTCCGCTCCGCTTCGCCCCGCTCCGCTCCGCTTCGCCCCGATCCGCTCCGCTTCGCCCCGCTCCGCTTCGCCCCGCTCCGCTCCGCTTCGCCCCGCTCCACTTCGCCCCGCTCCGCTTCGCCCCGCTCCGCTTCGCCTCTGCTGGACATTGTTCCTCTCTGCTTCGACCCGCTCCGCTTCAACCCGCTTCACCCGACTTCGCCGCTCCCCTCTTCGTCCGACTCCGCTTCGCCCCGCCCCGCCCCGCCTCGCTTTCACTTCGTCTCGTCCCACACCTCACCTAGTCCCTCTCGTTCCAACTCCCCCCCCCGCATCAACTCTCCTCGCCACGGTACACCTCCCACCGAACCGCAACTCTCTTCACCAAACCCCGCCACGTCATGAAATCCCACGCTCCCCTTCTCACTCTTCCCCTGCCAGCCCCGCCCCGCCCTCCTGCCCCTCCGTTCCGCCACTCACGCCGTTTGTTTCCTCGTTCCCCGCCCGAAGAGGCCGAAGCATTACGTGATATTTAGCGAAACCGGCGGAACAGTCGACGCAATTCCCAAACGCGCGCGCCCTCCGCGCCCGCGACAGCGCTGCCTGCGAACAACAGGCCAAAGCCGCGCCGCGGGCGGACTACTGATGACTTCATCTGGCTGCGCGGGGGCGGGAGGCGCCGAGGGTGGGGCGGGACCGGGGCCGAACGCAGCGGGGAACGCTGGCCATGGGGACGGGAGGCGATGGTGGGGAATAGAGGAGTTGGAAGCGGCGGGAGTATGGGGTCGGTGGGAATGTAAATCAAGAGTTTGAGAGGCTGGGAAGTAAGGTGGGAAGTTGGAGGGGGGAGTGCTTGGTTTTGTGGTGGGGTGGAGGGCAAGCGGGAGGCGGCAGACGCTGGGAGATAGCAGGAGAAGAGCTTGCGGGGGCGGCGCGGAGAGGGTCCGAAATTTAGAAATCGGCAGCGCGGGCAGAGATAAAACCTCCATAAGGGACTTGGGGCGGTCGCGAGCGCGCGGGCTGGACGCGGGCGCGGGCGCGAGGGACGAGACGGCGGAGGTAGGCCTGGACAATGGGCTACAACTGGCGTTCGTATTGCATTGTGCCTCGAAAACACAGACCGCCGGTTCGCCCAAAGGCCAGATGCTATCCCCCCCGGCCGCATTTGCATTCAGGACACGAAAGCCCAGAAGGCGTTTTAAAGACCGGCTCGGGCGGGCGAGGAGTCGCGGGGCGCGGGCTTTAAAACCCGACGCCCCCGCCCTCACTCGCGCCGGAAGAGACTCCGCGAGGAAGAATACAAAGGATGCCTTCATTTCCTGGTGGGAGGGGGGGCCAAGGAGGCCGGTCAAGATTTATAATGCGTGCGTTGAGTTTGTCACCCCAACAGCGGCGCACCGACAGTGGCTAATCCGTTGGTGTGTGCATGATAACCTCCACTACAGCTCGCTAGGAATTGAGTTTTGCAATATTATATTCCTAAAAATATATATACCATTTACAAAACGTTGTGATGGTTTTTAATGGGACATAATGAACATTGATTTCAGACATACAGCATAAAGAGTTAATGACATTATTCAGCAGGATTAATAATTGAAGAAATGTACATTTCGCATCAATACAAATATCAAGGTCTCATCAAACATGCACATTGTGGAAACAATGTTTTTAAAAACATAATCAGATAATACGGAAATAGAAAAACTGTACAACATAGGACACACTACACTGGAATCTAAAATTCAATGGCGAATGCTGGAATGTAGAATTCAATTGATAATTGAAGATATTTATGAGACACTGTAATATCTGATAAGCTCATTAAATGTGAAATTGATTCTCACTGAAATGTTACATAAAACGACCGGTGAAAAGAAACTGAAAACAATTACAAATGGAGATTACTAGACTTCGAGGGTTTACGATCTAAAATCTCTCATTTAGGCGCCTAAAGTAGAAAACATGTGTCATCATTTCTAGAATATCAGTATGAATTGAGATGAATTTTTTTATCGGAATACATTTTATTTCAAAATATTTTATAATATTTTTAGTACGAGATAATTGTGAAAAATAAGATGCAGATTATAAAAAAATATAGCAATTAGAGTTTTACAAATGTACAGCGAAGGACACTTATCTCTAAGAACTGTGGAACAAAATTTACTTCTCAACGTACAATCAAAACCTTTTCTAAATGTCTCTTATTTCATCATCGAAAAACATTTTATTAGCATAAAAGTATCTTTCTAACTTGTGCTTGGTGCTTACTTTGATTTTGGTAATAATTGGCAGTGAACTATATTCTCCTCAGAGGCTTCACTCGATAGAATTTTTGATACAGAGCCCAGCCACGATATTCCTGTGGTAGAAAATTAATTGGTCGAATGGTTCGAATTTTGTGGCACCTCCTACCAAGGTGAAAAAATTCTCAATCCCACCGATTAAATTATTTCTAGGAAGTAATCTACTCGAGTTTGTTTGATTGTAGTTTGAGAAATTGCCAATAGTGCTGAATTTGCTTGCGATGATGTTTTGAAAACAGAATTCTCCCTCCTTAAACAACTCGACTACGAAACAATCTTGTAAATAAACAATATTTTTAATTACAAAAAATATACTATACACTTTTAGACTCTAACGCAGCAATAGACATTTTAAGTATTACAATTTTAGTTTTTGTAATATTGAAAAAGCCTTGGAATGTGAATATAATCAATTTCGAGAGTCTTCGTCAACCGAGTAAAAGAGGCAGTCGCCCCAAAATACTCGTAAGGTATCTAGTGTTTACTAAAATTGTAAGTTGATTTAATCGTGAATTTTAAACCGCCATAAAAGTTATAAAGTAGAGAGAACATATTGAAAGACATTCTGACAGTTTGGGATATGCTACACCGGACGTTCAAATTTGGCGGGAGCGCAGCTTGACTCGACCTGCACGAGCTGCACGCCTGCCAGCAACACATGCATGGAACATCAATTACCGCGCTGTCCTAAGCCATTCCCTGCACCCCTCGCCCCGCCGTCGTTTTCTTCGTAGCGTTGCCTACGACCCGCCCGCAACGCCAGCCGGACGGCGGACAGGCGCAGCTCGCCGACGCAAGAAATCCATTACGCCGCCTCCCTTAGGCTGAAATAAATATCAACGTGTCACCGCCGTGATTCGGATCCAGGTCGCATTTTCACCGCAATTACTCTCGTCCCGCGCTGTCTCGCTCGTCGCGCGTCAGCTGTCGCTCCGGCGCATAGGAACGCGTTCGCCCCCCCCCCCCCACCGCTCGTCTCCCCTCCCCCGCCGCTACCACTCAGGGTGTGAGACAAAAGGACGAAAGTGGAGCAAATGGGGTCGAAAAGTACGCATTTGACTTATTGAAAATATAAATGCACCGCATTGAAAATAAAACTAAGAAAATAAATTAGCAAATGAAAAGACAGAATTTAGTTACGAAGTTTGAATATAAATTGAAAATTAATGAAGACTGCCTTATGAGTATATTTTAATTTCTGGGAGGAACAGGTCCATTGATTTTAAGACAGGTTCTCCTTATTGTCTTCCAAATATTCTAAGTCGAAATTAATATTCTTACTAACAAATCCGATTCAACAAGAAGTATGCCATAATTGTTTTATGAATATTGTTATTAATTAATTCTTCAATTTCAAATATTGTGTAATTAATATCATTGATAATTTTTGAATAATTTTAATAATCTTTTATTAAATCCTGGTGATGGACGTCTTTTAAACATTGATCTGTGCAATAAGTAGAAAGTGACAGCAGTTTTATTAAAAAGTTGTCATTCATGACGTAAAAAATTATATTTTGTTGTGTATCTGTCTTAAAATCACAGGACCTGATCTTTTCAGAATAAAACACTCCCAGAAAAAAACAGACCATGGACAGCTTTCTAGCCTTCTTGAGGGTTCGAGTCCCTCCCGGGACAAAAATGAAGCTGTAGCTTTCTAATGCAAATAGTCTCAGTTTTTATAGCTGCTTGAGGAAAGAAAAAGTTCAAGCATTCCAAGTACGCTAACTACGGTGAAAGGAATATGAGATGATCTTCACATGTCTCATTTATAGCGAGGCGTGATAATAAATAAAAGCACGGCCCAGATAGGGAAACACCGCTAGTTGGCAAAAGTACAATTAAACCGACCCTAAAATGCCAAACATATATACATTAGTTTTTATGATTTCAAAATTGTGGTTTACATTCATGTTAAGTTTATTGTACTAACCGTACACATTTTGTTTACTTTCCGACATTTACATTTTGGTCACTTTCGGGAAAGCGTGACTATTCTCACAATATTTTACATTAATTTTAACCAATAAAGTACCAAATTAAATTTATTTTCATGCATGTCCCATTGCTTTTACAGGATAAAGTTAATTTTATGAAACATAAAAATAAAAATCTTCATTTTAATAATATTATTGTATGGGTTCAGTAACGCAGTTTCACAATTTGCAGTATACTATAACTAAACATGTTATAATTTGAATTATAACTGAGTGTTTTATCTGGTATTGGTGTTTGCAGTATTAGGTTTTCATCACTGATTAAGATGGCTTTTAAAATTAATACTCATTGTAGTTAAAATTCGAAAAATAGACGGAGAGAATTTAAAAACCATGAACATAGTTAGTGCGATGAGTGATAAGCTCATTTCTGTGAATGGGTGAAGGTTAAGTTTACGACCATTTCTGTTCACATTATCAAAGCAAGTGTTTGCTTTCGGGTTCCACTCTCTGAAGAAAGCTGCGTCCAATGGTAGTTTTGAAAGTGTGAAATTGAACCACGCCACTTCCACAAAATCAAAAACAATACTTTTCACAAGAACCAAACTCGCAGCTTTCAGCTCTGCCTGCTTTGACATTGCCGCTTGTTCTTTCTCCGAGAGGGCCAGCTGCTGTTGGAACTTGCATAAAGTGTGTGTTCGTAAACGCATTTTTTTTCACGTTCCTACTCTCTCGTTCCGATTTACAGTGAGTTCCGCGTCTGTGGCCGGCGCATTGTCGCTATGCTCGACTGTCACCTGTCTGCCAACTCCTCGCGCACCGTGTTTTGTCTCTGAAGCTGAGGCGACTTAACGGCGTTACATGTCACCAGGCTGCGCTTTCACGGGGCTCCCTTTACGAAGAATAAAACGTGAATTTCCGATCAAATGAAACATACATTTGCTGTTACCTCCGGCACAATCAGTGTTTAAACACAAAAAGCATGATTTACGTCAGTTATTAAACAACAAACATTTGATTGACATTGCAATCTACGGCCTTAAAAAGTAAAAAATACGCGAATAATAATTAAACCGTAAATCATACAAGAGATGGTATATTTTGAAATTATCATAAAAAAGGTGTTACATACACACATTATTTAAAGCATTATTATGCGAAATTCTTTGTCAAGGGTATCAATTCACATATTAGTATGAACTTTCCCAGGCCGTATTCACTCTTGGCTTCAACCTGTCTTCGCGTTCAGTGACACTTCACTGTATTCTTTGGTCAACGGCATATGAACATAATACAGCAACGTTTATTTCCCGACGCCATGTTTAAATTAATATCTTCAACCGTGGATTTATTTGATTATCGTGCTGCACAATTTCATACTTTTCTACTGCCATCGATAAAATCTGTTACTTGTGTAATCACTCCGATAACATTTTTCAGTTCATTCAATTGTAATGCCTTTCGCTGCAGGTGTAGTGCTACTAGCAGCGATTGCAGGCAATTACAATTGCTTCCAGTACAGGATGCAATAAAAGTTGAGTTCGCAGGGAAGCTAAGTTCCCTAGAGGAGCGTGGTGGTGAGCGAGGTTTCAATTACAGAGACCAAGTCCGATGAAGTATGAAAGTTTAATATAAGAAAAATAGAGCTGCAGAGCAGCGTGAAGTGCACATAGCAAAGTCTTTAGGCTGTCTCTCCTGCCTCTCAACGCTAGAGGATCCTTATATGGGAAACAGAGAGTTTAACGAGGCCATTACGCCGCCCCCCCCCGCCAGAACTCGGCACGCCCTGGACGCCATAAATCGACATAACTGTCAGAGGACTTTTGCTCTTTTGAAAACTCACGAGTTCCCAAACGTCCCTGTTTCCACGCCTGGATCGTGTTAGCGTTGACAGCGGTTCAGGGAGCCTAATCATCCCTGACCGTAGCCAGAGCGCCTGCTCCCGGCGCGACCCTAATTTAAGCATGAAGGGGTAATATTTCTTTCACGTACAGTTTGAAAGAAATATTCATTGCTCTTCTTAAGCAATGCGTACTTCACATGTACGTAGGTGCATTTACCATTACACAATTTTCTATACCAAACTTTCTCGCTGCCTGTTTCATTCCAGCAACTGAAACGACAGACTCTCTTGCACTATTATATCTGACACTATTATGAATCCACCAAATCATTTACCATCTTCACTCTCTAATTACTTTACATTCGAAGTCAATCTTCATTGACGCTGCACTCTGACCATATTCTTCCAGGCTATCTCTTAAAACTCTTTTCAACTTAACCTCTAGTATTATATGTTGCTCCTCTCCCCCAGGATCTTCAGCCACATCAACCTATTCGCACCACCTTCCAAATCATCGACTCGCCTAAACTCCCCGCACTCATCGTTGTAGTTGCCTCCTCGCTACTCCCCCTGTTTCCCATTGAGCATAATGAGAAGCCTGGCAATCTTCTGTCTATCCGCACCTACCACCCCCACTGCCAACATTTCCTCCCCTCCCTTCTCAACCCCCTGTGCGTCGACGGCGTCCATTTTTCACTGGCGCGAAGGCGCACCGCGACCCTCAGGCTGCGAGGGATATGTTTATGAAACCTTATGCACATTTCATTTTCTATTTCCACCTGTCAGCCGTCCCCAGGCGATGCCCAGGGCGCGTCTAATTTATCACGCGGCCGCCGGGGGCCAGCCCCCCCCCCCCGCGCTTGCGATGCTCCTCTGTTTCGCCCGTGACGTCTTCCGGTCATGGACACCCACAGCCCCCCCTCCAGGGGGTTTGGGGGTGCCGCTAAGCGAGAACAGGGCGGGGAGGAGGACTGGGTGAAGGGACTGATCCAAGGATGGGAAAAGTGTGGAGCGGGGCGGGGAAGAGTGAGGAGAGGCGAGGTGGGGAAGTATCTGGCGGTAGAGGAAGGGGCGGCGCCTGGAAGGGATATGTTGAGGGTTGTTTGAGGAGGTAGCTGAGGAGGTGATAAAGGGCATTGCGAGGGAGGTGATGGGAGAAATGTGGGAATGTGGGGGGAGGTACCAGGGAGGCAGCGCTGGAAATGTGGGAAGGTGCCAGGAGAAGGGCGGAGAGGTGACGCGGAAGTGGTGGAAGAGAGAGTGGTGACGTGGAGGAGTGGTTGCGGTATGGCGAGGTGGCGAAGGAACGGACGAGAGGGAGTCTGCGCAGAGCATGTGGTGGGGAGGCTCATGCGGTGACGAGGCGGGCGGGAGGACACAGCGGTGGCTGAGAGGGGTATGATGTTGTGGGAATGGGAGTGACAGCGACGGCGACGGCAGGGGGACGCGAGTGCCCAGCGCCGCCGGGGGAAATTGGACGTTTCTCGGCTCGACATGTTGTGGGTGAAGGATTGCAGAGGACGCGTGCGAGGGTGATTTAGAAGGGAATTTATGAGAGAGTGCCGGAAGAGATGCGTGGGTGCGACGGCGGGACAGACCAGCGGCGCGCAAAAGTGTCTCTGCTGTTTTGACTCGTGAATGGAAAGCGGCCATTGGGAGCGGAAGCGCTCGTATTACGACATAAACAAAGACAATTCAGCAAACGGCTGAGAAGCACGCGTTGGGAATACTGTTATTTTACTATCCAGTCTTAAGTTAGATTTATATGCTCCGCTTTAAGAAAAATATGCAGGAAAATGCACCGTTGTCATGCACTTCACACGTGTAAGCATTCATATAAGCATTTAAAGCCATTATTATTTTAATAGCATAGCGACTTATTTTCCTAAAGCAGTACTTACTGTTTTTTTTTATATTTTTCTTACGCGTACTTAAAGAATGATGTTTTTACTACAATATTTAGGAAGTTTTTCATAAATTTCCATTATAATATAGATGATGTTCAAATACATTTACACTTTATGAACACACACACACACACACATATATATATATATATATATATATATATATATATATATATATATATATATGTGTGTGTGTGTGTGCGTGTGCGTGTGTGTTTGTGTGGGTGTGTAAGCGTTAAAATGATAACAATATAGAGAAATTAATTATTTAAAAATTGTTTCTTTTATAACAGCTTCGGTGATCACAGCCTTGTAAGTTGTTGCAAAGAACTCTCCCAACACTTGTAAGACTATGTAAAGTGTGTTTGTAATAATGTGACAGAACATTCATTTTTAATTTCATGAGATTAACGTTTTCGCGTCCATTATACTACAATTAAACACTAACATTCTTAAATTCACCTACCGCGACTATCATTGAAATTCACTGCTTCGCGAATGCCCTGCTGCTGTCTAGGCTGTTGATAAATTCTTTTAACTCTCTTTACTTTACAGACCATATAAACAACTAGAGCCCTTTTTGAGTTATTTAAGATGATCCGTATAATATTGTGTGTCAGTATTTATTAGCTTTTAAAGGTTAAATTCATTACGTACTGAATATTAGTTAATTCATGAATGTTATTCCAACTAATTTCGAGAAATATTTTTGTGTCAAAACAACTAAAATATAAAATGATTTTCTTATTTTCTAGGTTATTACTTTCACCCGACACAAATAATAATAAAAATTTCTTATTAACCATAAATAATTTTAAATATTCTATTAAATCCAAAATCACATGATTTTCAGAATTATCTTTTATATTATTGAGAATGAATATCAACTTTCTTGACTGTAATATAACTTTACCTGTAGAAAATAAGAAAATAGAAGAAAGAAAAGAGAGAAGAATAAGTAGAAAGAAGAAAATAGAGGGAACAAGTTGAAGTTCTGTAAAATATTTATCACGAATATTTCGAACTTTTTTTTATAATATATGTTTGCTAAATTCTGAAGATCGACCGTATTATTACTGTAAATTCGTTATACCTCCCACACAAAATTGACAAATGCCTTTTGTTTCTTTGCCACTTTTCTCTCAAAACTGTCAAGACATAGGGAAATTTACTTTAGCTCACAATACATTGACATGAAGACAGAAAATCGAGTTGTACAATATTTACTGATATATGTACCAAAGATCGAATATCCCTGATGTGCTTAGCATTTCTGCCAAACGCAATTCATATTGTTCAGCTGCTCGAACCACGCGTTCCCAGTTGATGTTTTTTTCAAAGCCGTGAAGCAGCCGAGTTTCAAACGCAGGCAAAAATGAAACTGAAATAAAAAGCGTTGCGCGCGAACTCTCGGCGCAGAATCGGCACGTTATGACACCCGGTTCCGACCGCGATTCCGAATGAACGCCAACCTATTTGATCCGCTTCGCCTCGCAAACAACAGCGATGAATTGAAGTTTGACCGCGCGGTTTTCCACAGCGGTTATCAGCACACAAAACACGTGGTGCTGCGCCCCCTTGCCCCCCCTCCCGCCCCCCAATCCCTTCCGGGCTTGCGACTCTCGCCAAATGCTCGGGGACTGACGGGCCGGTTAACGCAAGTAAATATGAAAATTAAATAGACATTGGCATAATATTGAATCGAAATTTGCTGCCCGTTTAGTCCATTATGTGAGGATTGTTTCAGTAAATGATGGATACAAATCGAAATACGTAATCCTAGGTCAGGTATCAATATTTCTGCTTTATAGCTTAAGTACCCTTAAATTAATTAACTGGTAAATTTCGTTTTTAAATCATGTAACACGCTGCATCCAAGTTGACTTCATTTGAAATAATTAATTTAACAGCGTGAGAATACAGTTTTTCATTTATCTACAAAGAGACTTTGATGTCATTCTTTTTTGAAATTCCCTATTCAGAATTCAAGGCAAAATCCCAACACACAATATGTAGCACGAAGAACCCAGGCCGAGATGATATAAGGAATTCCGGAATAATTAGCCCATGAAAGTATAACAAGTCCGTTGTCAAAGTATAAGGAATGTCAGACTAGACACGTTCATATATTTTGACATTAATAACCAGGTAGTGGAATAGTTATGGAATGAACGTAGAAGTGCGTCGATATAGGGAATCCTCGTGGCAGAGAAGCGTAGGGAATTGGCGAACCTAAAGGAAGATTTTCTTTATTTTTGATACCCCACAACAAACATTCACACTCTTTACTAAGTGTATTTTACTTTTCACCAAATTCACGACAACCAACGACAGGATTAACGATACTTCACTAAGTTGAGAATCTTTGCCTCTGTTTATAGACATGTTAAAATTATTGATGGGAAATGGTCACTGGAAAAACAACACTTTCATCTAACTTCCCATGTAATAATGCAAAACATCCCATCATGAATTTGTTCAGAAACTCAGGCAATAAAACAGTATTATTTAGGTTGCCATCATCAATGGCAATCATACGAGTAAGAACATCTACAACCGATCAGACGTAGATTTAGGAGAGCCTTCAATTTCGAAAACTTCTAATAGCCATTGAGTGACATGAAGATAAACTAAGTAGTCCCGTAAGTGTAGTGTATGTTTCAGCCGGAAGCTGGTGCATTTCTCCCGAGGCAACCTCGTAGAATGGCATGAGTAGACTTCCTCTCTACAGGTATCTCGGGGTACCGCGTCAGTCGGCATAACCTTTAACGTCTCGATTAGGCTTATGACATATGAAGGGTAGAGCATCTTCGTGTGAACACATGCTGCAAGTGGTGTCTCCTTCACTTGTTTCCCAATGATTTGGTTGCTATCAACATAAATGCAGTTCTTAAATGGAGGTCCTCACTCTTGTTTGAAGGGATTTTCCCTGACGCACTGCATCCATTACCTACGGTTTATACCCCCATACATGTGTTTTACTCAAAATAAAGAGCTCGTTGGGTTCGCATTGAAATTTTCGATTATACAGGAATTGACGTGGGAAGGAGAATACTAGTAGAGCACGCACGAGTCGCCGCGTACAGCCGGAAACAGAAGCGCAGCGCCAGGCGTTCTCGGTGCTCTTCAGCCGAAAGAGTATACAGCCGCGGCCTAACACTTGGCGTAGTGTCGCGCAGTCTGCTGCAAAGGGGAAGACATCGGAGGGATGGGGCAAGAGCGAGCGTTAGGGTGCCGGGTCGTAGATGTGTAAGCAGCGGAAGAGACAGCGGTGAAGGCGGTGGCGGTTGGGGGTTGCGGTGGCGGTGGCGGTGGCGGTGGCGGGGGCGGGGACGGTGGCGATGGCGATGGCGATGGCGGGGGCGGGGGCGATGGCGGCGGCGGCGGCGGCAGAGGCGGTGGAGGGGGCGGGGGCGGGGGCGGGGGCGGGGCGGTGACGGTGACGGTGTCGGTGACGGTGACGGTGACGGTGACGGGGGCGGGGGCGGGGGCGGTGGTGGCGACGGGGGCGGGGGCGGGGGCGGGGGCGGTGGTGGTGGTAGCGGCGGTGGCTGGGGCCGAAGTGGAATCCGCGAGGGGAGACGAGCGGGGCATAGGAGCTCTTGTCATTGAGTTACTGCTACGTCAGCGAGATCCACCCCTAGGGAGACTGCTCCCCGCCGCCTCTCCACGAGATTGTCCTGTGAGCTTTAATATTACCGACTTAAGGGCAGGCTTTGTCCAACCGGAAATTTAAAAACGATGTCTTGTTTTGCACTGGATTGGTGATTTGTGACGCAAAATTTACACATGAGCTAAAGAAAAAAGTAGCGATATTAGTATTCCATCTACGTTAATAGAAAGAATGACAAAATCGTGAAATGAACTACAGTGGAAAATTTAGTAACACAGAATTCTATATGTGTAACATTTTTCTGGTGAATTGTATTCATCCATCTCTTTTTGTTCGAGTCCTATCAAATTTGTTTCATAGACAATTTACTTTTGTTTCAACTTATTAATGATAGATCGGAATTATAATTTTGAAGTGTGATTCTGTTCTTATCTGAATAATGATCTTAATGTGTTGTATCAATGCACTTACATTACAAACGCCTTAGTTAAAAGAAGAAAATCATCATCCCACACGCAAACTGTGATGACCTTTCTTCCTCTTTCGAAGAATGTAAGTTACATCAGCAATACACCGCATATGCAACTTGCAAAAAAAGACAGTAAGAATGTGACAGTACATTAGGGTTTCGAATACAAATTAGTTGTAGTAAAACGTATAAAAAGTAGAAAAAGTGCAAAGGTGGGATTGAAATTTTTGTGATGTTTTCATGGATTGACAACACTTGGTAGTTATTTGTATTCAAGCTCTTTCTATCAAACTCCTAAAAAGCGTTCATGTAGCTATCATTCTATTAATGGAGCTAGGTGATTAGGGTCCAAGGTGCAAAGAAAAGTTGGCAATGGTCAGTTCTCAACTGTTCTCACTCCACCGTGTGCTTCACCCCTCTTCACAGAAATAAAGTTTCTACGATCTCTTACGCAAACGTAGGCATTTGCAGGCACCTCTATTGAAATTGATAATGGAAGAACATTTTCTTCTTAAACGTAGAAACACTACAACAATAAATATTCTATAATAATGTATTATCTTTTGAATTGGTAATTCTGATTTTTTACAATTTATCCTGGTTGTCCTTCATTTCAAGGACATATTCCACAACGTATTTTCAACCTTTTAATCCATACCATGTATATAAATACATATATCGTTTCAGAAATTAACTCGAAGAACTGAAAAGTATAAACCATCAATACAAAATCTTGTTGTAAAACCGACAGTTTAGTAAAGAAACAGTTTTTTCTATTTCCTAAAACTTAAATGGGAATTTGTGGAATTTATACTTTTTTCATCTCACCCATTCAATTCAAAAACAACAGTTCAATAGAAGGAAAAAAAAAAACAATTTGGAAACGAAGTCGCGGACAAAAAACAATAAAAGAATACACGAATACGAGAAATTGAATAAAGAATTCCGATGAAAGATCAACTCGTGCTTCAGATACAGGAGCGATAAGGGAATGTATCAAGCGTATGTTTTTCCACGAATCGGAGGGGCGGCGCCCCGCTGTTGCGAGCGAGTCCGCGCGGGCTTTGAACCCCCCTCCCCGGAACGCACGCCTTCCGTGCCTAGCTGCATTGGAAACATCGAAGAGAGAGGGCGAAGTTCTAGGAGGCGCGCCGCGCGGGGCGACTCGTTCCGAGAACGTAATTAAGCACCTTACCCCCACCCCACCCCACCCCGGCGCCAAGGGCTGCCAACTGTCCGTGTTCGGTGTGTTATGTCAATACTGGTTGGCGCGGTGTCAAGGAAAACTAAACGCCGCATTCGCTCTCACTTGCACACATTTTCGATCAATATCATCTGTTGTTCAGTTCTTTGAATATGATAAAAAGTTAAACTGGAAAATAAGAGGAAATGGTACTATTTTGTAACTGAACGAAGAGTACTGTAAACAAATTTATAAATTAATGCAAGAAATATTTTTCAAATAATATATTTATCCCAAGTGATCACCCACGTGACTGTTATACATTATTATTTTTTGTTTGAATGAAAGTGGAAATAATGAAACTGTGGATAAAAGTGAAAAAATGTACTAAAAATATTTCACTAATCGTTATATAAAAAAAAAGTTTACAGGTGGATATACATTTGAAATCGTATCTGATGACCATACTCAATATTACTGTTAATTTCAGAGCATTATATTAGGCGACTTGCGACTATCCAATTTTCTATTATCTTATTAAAATGGGGCAATAAATATTATAATAAAGATTGAAGATAAATTATCTTGGTATTTAAATATCTCGAAAAATCTTCAGAAAGAATACACATTTGTAGTATGTTAGATAACACGCATATACGGTCAATATAAAACTGAAATATCCCATTATATATAAAACAATACAAACAATAGGAAAGTTCACTAGAAAATACAAAAACGTTACCAAGATAAAAAAGATGGAAACTAATCAACAAATGAGTCAAAGCCAAAACTACTCAAGATTCACCGATTTATGTAAGGTTGAAGTATGCAACATGATTAGTACCAATAATGTACACACTATTATATATAATTCATATGAAAACATATAATGGTTAAATGTAGATAAAACAACTTATAACTACAGTAGGTAATTCAAACAAATAATAAAATAATTGAAATTCAAACTATCGTGAATAGATTTAAACATTTACGGGCGTACAACATAGTAAAATTATAAGTCGAGTTAAACTGATGATAAGAAGAGCAATGACAAGAACAATGATAAGAATTACAACATTGGGCATGAAATATTTTCTCATTTTTTTCATACCTCATTCACAACATAAAGACACCCATGGTTATGTAATTCCAACTTTCCATTCGACCTCCAGCCGCACTTTACGTCAACACAACTCTTGAATATGCTGTAAAATGTGAACTAGAGCCGAGTCTTAGATGTGCATTCCTTTTTTGTTGTTTATTTATTTATTTCCACAGACCAGCATAACTGCTTTACAGGGATTGTTTACATATAACAACAACTTAAAATACAAGTATACAAATAAATAAGACAGCAGAATACCTTTCAATAAACATTTAAACAAGGATAACATTCATAAAAAAATACAGTAATTCTTTAGATAAATAGAAATAAGGGGAGCCCAACAGGTTCCTCATTATTGTTTGATGTTTTACAAGTAAGTTTGTTGATTGTTCTTTGCATTGTTTATTCTAATTCTGAAAGATTTAAGGGTGGTCAGCAAATTGTATTAGATACTTATCATATGGAAATCTTGTGCATTTCTTGTTAAAAGGCTCTGCCTGAATCGATTGGGCTTCCGGAGGCGGTTGGAGGTCCCTCGTGCGACGCCCTGGCGCTCAGCTGACCGGTCGCTCAGGGGTGCGACAGGCACTTGCGATTGCATTTCAAAGAACACTCAATGCTTTTGCGGACCTATTGATAATTTTACAACGTTACCATGATGCTGGTATTATTATTACTATTATTATTACTATTATTATTACTACTACTATTATTATTATTATTATTATTATTATTACTATTATTATTATTATTATTACTATTTCTTTCAAATATCTTGCTTAGCGAGGTACCTATAGCAGACACCGGGACCTTTGTAGAGCCAACGTGCCTGCTTCGCTTGCAATCTCGGGCGGTCAGGATTCAACGTGAAGTTATGTCAATAAAAATTTCCTCGCGATGCGTGCAGTACTCACGAGAACAGCCTTTTGCATTGGTTGAATGTGCCAGTTCTTAAGACCCAAGCCTTGCAGACGAAATTAGTTCTTCAGAGATCAGTCCATTTGCAGAGATCACCACAGGGACTACTTCAACAGATACTAACCGCCACATGTCTCTCAGTTCAATAGTCAAGGCCTGATATTTTTGCTTCTTCTCAGCAACAGTTGCATCTATATTTCGGTGTAAAGGGATAGCTATGTCGACTATAATCTCTTTGCGTGAAGCCTTGTCAATCCCTATTAGGTCAGGTGTGTTGTCTTCGTCCCTGCGATCAGTGGTGACTGCTAATTATTATTATTATTATTATTATTATTATTATTATTATTATTATTATTTAATGGGAAAACCTGAATGACACACATTAAGGGGATACACTGAATGACGGTTGATATAGTTGCTTCTTGAATTATTCACGCTCAATGGCATCACACTGGAGTAGTCCTTTTAGAGAGGCAAGAAAAAAATAACGTTATATGAATTTCCATGCCTTTTCTAAAAATTCTCTGTCAAAAAGACACACGCGTCAGTTGAAATTAATGAGATTTAAATGGTTACCCACGTGTTCGATACGTTATTTTTTATTTAAAAGCTTTTATCAAATATGCCATTATATCATCTGATAAAACATGAATTCTCACAGAAAATGTTGTTCTCGTAGCACTTAGAAATTAATAGTAACGGGAAAGGTAGCTTCGGATTCGCATCGGAAGATGAAAATGGAGAATCGCGATGTGTGACGGATGAAACCAGCAACACATCCAAGGGGATGGAGGTAGTGGGGAGCACTTGGGAGAATAAATAATATCCTTGGAGGAGGAAGATAGGGAGGCCGGAAGGAAGAGTAGTGATGAGAAGAGCACGATTAAGATTTTTTTAGAAGGTATGCGAGGAGATGAATTGACGGAAATAAGGAAGAAGAGAGATGGGTGGCGTGGCGGGATTGAGAAGATTGCGCGCTGGTGTGTCGCGTTGGTTCAGGAGGATGCCGAGGGGTGAGGACAACCAAAAGCTGCGTGAGAATAGCCCAATTGACAGCGACCGGGGTGGGATTGTTTTGTTTATTTATTTATTTACTTGTTTATTTGAGGTTATGGACTGATGACAATAGCGAGATACATAATGAAAGAGAAACGATGGATCTAATGGTAAGGGAAACGGGGAGAACGATAAAATGTACTGAGAGCTAACTGTGTCCTCGCCAATTTCCACATGGATTCTTCTCGTCGTCGGGTCAACCTCGTGGCCGAGGATCCCTCAGTTTACCATTGCTGCCTCCGTCTTGTCCTGTCAGACCTGGCATCAATAGTAACTGGTGACTGCACATGAAGGAAGTACAGGGGGGCTTGTACTGTATACCCCGCCTGCTGCTACAGATAGACATCCTAGAGTCGGTGGCACAGCTAGCTGCGACGATCGACCACGGGTGCCTATCCTTGGGTAGCGGTTATGAAAGAGGAATAGGAAAGAGTGAAAGAAGAGTGAAATGACAGATGACAGGAACGGACTAGGAGGCGATAGGTGATCGTGGACTTTTGGAACCATCCCAGCATTCGCCTTTATGACCGAGGGAAACCACGAAAACCCCGGTCAGGATGGCCGGCCCGGGAATCGAACCCGGACCTTCCGATTACGAAGTCAGTGCGCTACGCACTGAGCCACTTCGCTCGGTCACATGGATTAGCTAGGCGCTAAACCCGGGCCTCCTCGGTGGATGGCGCATGTAATAGCCATGACAGCACGCGACCTTTTTGCTGCGAATGGAGTGACATGTGAGATCGTTAGTTAGTGACGGAAGGAACGCTGAAATAGAAACAGAAATGCCGAGGCGTTATGAAACACCAAAAGAGTAAAATCATAGATTGATGTTGTAAGTATCATTCAGATGTCGGTTATCTACGCGACATCGCGTTGTAGGTTCGCCAATATCTTGACCATGTACCGTATCTTCTCACCATTTCAACATGATAGAATGGCTTTAACGTGGGTGCATTAGCCTTAAACGGGGCGTCGATTGTTCACCCAAGAACAAGCCAAAACAATATGTACGGAGAGTGGCCAGTAAAACAGCAAAGGCTCGTTTGCACCAGGTAGCGTATGACAAACGTAGCATGAGGAGTTGGTGTCGCGTGAAGGTGACGGGGGGTGACGACGGTTAGGCGGTGGTGGCGAGTGCGGCGGTTGTGGTGGCGGTAGCGATGAAGGAGTGGTGATCATGGTTGTGGTCGAGGTGGTGATAGTGGTGGAAGTCGAGGTGGAGGTGTAATGGTAGTGGTGATGAAAGTAGTGGAGGAGGTAGTGGTGGTAGAAGGGGTGTTGGTGATGGTGATGGTGGCAGAGTGCGGGTGGCGGTAGTGGGGGCTATGATGATGGCGGCGAGGTGGCTGAGGAGCCGCGGGTGCGGGGGCGGAATCGAGGGCGGAGGCGGGGGCGGAAGCGGGGGCGGATGCGGAGGTGGAGGTGGAGGATTGGGCTGAGGCAGGGGCGGGGGCGGAGGCGGCGGCAGAGGCGATAGCGGTGACGGTGCCTTGGGGAGGGAAACCAGTGGCGGTGGCAGAGCCGGTGGAGGGCACGGGAGCGGTGGTGTTGGTTGCGGGGGCGGGGCGTCGCGCCGCGCGCGGGAGCGGCAGCGTCGGCGGGGCGACGAGCGTCGCGTGTCCCAGGCGCGGCACGCGCGGGTGGCGTCGCAAGGTCGGGGCTCTGACCTCGTGCGACCTCGAACCCGGAACGCGCGTCGTGTGGTCGTGAACCTCCGCCCGCTGCTTCAGGGCCAGCACGCGCTGCTGCACGAGCTCCTACCTCGGGGCGAGGAATTGCCGATTACGGTTTTTAAGTCGACACTTCGAGAAACAAAATCACATTGCTTATTCGATTTACTGATTGGTAATTAATGTTATACCGAGCTAAATATTCTAGCGCTATTTGCTTGAAAAACTGTAATTTTTTTTATATTTATAAACTCGTAACAAATCGTCCATTTCTCTCATAGTTAATGTATTTTCTTCCTTTCCACTTCCTTTTTATTCTTAACTTTAATGAGTTTGCTATTGTTGATGCGATGCACTTCAATTTTCCTTTTCCTTCTTATAATCTACTCATAAATCAATTTTACGTCAAAATATCTCCCACGGGGAACCAATTCTTTAGTACCAAGATTTTTGTTGTCCCACATCTTCCGCGCCACTGTTCATTTTACTTTTCGAAGTGTAGAATGAATAACGAAGAATTGTCTTCTTATTAAATACTTTTCAAGAGGATCATTTCTATTTTTTCTTCTGTCTAATACTCTGGTGTTTACAGAATTAACCTTATCATTAAACCTTTGCGATACTCCACAAACATATTTCATACTCAAAAATAGTACTTTCAGTCTTACTTATATTTTTCAGGTTATTACAGTAGTTCTAGTTGTACCAATAAAATATAAAACAGGTAATTTTACACGAGTTGCACAGTGCAATTTTGCACGGAAATTGCTTGCACGAGTGATTTCTTAACAGCAGAGGCTGATGTGCCAACACTGTATTTTACAAAACGTATATTTATTTAAAGTTTACTAATAAAATTACGAGTACTAGGAAATTATTCGAGTCAATATTACGAGTACTAGGAAACAGCAAACTATATACGATTTCATAAATTAAATGTAATGTTAGCTGTAAAAAAAACTAATTTATAAATCAGAGCTCTATAAAATATATTCAATAAAACTGTTGAATGAAGAATTGAAAGAAGAAATCATGTTACAGTGCAATACGTATATGATGTTTCTGAAACAATTTAATTTACTCCTCCAAACAAAAGTATGAAAGCCAATGTTACAATACTGAGCATTGATGCAGCCAAACACCATCCCGCACTCTCCAATCTTTTTCTCTCTCCGCTCTTTTCCTCTCTCTCTCTTTCTCTCTGCATCTCCCCTCACCCATCGATGAACATCCAACGAAATCTCCCACCGTGAAGGGCGATTCATAGACGGTTGAGGGAGGGAACCGAGCTTTACAACGTCCGACAGTCCTTCCGTTCTTGCCGGTTCCATTCCACCACGAACGCACCGCAACATCCCTTTCGCCCCTCCCCCTCCAAGCAGCCCTTCTAGTTAGCTCGGCCACGCAGCATTAGGAGATGAGCTAGCGGTTTTGTGTGGCTCCTCTCCCCGACTTCATCTCGACTTCCTCCTCCGCGCCGGCTGCCCCCGGCCTCGTCAAGCGGCCGCCTCAGTCGCACCTTGCGGCAGGACAATGCCCATCCGCCCCCGCCCCCGCCCCGCCCCGCCCCGCGCTGCGCCCCTGCGCAACCCCTACTGACCGCGGCGCGCGGCCGGTCCAGCGGGCGGTCCAGCAGGTGGGCGGGTGGTTGGGCGGGCGGGCGGGCGGGCGGGCGGGCGGGCGGGCGGGTGAGCGTGTGGTTGGGCGGGTGGGCGTGTGGTTGGGCGGGTGGGCGTGTGGTTGGGCGGGTGGGCGTGTGGTTGGGCGGGCAGGCGGGCGGGTGGTTGAGCGAGCGGGCGGGTGGTTGAGCGAGCGGGCGGGTGATTGAGCGAGCGGGCGGGTGATTGAGCGAGCGGGCGGGCGAGCGGGCGGGCGGGCGGGCGGGCGGGCGGGCGGGCGGGCGGGCGGGCGGGCGAACCGAGTGCAGGCATGTGGGGTGCAAGCGAGCGGGAGTGTGGGTGGGCAGGCATGTGGGGGAGCGTGGGTGGAGTGCGGGCGGGGTGGGGGCAGGGCGGGTGCGGGGTGCGGCTACTGGCGCCGCCTGGGCCAATTTCTCAGCACCCGCGTCGGGAAAAAGGCGCGCCACTCTGCGGGGGCGGCCCGTGCGCCAATCAGGGTCCGCCGCCCTGACCCCGGCCCCCGCCGCCGCCGCCGCCGCCGCCGCCGCCGCCACAGCCCCAGTGGGCGCTACCTGGCGACGCTCGCGCCCCGCAGCCACCTAATGAAGTCATCAATCTCCCGCCCTGCCCCACTCCACAATGGCCGGCCGCCCCTGGCGCCGGAGGCACAGCGGCGAGGCTGGCGCGGGGGCTGCAGCCGTCTCCACTCGCCGCCACCGCAATGCAGCAGTCGCGCTCCCCGTGGACGGGAATCGAGTTTTGCCTTCACTAACGTCTTCGGGAGGCGGCGAACAGGCTTCTCGTCGTTCGCCCTTCCCTTCCTTCATCTTTTCCTTCTGCTGCCACTTCCTTTCCTGCTACATTTTATTCTCTTCGTGATTCACCTTCTCGTCGTTATTCACTCTCTTCTCGTTATTCACCTTCTTCTTCTTCTTCTTCTTCTTCTTCTTCTTCTTCTCAATATTCTCCTTGTCCTCATCCTTCCCCTCTCCTCCTCTTTCTTTACTTTACTCCTCTTTCTTCATACTCTTCTCGTCTTCCTTCATTTTCTCCCGCTCTTCATCCATCGTGCCTTCTTCTTAATATTCTTCCCCTCCATATTCATTACCTACATCTTCTCCATCTCCTCTTTCGACATTGACGTTTCTTGGTTCAGTATCAACTCTTACTTGGTAGGACCTTTGCTATACCTGCCTCTCAGTCTTCTGTGTGAAACACTCTACTTCAGTTTATTTTTGTTCTTAGTCTTTTTTAATCTTTCAGAAAAACGATATTTCGACACTTTCGTGACATCTTTTTATATTAACTTTCATGTACCAATTTAGTAATAATTTTAAACGTGTAAATCATTGTTAGCAGTACAAATCTCGTTAATGAACGCAATGTATACTTGACGAGGTTTCTGAAAGTTATAAATGCTAATTAATTGCGAACGTAAGGGTACGTTTGAGACACAAAATTGACCAGGAACAGAAGAGGGCAAACATGTATTTTCGCCATTATATATCATAATGGTCAGTAAAGCGAGTTTGAGCGTGATACTGCCTTGGAGACTATAAGGCAATTAAGGTTGTTGAAAGGCGTTGATTTGTATCATTTGATTGGATAATATCTGAATGATACTCAGAAGAACACGAATACTGAGAAGAAGAAGCCTGAGGGGGAGAAGAAGAAGAAGCCTGAGGGGGAGAAGAAGAAGAAGCCTGAGGGGGAGAAGAAGAAGAAGCCTGAGGGGGAGAAGAAGAAGCCAGAGGGGGAGAAGAAGAAGCCTGAGAAAAAATACTGAGAAGAAAGAGCCTGAAATGAAAAAGGATGAGAAGAAAAAACCTGCAAAAGAGAAGTCTGGGACAGAAAAGCCGCGCAAAAAGACAAAGAAGAAGATGGGTGAGAAGACGAAGAAGGAGAAGATGGAAAAGAAGGCGGTGAGGAAGATGGGAAAGATAAAGATGGAGACAAATAAGGTGTACACGAAGAAAACGGAGAAGGGAAAGGAGGAAGAGTTGAAGAAGACAAAAAGAACAGAAATCCGAGCAGGAGTCGGGGAATGCATCTGGACAGCGCCGGCGCGGGGCGGCGCGCTTGCTATTCATGGCGGAAGGCGCCGTGCAAACCCCGCAGGTAATGGCTTCGTAATCCGCCGCTTGCCCGGCCGGGGTGGGCAGGAGGGGCAGTGGGCGGAGAGGCATCGGCGGAGATGACGGTGGTCATGGGGGTGAAAGTGATTGAGCAGGAATAGAAAGCTGTGCAGATTGTGAGAAGAGTGACATATTGTTGAAATGATGGTGGAGATAACAGACATGGAGAGGGAAAGGGAGGTTGTGAGAAAGGTGTGGCTAGCGCAGTGCTAAGAAGGGGGCGATAGAGGAAATGAAGATTGGTGGAGGTGAGATAAAGAGGAAGAGATAGAAATGAAGGTTGTGCTAGCGGATGTAGACTCGAAATAGAATGAATTGCGACACGTAAAACCAACTGCTTCTTCGCCATCACACGCATGGTGAGATACTATGGATCAAAGTTTGGGAGAACAAATAATCATCTTGCAGTTCTTTGACAACTTTAATGAACAACCTCTTGTTGAAATTTACGAAATACTGGGGAACTGTACTCAAACGCGAATAATATTCAATTTGATGAATATAAAAGAAGAATCTCTTTCGATGCAGATAAAAACAGGAATAACTTAAATCATTAGAAAACCGTAATACCCCACTGCCGTAATCAAACTTGAAATTAAACCCTGAAAATAAATTAGTAGACTTTAAAAAAAATGTGCGCTGCAAAACTGTAAGAACTCTCAACGAATAAATTGCATTTCTCTCCATGTCTACGTAATATGATTTCCCAAACAACATTAAGTTCATAATCACACGAAATTTCTTCTTCGCGTCTTTAAACAGTTGCAAAAGGGAACAAATGACTAGGCCCCCCTCGAGCACCGGATTGCTCCTCAAGTACCCTCCTCAAGGGCGCGCAACGCGAAGACTGAAGTGATCCCCCGCGCAAACCGACATCCGGGCGTCGCGGCCCCTTCCGCAGGCGGGCAGCGCGGCGGCGCGCAGTCGACATCGGGCGGCGCGAGGGGAGCGAGCCCCGCGGGAGGCACAGCTGGACCATCGCGAGCCCCACGCGGCTCCGCTTCAAGGGCCGGCGGTCGCGGCAAACGAGGGCGGGGCGGAAGGGTAGGGGTGGAAGATATGAGGTGGGGGTGGGGCGGGGGTGGGAGCCGAGCGAGGCGGGATGTGAAACTGCTGGCAGGGGAGGGAGGGGCGAGGCGGGCTTCTGTGATGAGGGGGGGCGGGGGCGAGGAGAGTGAGGAGGAGGAGGAGGAGGAGGAGGAGGGAGAACGAAAGTGGTATTGGGCGCTGCGGGGGGCGGAGTGGGTGGGGCGGGCAGGAAGGTGGGGTCGTTGGCGGGGATGGTTAGAGGTCGGTGATAATGAGAGGGGCGGGGAGGTGGCGCGAGACGGGATCGGGGAGGTAGAGCATCGTGGGCGGGGAAGGGTGCGGGGGAGGGAGGACGGCAGGCGGGGCGGGGGCGGGGTGGAACGTGGGGTGCGAATTTCGCAATCACGCCCGGGGAATAGGCAACGCGATGGAGTGGACTGGCTAGGCGCGACCCTTTTGGCCGGTCGGCCGGTCGGTCGGTCGGTCGGTCGGTCGGTCGGTCGGTCGGTCGCACGCACGCGTCCGAATATCCGATCGCAGTGCAATCAACGCGACACTTATGATAAAATAATTGTCCGCGCGCGGCGCGAGTGCGTTCGGTCGAGCGGAGGTGTTCATTCCGACAAGCCTCTTGCGCCGCCCGCGCCGCTCCAATTTCCCCTTCACATAATGGCGGGTCAATTGCCTTTAATTCGATAGATTTGTTCTCCCCCAAACCGCTCGAGCTGCGAGGTGGTGGGACTGACGGGTGACGTGGGGGCGACAGAACGGACGCGGACGAGGCAGGAGGGAGAGGAGGGTGTTGGAGAGGTGACGAGGCGGCGGTGATGTGGGGTCGGAGATAGGTAATGGCTGCGCGGATTTGGAAAGATCGGGAGAAGGTGGACGGGTGCGGCCAGTGAAGCGTCGAGTTGGAGACTGAGAGGCAGAGGGAAACGAGATAATGAAAGGGATGCGTTGTGACCTAACTATGTCGATTCTGGACGGTGATGGAATGTTGGGAGTATAGAGACGTGGTTTGAACGGCAATGGCAGCACGAGTATGTTAGGCCCATCAGGATCGGAGAGTGACAGAGCGTGGGGATGATTGGGCGGTGCCCGGGGCGACAGGGGCGTAGGTGAGGGAGGGCGGGGCGGCCTGCAGCGGAGCGCCGCCGCCGGGCGGGGGCGGGGGCGGGGTGAGCGGCAGGCAGACAAGCGACGAGTGCCCCGGGCAGCGATTGACTGGCCAATGAGGTAGAGAGTGCGTGGCGGTGGGGCGGGTGGAGGGCCGGCGCGTCGGGTGACAGCCCGAATGGCAGGCGCGAGTGGCTCTCCACCGCGCGCGGGGCCGCGGGCTCTGCTTGCAGCGAGCGCCCGACTCGGGTTCTGCATCGCCCGCGATCCGACGCCAGCGCGCCGCCCCCGCCCCCGCCCCCGCCCCGGCCCTCGCCCACGCCCTCGCCCTCGCCCTCGCCCTCGCTCTCGTCCTCGCCCTCGCCCACGCCCTTGTTCTCGTCCTCGTCCTCGCCCTCGCCCTCGCCCTCGCCCTCGCCCTCGCCCTCGCCCTCGCCCTCGCCCTCGCCCTCGCCCTCGCCCCCGCCCCACCACGCCCCTGCCCCCGCCCCGAGCCGGGCGTCCGGTGGCGTGGTTTTTACGAAACGCCAAACGGAGGTATTCTTTGCTTACCACCCAAGAGAGAGAGCGAAGTAATATTTAATGTTCCATCTGCAGTCGCGTGTGATCCCTTTTTGTTTTTAGTGCTAACATAATAACATTTTTTTAATATTATGGGTATCTTCTTAACATATTCACAATATTTCATTGACTTTTATTTATAAAAGGGTGAGGATAACAAAGTGATAATCGAAATTTCTGCAAGCCAGAAGAAAATCAATATTTTTGGGAATCCACACAAGCCTTGGTTTGTAAATACGCATTTTGCAGCTACACGACACACGGTAGTTTAGTGTACAAGTTTTTGCAGCGTTTGAATAATAATTTTTGTGTTATGGGGAGATTTTGAGATCAATATTTTGGATATGAAATGAGGGTTACGTATTATGTTGTCCTGACCTCTTCATAAGTTTTTTCAGCTTTCGCTAGAATTTCCTCCATCGTAACAGTTTCTTCACAGATATACTATAATAGAATTATTTGTGTCGACTAATTCAGTGATATTTAAAATTGAAAACACATATTTTTTGTCAGAAGCGTAATAAATAAATTGAAATAAGTGAAACCTATTTTTTCTTTTGCTCTAAATGAAGAAAAGAGGCATATAATATTCAAGTTAACCGTATCTGCGCGAGAACCTTTCAGAAAATGACACTGATGATGTGGTTAACTTTCACTTTAAATAATGTAGCTGTTCTCTATTCATACTGAAATTATTAATGGTTAACGAAAGATAGTTTTCAAGCCTACTAAATGTTGATACATTACAATGTATTGTTAGAGAAAAGATATTTATCATTTCTGATGAAAATGAATGGATAACTACTAGAAATGTTATTCTAAGTTTGTAAATAGTATGTTTTGTAAACTAACACTGTGTTGAACTGTAGTACGTTATACATGTTAAGGCAACTGCTTTTAAATAAAAACATTATTCTAAACCATGAATATAATGGCTGAATGAAGCGAAACGACAAAGGGCCTATCCATCATAATTTCAACATGGCAGATGTGCGTCGTGCAAGCAGCCATCAGCAAACTCCCACGACTTCGCAACAGAAGCGCATCGCGTCTGACAAACGAGCGTCGACGCTAACTTATCCTCTTTAACAATCAAAAGACGAAAGACAAAGTCCGCTTAAACGCAAAACAAAACTTCGCCGGCACCGCCGCCGAACGGCGCCACCGAGATTCTCTTCCGCTGCATCTTCACAATTAACGTCAAAAACTTGGATCATTTACTCCACTTCCAAGACGAATCGCTACCTAATGGTACCGTAATGTGCATTTCTTTCCGTCTGAGCCTCGAGACATGAAAGGAAAAGGGGGAAGCAGCGCTGAAGGAGCAACATTTCTTTTCTCAGGGCCGCCAACAAACGAGAGGAAAAATCCCCTCAGAAGTGGGAAGTTTCACTCAAAGGCCGACAACGTGCTGACGCATCTTTCCTGTTCTGCAACGAACTCCTCCTCCTCGTCCGTTGCTTTTGCTGCATGTTATCGTAGCTAAACGCTTCAAGAGGTAAATGGCTTCTCTTTCTCTCTTTGCAGAAGTCGCGTTGGGACATTGTAACGCCCGGCGCGCTTTTCGGAAGGAAGGGCGGAGGGGAGGAGGGAGAGAAGGAAGGGAGGAAGAGGGTGAGGATGAGGAGGAGGAGAAGGAGGAAGAGAACGAGGTCGTAGTAGCTGCTTGTTCTTGTTGAAGTTAAACGTGGCGTGCCCGAGCGAGGAAGAATTCGTGTTTTGTTCGTCGGCGTCCGACGATTCGGGCGAAAGAAAATTTATTTTCTGCTCTGAATGCGGTGAGTAAGAGATGTTTCGACTCTCCCCCCCACCTTCGGAAAAGGCTGTGATGTGATCGTTTAAAGCAAAACTTTTAGACAAGTCTGAAAGGCGACGAAATAATTTGTATTCTATGAATGGGTTCGGTGAAGCTACACGTTTTCAAAAAGCGAAAATTTTGGTTGATCATTGCTTTCATAAGTAGTAAAAATTCCTTATTCTCACAATGAATATATATTTGGTATTTGTTTTTCGCTCACATACTTTATCGTATACGTTTCCGTAAACATAAAAAGTACAAATACATAGGCGTTTCGAATCAATATTTTAAGAAAAATTTAAAATTTCATTTCATTGTGGGAACAGAAAACAAATAATCAATTAAAATTTTGAATTTTTTTTTTAGGAACAAGTATGTCTATGTTACAAGTCCTGGGTTTAGAGAAATTAAACCTTTATATGAACTTTGATGATGTTTCGAATATTAGAAAACAGAAAAATAAATGAAATAGAGTAAAAACTATTTGAATTACAGTCTCCTAAAATTAAATTAAGTTCCAAATTCATATCCTTAATATTAATTAGAAGCAAGGGAAAAATAACACACATACATAAAGCTACAACGTTTTTCTCGTATATATCGTCGGATCTTTTAACTAAATCAGATTAAAAATCTATTGGATCATTTAAATTAAGAAAAATATACTTTTGACATGCGCATCTTCCATAAAACTAATAGCAATCTTCGTTAGCTTACATGATAATATTGAGAAATAATATTCACATTCTCGGGTTAAATGCGTAATACTTATGTCTATTTTCCGCAAGAAACCCAAATACCGCCAACCCAAGATTATTCTCGATTTACTCCGCCGCGATTAAGTACAACATACCTCACGGACTTTGATGGAGTACAAAACAAAAAGCACCCTTGTTACACCACAGCTCGGGTTTTTGCAAGTGGTCAATTATGATGCACCACTGCTAGTGATCATTAAATATCATTCCTGGCCAAACATAGAGCAGCTCTGGAATTATCGGTTGTTCTTCCGGTTGAAACACGTCCTCGCCAGACTGGACAGATAAATTGCGAGTGCACTATAGAGTTTTCCAAGAGTCCCGCCGTCGCCTGAACCCGGCTCTGTTTATACCCATCGCTAACGGTCACGTGATGTGTGAGCGCGTTTATTCCGCTGCTCCCCGACCCCCTCCGGCCCCGCCCCCGGGCGCCGTGCTCGCAGGCTCCATTTGAGAGCGCATTCCTGCAGGGGGTGGCGATTCCGCCCCCGGCCGAAGTGTCGCCCCCCTCCTACAATGTTGCCAACTTCATGACCTCCATGAAACCACAAGAGCATTGAAACTGTGAACTTTTTTTGAGTGTATTGAAGGTATTTTTGGATGGAAAATTATCATTACCTTTCGTATTAAACACTTTATAGCGTAAAATTCACAATACTCCCAAAATAAATACATTTTTATGGGGACAATTTATCAAATACATAAACAATTAAATAACTAATCAAAATATTGAAATGACTGATTAATGTTTATTAAATAATATTACATGGCGTAAACCTGAAAAATATCCTAAACTAAAAAAACTAAAATGTTGGAGAAATATAGACCTACTTTAAATCTTAATAAAAATACAACAATTCTAGCAATATTTTCAATAATTTTCATTGAGTATTTAAATTTTTATATAATTGTCTGGTAATTTTGTTCAAACTCCTATTATCACAACATAAAATTATATTTCTGAAATTCACTACGTTTCCATTCAGCTACTAGCGTTAGCCCTAAGGGTCCATAATAATCTCTAAAGAAATCCAGCCCTGAAAAGTTAATTTTCAACGGCCGCATTTCTACTACCAGAAGTTGAATAAAGAGAGGGTAAAAATAAATAAGCAAAGACCCCCTTATACAACATACATCAGGGACTGTATCTGTCGGGCTTCCTTTACATCCCACGCGCTCGCGCCGGGCGGAGGCATAAGGACGCCAGCCAGCCTTCGTCGCGGCGGCCTCCGCGAAATAACGACAGCGCGCGGAGCAAAGCCGCACGGCGGAGCGGCAGTGGCGCAGCCTGGCGCCGGCGCGCGTAACGAGAAAAATCCCCAGCGCGCAGCCGATCCGCGCCGCTCGCATACCTGCGTTTATTAGGCAAGTCACCGAAGCGCACCGGGATGCGGGTCGCGGCGAGGCGTAGCAGAGCGAGCTCCCGTGGAGAGACATAGGCTGCGCGTAGGGGGATGTGGAAGAAGCGAGGAGAGGACGGGGAATTGGAAAGGAGGAGATAAGGACTTTTTTTTTCAAGTATTTTCTTTCCGGTCGTCATTCGTCTTTTGGAGGGTTTCAAAATATACATTTTGGACCCATCCTGGCATTTTGGCGGCGGCGATGGTGTAATGGTTAGCGTACCGGGCTGTTATACCCAAGTTGGCGGGTTCAAACCCGATCGGCGCCATGGACTTTTAAGGGCGAAAAAATCCTTCGTACTCCTTCCTTCGGAGGGGAAGTAAAGCCGGCTGTCCCATGTTAGTAGAGTCAAATCCCCAATTTCGTCGCTCAAGAAATACCTCCTTTCTCCGCTAGTTGGTGAAAGGAGCGTAGTGAAAGCGTAGTGCGTGGTCAGACGGAAGAGCGGGCCTGATGGCCCGAGTCACGCCACGTAAGGCATTAATTTAACTCAATTCATTCAATTCAATCTTCAGACAAATGTGACAAACATAATTCTTTTGGACCCATCGGCAAAAAATGTGAGTTCCAGTGTAAATCTTCACAATTTTTGAAGTTTCGTAATTTTACCTTCACAATTTGACTGAGTGCATTTGTGATTTGGAAGTGGAAGCGGGATTTTGTGAAAAAGAAAGGGGATTCATGATCTCATGAATAGTTCTTGAGAAATATCCACCTATGTCCTTGGTAAATATGTATGTTATGAGCAATGACAGATGTACGCTTTGACCCAAATTGACGGCTGGAGCAGGGTCGAGAGAATAGAATTGTAGCGAGAGATATGAGATGGATTCGTGTAGAATTCGTGTTAGTAGTCCTCGATGAATTTGAGAGTGAGAAGGGTTAAACCAGGGAGCTTTAGATGTTTTCTTTAAGTATGGTTTCACATGGTCTTTAATTATATACCTTACCTGTATGAATACAGATAGCTTGATCGCTGCAATGTTGGGCATGCGTATGTTATATCTGGTCTACATAAGAACTTAGGGGTGGTAAGCACAGGGTGAAATACGGAAGATACAATAAAAGTAAAAAGAGTTGTGGGAGGGAAGTAAGAATTTACAGACTGGAAACGAAAGGGAAAATCATTGTAGTGAGGTAAGAATTGGGGATGATCGACGGGAAGTTTATATTTAACGCCATGAGAGAAGATGGTTGAGAAAAACAGAAAGAAATATAAGTTAGAACGCTGGACCAGGAGAAGGAGGAGTTTGGAAGGGAACATTTTTTAAAAGAGCTTCCTTCAACGAATGCTGGAAAGGCGAGTCAAAATTAGTTTTAGAAATTCGATTGCCAGATCAAAGATCGCAAAGAACGATCTCAAAGACCAGTCTTAAAAATCGGTCGGAAACGTTGATTGGAAAGATCGATCGAAAAGAAATGAATTGAATTGATGCCTTATTTTACGTGGCGAGACTCGGGCCATCAGGCCCGCTCTTCCGCCTGACCACGCAAATTTCGCTACGCTCTTTTCACCAACTAGCAGTGGAAAGAGGTATTTCTTGAGCGAAGAAACTGGTGATAGGCAATTATCTCAAATGCTTCATTTAGGCTTGAGGATTTTTTACATGTAAATAAACTAACAAGGGACAGTCGGCTTTACTTCCCCTCCGAAGGAAGGCGTACGAAGGATTTTTTCGCCCTTAAAAATCCACGGCTTCGATTGGGTTTGAAACCGCCAACTTGGGTATAACAGCCCGATACGCTAACCGTTACACCATCGCCGCGCGCCAACCGTTACACCATCCGAAAGATCGGTCTGGAAGATAAGTTGGAGAGATCGGTCATAAAAATCGAAATACTGGAGAGGTGAAAGAAGCATCAGCACGAGCGCAGAGGATAACCCAAATGAAAGAGCACAGAGAAGGTGTTTCGCGGCAGAGGAGCTGACGTGCGCCGAGGGAGGTGGGCGGAGGAAGAGGCGATGAGGCCCAACGAAGCCCCAGGGAAGGAGTTTGGCTGTGGAGGAGCGGATCGCAGACCGCCGTTTTTTAAGGAAATGGCCTCCATTCCGCTGGAGATAACTCGGAGAGGTGACTGTTTGTCTTCCTTTTGTACTTGTCGACGAAAGAAAACATATGAATTGTGCAGAATTTATTTCGTTAACATCTTCCTTTAGCCGCCAGCTGTGAGTATTCTCTTGTTCCGGGCTCTTCTGACAACTTACAATATTTGTCTTGACTAGCTATTTTTAATATTTTCTCTCCTACAAGATATGGCATTTCTCAAAGATTCTGAGATCAGTATTGGTCTTTGTTAGGTTTACCATGATAATTCTTTTTAATACTCTCCTTCTACAAACGTGATATATTTAAAATACTAGAAATGGATTTGAATGTTACAAAATACTTTTCTAACCTTCAAAATTGTCAATGAAGAAGTCACTATTTTCTTCACATATATATTTATGAGACTACTTGTTTCATTTCAACTAATGAAAGTACGCACCTCCCCCTCCTAAGGTAAGTAAGTTTAGTAAGTTCTAATATGAAGAAAAATGTGTATAAAATGTCTCAAACATGGGATACTGGGAGCATTTATGGCATCCTCCCGTAAATACTAATATGGAAAATTTGAGATCATTAAATATTGCAATAATAAAATTTACGTATTTCTTAGGGTATCTCTTGAAAAGAATGTATAATTTGAAAATTCAAATGAATTTAACGAAACGTAGGAATTTTGAATGTGAATATTTCTTCCGCTTTTTTAATCCTTTACTGCACCTATCAAACAGCAGGGAATTTAGATTTCTGGTCACGTCCGTTAATCCCATTTCAAAGATTTGATAAAAGGACATTAGGGATGCGCTGTGCCAATACCCTCCAATGTTACAGCCTTGATTCTTGATGTCGGGGAGAACGCAGCTGTCGCGAAGGTGGGGCGGGAGGGGCGAAGGCTTCTTTGAAGGGAGCAGGCAACGGAGAGACAATAAACAGAAACGTGATGGAAATCGAAAAGAACGTTTATTCACCTTGAGAAAAATTATTACAACTGTGGACACTGGAGTCAAGGAAGAACAATTAAACCATGAATCGTAATTATTTTAAGATTGAGGCAGATTTAGAAAGTATTTTGAAAGCGAGGCATTTTTAAATTTAGGACCATCATTTTTGAAATTTCTTTGAATTCGATAATTTATGTATTCTCACGTGTGGTAGTTGATATACATAATTTGAGTAAAATTAAGAAAAAATGTTGACTTTAAGAGCATAATCCATAGTCGGTGTTGACAATGTGAGCTATTAATTCGCTGACGGTTAAGTTCACCTGGAAAGAACCCTCACCCGAATTTACTATTCCTTGTTACAGCGAACATTTCACTTCATGCATTCACTCTTCATACTAGTTTACGAAAATTTGATAGCAAACGTTCAATTGCAAAATTATACTCTTACATAAATTAAGAGCATGAGGTTTGAGGAACAATTTCAAGAGATGGAAGACTTTGCGGTTATGAAAACACTTAACACAATGTTTGAAAGGTAGCAAATAAGTCCGTGATCGCTTCGTATGCACCGGAACATTTTCGCTGAAAAGAACAGTGAGGAAATCGCATTTCTACACATTTCGTCACAAAGACATTCCTAATTTTAGTAGAATCGTTATTGAGTATTAACGCGTTATTTTAAATTGAAGATCTTTACGTTCGATTAGTAGAGACTCCAATGCACCCCGACATAACGTATCACTGAACCCGCAGTGTTTAGCAGTATTGCTTCTCTATCTTACAAACGTAGATGAACGTTCTACTCCTTTGTTATCACCAGTTGCAGCAGAGCCCCGGCGACGAGGAAAGCAAACACTAGAGCAGTCCAGTAGTATTTATGGAGACGTTGCGCCGGCCGAGCCTGCTCCTGGGAAAGAGGCGGGCGCGGAGTCGTCGCAGGGGGCGGGGCGGAGCGGGGGCGGGGCGGGGCGGGGCGGGGCGGGGCGGGGCGGGGCGGGGCGGGGGCGGGGGCGGTGCGGAGACGAAGCGGGAGACCACTCGCCGCCGCGCGGCCGGCGCCGGGGCTTTTAAAAGCCCGCAGCCATCGATTTATCGAGCGCAGCGCCGCCCCGTTGCTAATCCGACGAGCGCCGGCCTCACTGCTGCGGGCGAGCGGCCCTTGGCGACTCGGCGGGCGACGGCGGGCGACGGCGGGCGACGGCGGGCGACGGCGGGCGACGGCGGGCGACGGCGGGCGACGGCGGGCGACGGCGGGCGACGGCGGGCGACGGCGGGCGACGGCGGGCGACGGCGGGCGACGGCGGGCGACGGCGGGCGACGGCGGGCGACGGCGGGCGACGGCGGGCGACGGCGGGCGACGGCGGGCGACGGCGGGCGACGGCGGGCGACGGCGGGCGACGGCGGGCGACGGCGGGCGACGGCGGGCGACGGCGGGCGGCGGCGGGCGACGGCGGGCGACGGCGGGCGACGGCGGGCGACGGCGGGCGACGGCGGGCGACGGCGGGCGACGGCGGGCGACGGCGGGCGACGGCGGGCGACGGCGGGCGACGGCGGGCGACGGCGGGCGACGGCGGGCGACGGCGGGCGACGGCGGGCGACGGCGGGCGACGGCGGGCGACGGCGGGCGACGGCGGGCGACGGCGGGCGACGGCGGGCGACGGCGGGCGACGGCGGGCGACGGCGGGCGACGGCGGGCGACGGCGGGCGACGGCGGGCGACGGCGGGCGACGGCGGGCGACGGCGGGCGACGGCGGGCGACGGCGGGCGACGGCGGGCGACGGCGGGCGACGGCGGGCGACGGCGGGCGACGGCGGGCGACGGCGGGCGACGGCGGGCGACGGCGGGCGACGGCGGGCGACGGCGGGCGACGGCGGGCGACGGCGGGCGACGGCGGGCGACGGCGGGCGACGGCGGGCGACGGCGGGCGACGGCGGGCGACGGCGGGCGACGGCGGGCGACGGCGGGCGACGGCGGGCGACGGCGGGCGACGGCGGGCGACGGCGGGCGACGGCGGGCGACGGCGGGCGACGGCGGGCGACGGCGGGCGACGGCGGGCGACGGCGGGCAAAATTGGGTAATGATGTAGGTGTCCAGATGTTAGCTACATGATACATAAATGATAGGCAGAGAAATGCATGATTGGTGGTTACAGATGCTAGGGATGGTTTTTAGAAACTAATGACTGGGCGTTTGCCCGGCGTTTGCGAGAGCGATTGCGCAGGCAGTCACGGGGGCGGAGGCGCCTTCAACGGCAGGCAAGGAAGCAGGAAAAGGGATACAGCGTAGGTGGGCAGTGCAGGGGATGAGGGAACGTTGGAGTGACTGCAATATGAGAAGTGGTGATGGAAGAACGCCATACGTTGTGTATTGGTGAGCCGCAGGGGAGATGGTGGGGTCGGGAGCAGCCATTGGCAGGGAGCGGCGGGGCGTCCTTTGTGAGCGCTGCCCGACGCTCAGTTGTTTGGCTTCCGGTGCGTGTTTTCGGGGGCCTACACTCCCCGTTAGCTCCCTGGTATGTTGAGCGGGTTTATCGGAATCCCTCTCTCGAGAGGCACGCTCTAGTCGCGGAAGTGAGTACGGGCATCATGGCTAGAGACGGTTGCAGGGAGAGGAAATCCAGAATCAGTAATATTGCTTCTTAGTCGCACTGACCTAGTTGACTTAGTGTAGGGGACGTTGTGTGACAAGTGTAATAATTTGTCTATTAATATGTGTATTTATCTCCACACTTAAAACTTATTTTGTCTGTTTTTATATATAAGTTCCATTATGTATGCTGTTTCATTCATTGATTAGCAGCAACGTTAGGTATCTAAAGAGTCGCCGAACGAGGAGGTTGAGAATATTTTTTTGTAATGCACTAATTGAATGTGGGGGATTTTCAAAACAAGAGAGAGACATTACAATTTCAAATTGTCATGTTCAGACTTCTAAACTACAAGATATTTCTGATAGTTACTTAGTTTTAATTGTATGTATGTATGTATGTACTTGGCGCGACAGCCCGTGAACGGGCTCAGGCCGACCGGCGACATCCCTGCCTTGCGGCCATGGGTTAAGGGGGTACGTGTGGCTAGCACGTAGACATCCCAACGCCGTTTCTCGCTCTTGTCAACCGTAGAAGTGAATTTTCTGAACGTTAGTCAGCAACATATACTGGTACATTGCAAGGAAAACGCACACTATAGTCTTGGCTCAACCGGGAATCGAAGGGCCGTGTGTTGGAAAGCGAGCACGCTGACCAAGATCTAGCCATGAGCCTGTAGTTTTCATTAGGGGAATACATTGTCAAAGAATTCATTGGACAACTCGATATGATTAAAAATGGTTCAAATATCGGACAGAGTGTAAATTCGAAGTAATTAGCTTCTTTGTCAAAATAAATATTTAATCACACTTCAGTGAAAAGATAGAAACCGTAAATGATTAGATTTTTTTTCTTTTGGAGAAAATAAGTTTAAAAATTTAATCTAATTAAATCGTTGTATTCTGTAAAGGTTAAACATTTTAAAATAGTTAAAAATAATATTTTTTATGACACGAAAACGCAATCAACTTGATTAAACTTACAGGACTGCCCTAGCAAAATACAAGACTTTTAGACGTGTATAACCTTTTTTAAAAATATACTACCACTGATAGAAACAATAATTAAATCACTATAATTAACATTTTACTACGCTAATTAGTATACCAGTATTGCCCACACTATCCCACAACCCCAAGATTCATCTCTTCATGAAAACGTTATTTCCCAAATTTACCTTCTTAGAAATAATAGCTGCCGCACAAATTGTATTTGAGAGAAATTGAACGAAATCAGATCACACAAATTGAGATTATACGCTTAATACAATCCAAAATCCATATAATTGAATAAATATTCTTAACACTTCTACAGTGCGCATAAACATTTTGAAACCTTAGCTTAAAACCACAAAGTAATGTGCGACAGTTCATGAATAAAGTGTGCAGCATGGTTCTTGACCGAAGTGTGCAATTTAACAAAGTACATTTGCGCTTTATTTATACATTCTCATATTACTGACGAAATATATGATTAAACGAGCGCATTCTGTATGACAAATAAGCACTTCACCGAGTTACAACGCAATTTCAATATACACTCTTATGTTCCGTTATTTCTAAGTTACGTCCTAGAAAACTCAGCACTCTGAGAGATGAAAGAGCATCAATTATTCCGAAAACTTCAAGTTTAACTTGTACACAAAATTACTTCCCTAAAAGATTAGAGGGAATAGTGCACTCAAAATAAATGAAGAATTCCGATAAAGGGTTTAAAAAAAGAGTGCAGAAAGATACGCAGTATGAAGGCAACGGGAGAGTGAGGAGGAGGAGGAAATTTGCCGGAATGAAAGCAACACGAACAGGCAAACGCACTCGGCCTCAAACCTGCATCAACTGCCCGCGTCTATCCAATCATTCAATCGAGTAAACTGCATTTGGCCGCCCCCGACTCGCCCTTCCGACGGAGAACCAGGAAGAGCAGGTTAGAGCGAGACAGATGCGTCAGGGGTGGCGAAAATCGCGTGGAACAAAGGGGTTCTCTCGTGTACAGTGTGGGTCATAACAAGGTATTAAACGGACTACCAGTATGTTCCTTTATTCAATATATGCAAATAAAGAAATTCTTTTTCAAATTATTTGATGAAAGAATTCTGAAAATATGTTTTAAAATAAGCATGGGATTATTACTAAGATTTAAAAAATAATACTGAAATGACTTTAACTCTAAGAGGAATATACTTGTATGTTTGAGGAGAACAAGGAGTTGTAAGAGTTTTTTAATACAAAAAGGATATCTATCATGTAAATTGTGAAGTTTTACAAGAAAACCAGTAGGGCCAAAACAGCACGTACTTTCTACCCCGTATTTTCACGCAACATTACGCGAAAAGTACTCAAATCGCCTTCCCCTCACACCAGCGTTCTGGCAGTAGAACCGGAGTATTTCGCACACAATACACACATACAATTGTTACACTATTTACATTTGAGGTTAACTCAATTGGGCTCTAGTACTTTTTATTTGTTAATTTTATGAATTTGTTTAGTTAAAGATTCTGGAGTCCGTTAGAGGGGATGTAATTTATTATTTTAATACGTCATGGATGTATGGTTTCTTAATTCTTGGAAAGCACGAGGATGTTTTTCCTAGCGGAATGGCGGTTACATTTGAGGCAGGAAGAAGGCAAAGGAAAAAGTCACGTTTTAATTGTTTTATGAATTACTTCAGGGATTGAATATCAAAAAAGCGGTGAAGTTGTTTATTTCGGACAAATCGAGGGGCATTAGTTATATTACGGAGACATTTAGTTCAAAATGTTCAAAGGCGATTGAGATTAGAATGGGATGATGATAACCATATTGGAGAGGTGCAAGATAAAGTGGGACTAATGATAATTTTGATAATAGAACTACGTTACAGATGTAGTCGGATTGATTTTCCATACGCCATGCGGCGGCCAAGGTACACTCCTAGCTCAGAATGATTTTTCAACATCCGCAGAAAAATATTGTTAATTAGTGGTTGATATATTCCTAACGCAAATTCTGTAATAATTTTTTAGAAAAATCTTGCATTCCTGAATTTAACTGTTAGGAATTTACGTGTTAACCTTCCGCACATTTCAGAAGAAAATACAAATCGTAATTAAGAAAAAAATCTGATTCTGTAATCAAGATTAAGTTTCTTGTTATGTTTATAAATCTGAAATAATAGCAAATAATCTACCTTCGAGTTATTTCGCATCAGGGTACACATTTTAAGATTCCATTTCAAACTTTAATTTCGCCCTACAACCATATCTTTCCATTTCCTTTAATTTGATTCGTGTTTCCTCCCCAACGCTGCAAGAGGCGTCAAAAATTACCAGCATTTGATCATTTACTCAAAGCGCTGTCATTAGGCGCCTCATTAGCTTCTCGTCGCCCTCCCCCCCCCCCAACCACCCGCGCGCAACTTGCTTTGTGCCGGTTGCAGCGCAAGGCCGCTAGAGGCCGGGCAGCGCGCTGGACAGTGGGGCGAAAGGTTGTAAAAGCGATCGCAACTACGATTTCCACCGGAGAGGCATCATAAATAGAAAAATATATACATTTAGTGGACGTATTGACAAAATAACTACTGTAAAGAGCCTTCATTCGATAGTATTTTTGTTTAGATAGTAGTTTTAATTCGATCAAGCTATGCAACTACGGTCGAAAATTTACCAAAACTCAAACCCTTGGACCACCAGGTCTACAATACAGCAAAGTCACGTATGTTGCCACTGAGACATCCCTGTGATGGCAATGATGATGATAATTTTTATTTATTTCCGCAAACGAGCAATTTTGCTTTACAGGGATTGATTTAAATTATATGACCATTCAAACATAAACACAGAAAAAATAAATGAAAAACACATTACATTTTTAAACGTACAAAAATGTAACATTTATAAATTACAATAATTCTGTTTAATCAACAGAAATAAGGGAATTCCACAGGTTCCTCATTTTTTTCGTCGTTTTATTTTTATCTTCTTTGTTAATACTTTGTTATGGTTTATGAATTATGATTCATCAGCAAATTTATTATTTATTGATAAATTAAATATTTATCACGAGTAAATATATTTTTATGATAATCACGATGAAGCTTGTTGTCGTATCTATGAAAGAAACCTACGGTTGTGCCTTGTTTGTGGTCGGGGTATTTATTTCCACGCCAAAGCAGACTTGTTGCCTTTCGGGCCAGTCGCGGCCAGTGTGCGGGAGCGCGGGTGGCAGCGGCGGATGCGTGCACTGGCTTAGCTCGCGTTGCCGGAGGGGGGGGGGGGCTGTGGCGCTTCCGCGGCGCAGAGTTCATTAATCCCGCCGTTCAATTTGTACGGCATCGGGTGCACCGCTCGCGACGTGTGATTAATTCGTCAAAATCACTGACGCCGCCGCCGTCATCCGCTTGGATCGCGTCCGAGATGCGGAAACTATCGCAAAGGGACAGATGGGCGCTCGGCGCCGTTGCGGCCCGACGAGAGACGCAGGCGGAGGCACTCGATCGCGTGGGCCGGTATCGCTGGAGATGCAAATGGTGCGTTCCGGGGAGGGAAATTCAAATGGACCTTCACGGCGAAATTGATGTATCGAATCAATTGGGAGGCAGGTTTGCCAGTCGTCCCGATTTTGCTTTGTTCTGCTTTGTTTTGAACGTCCCGCGTCCCTACATGGCTACGGCGCGGCGGGATGCTTTCTCCTGGAGAATTCTAGCGGCCAGCTGCCCTGCGCTTTCCGTGGTTTCTCCGATCAGCATCAGACGAATGCCGGAGTATTATCCTAACAAACGGGCTACGGACCGCGCGCTATCTTTTATCCTTCTTTTTGGCATTTTCTTTACCCCTTACTTACAGACACTTACCCATACACGCACTGCTCTCCCACACATACTGGGAGACCGTTGGTGAGCTTAGAGATTTTGCCGGGTGGGGCGGTGACCCGCTGGCGGGAGATACCTTGTTGGGGAAACCCCGCTAGCTGACAAGTAAGTCGGCGCCGGAACTCACCATTCAGTGGGAGATCAGGGACATCTCCCGAGGAAAAAATATGCACTACACTTACGGAACTAGTGAACTTAGCAGTTGAAGCGTTTGAAATCAATAATCAATCAATCAATCTTTGCTTTGTGCTTATATCATGAGAATGCTTTATTGTTTTTCATTATCGATTGTTCTGAATTCAAATTACTTTCCGAGCTGGACGACTGTAGTTTAAAAGAAATTATCGTCCAGGCCGGAAGGTAATTCTAATTATAAAAGCAGCATTGATTCTTCTGAAGTATGCATACATAATAATAGGTCAGTATTTTACGTACGTAGTAACAGAACGGTTCGTAATATATTAGTACTTATTAGTATATTTATTAATAGAGATCAATTTAAATTCCCGAATATTGGTTTCTCTTCAATTATTTAAACTGATGTACAATGCGACAGAAACTGTATACCTTCGAAATGTATTACTTTGTTTTTCAATACTGCCAATTTACAATCTGTTCACTTTACAAATACAATTTACAAGTAACTATTACGTTAATCTAAATGGTAAATCTAATACATGTTCACGCTCCAGTCTGTTCTCGTGTTCAGTATTGTCCAACATATTCACTCAAAGTAGATTCGTATGGTAGCACAGTCTCCTCTGATGCCTCTTACTTCTCTCGCTGATAGTCTGTGCCGTAGTTGATATGTTCAAATCTTTTGTACAAGTTACGAACCACGGGGCGTTGCATAAATATCTCAACGTTTTTGTGTCTAACCTCTTCGATTAAGTAGCCATAATAATTTGCTTACTTTCATTTGTGATTCTTTTCTCTTTTTTATGATATGGGGTTTCCAGGGTAAGTGGTTATCTAGATGTGAACCAAGATATATCACAACAGTTGCTACTGAAAGTTCTGACGAGTTTAGTTTCACTTTTGGACACCGTTCCTCTCGAAATGAGAAGGTAATATGTTGTGATTTTGCTGCGTTTATAGTTACTCTTCATTGATAAGTACATTCTTCTATGTTGTCCAGGTGCTTTTGCAGGTTTTGTGATGCTCGAGCTGAGTCCTTTTTGGCAGCTACGATAGCTGTGGCGTCAGCGAATGTAGCCATCATAGTGCATTCTGTTGTTGGCAGGTCAGAAGTATATATTACATACAGTATTGGTCCAAGGATACTTCCTTGAGGGACACTTGCACTCATCGGTTTAATTCAGAGAAAACATCTAGATATGATTAAAAAAGGGATATAATGAATGTGGGAGTAATTGTTTGATTTTGAATAACAGACCATCGTGCTTGGTCAAATGCTTGTTGTATGTCCAAGAAAGGGGCAGAACATTATTTTCTTCGAGACTTTGAGACATTTCGTTTACAATTCGGTGTGTCTGATCGTCTGAATGGCCTTCCCTAAATCCATATTGAAACTCTGGTATTATATTATTTACTGTACCATCGAAAATGTCTCACTTTCCCTCTCGAAATGACGTACTGAGAGATCCGATAATGCCTACGATTGCGATAAGGTTTGGATTGAGATCATCCACTGATAGAAAATTCACAGAACTGGGCTTGCCAAAACTCCCCATAATTTTTACACAGACAAAAATGCTGAATCGGGCCTAGTATCTTTTTGAAACATGCCTCCCCTTTTGAAAAGATAATTATCTCGTAATGGTCAAATAGCAGAAAACCATTTTTTTACGAAACATCATACGCAATTAATACGTATTATTAACGTATTTTAGAGTGTAGATCTCATGTAATATTAGAATTTGTTTTCCCCTTCTAAATCGTTTTAGATATTTCTTACGTTAAGTGCAGGAAAATAATTAGCATTCTGCAATAAACGATGCATTAGAGCCAGTGTCAAGAATAAAGTTTCTAATGATGACTTTAGTTCAAAATTTGTATATTCAAATTAAGAAACTGACGCGAGACAAAGGGAAGCTGGGCTTTCCCCGCAAGCAGAAGTATCAATATGAAAGGACTCAAGTAATTTTCGTGGAAATCGGTCCTCCAGCATTGCTTGCCTGAACATTTCTGTTTTGCGGCGTGATACAAGGAAAATGAAAATGGATTTTTCAGGACATTGTAGAACATTGATATAATTTTATAACGTCTACATTATGTAAATTAATTTGAATGATATTTTGTCTCTTTTTAATAAACTGAATCTATAACACTAGTGTCAGTATCTTTTCTGAGAACTTTTCGTGTATAAAGCAGAAATATAAAATATCAAAGGAACAAAACTAATACCCAACAGGAAATTTAAGAACGTGGGAATTAGAAAATGCCAAACATAGATATAACAAAGGAGATAAATAGAAAAATTAAGACAACTAGAAAGCAAAACAAAGAAAATGACATTTATAGACGAAAACAAATGCAAAATCACTTTAGAAACTTATTCCCTTTGACTGTAGAGAGAATCTAGTCATCAGCAATGCAAAATTAATTCAACCACGTCGCACGGTAATATCGTCCCGCTGTTCACAAAAGTGTTTGTAGGAGTGTTTTGGTCGGCGCGGAACAGACGGTCAGTTCACTTCATGAGAGTTGCTATTGATTTCCAGTAGGAAATGGAGCGCTCAAGAGACGCCTCCGACAGCAAACACACCATTAGCGCAGGAAAAACAAGAGCAGCGGCTTTCATTGTAATTTCCCTGGCTACTCAAAACCATTCCACACAACTGTTTGGCTTTCTCGCGTTTGTCATCTCACAATACTTATCATTTGCACGATGAGATCGGAAATGGTATTTTTAACAAAATGTATTATTTGTAACAGTTCAATCAGTTCATTGATTGTCATTCCCTTCAACTGCATAACGGAGCTATATGGTTATAAGGAAACTGAAATATAATTTTGTCGTGAAATTGTCTCGTTGAAAAACATATTTGTCTTGCAGAAATACAATGTCTTATTTCATTTAAGCCTACTGATATTGTATTTATCTTTTGACATAGGGAATTCAATGTTTGTCTTTATTCGGGTATTAATGAAAATGTATAGTACGAAATTTTCAAGACAAATACTTTGTATCTGACACAATGAAATTATTTGAACAATCTGAAAAATCACCTTTAGTCATTAGAGAAATGTTTAAAATCATAACTCTTTTCACTGCCCATATGAAGCATTTCTTTTCTTATAGGTTCAAATATCTATAAATGGTCTCCCAGCAACAAATTTAATTATATTATTATTGCCAAAAATGGCAATAATAATAATAATAACAATAATTTTACAATTACAGTAAATCAGTTCTCAAATGGAATTTTTCTTTTTGAAAAAATTAAAATAAGTAAAAATCAAATAACGTGTTTTTAAAAGGTGTAATAGAATTAAAAATATTATTGTGAGCGAAATCTTTGACTTTTTCTGAACGATCATTCAAGACATTGAATTTTAAGTATGATGTGTGAATTTGCCTGTCACATGCCAAAAAGTCAATAATGTTTTCGTGCGTTAAAATCATAAACGAGTTCGTTTTTCTTGTGCTCTTACCAAAATGAAATGTGTGGCGAGCGAGCTTGTAACGTAGCAGTGGAAATCAACTGACGGGTTGGAATTGGCTTCTCGATATGTTGTTTCCTGGTCTGTGACAACGCGCTACGCAAACATCCGTCATCCATTATTTCGACACAGGACAACAAATTGTGATTGGAGTACATTACTTATAGCAAAATGTCCAATGACTCTATAGCGCAATTGACTCAAATTCACTGTAGATCTCTTGACATGAATCGTATTCACGTGGCTGCATCTGTTATGCTTACCACAGCGTAACGATTATTGAACGTGACACAGTATGATTGAATACTGTTGTGAAGTTACAGAATATATATTTAAAAATTTATGTCGAAAATTATATTAATTTTCGTTTTTGAACCCAATTCGAATGATAAAACGTTCATGAGCGGTTGACCCTCAATATCAGATGTCTAACACAAACTTAATCAACATTTTTCAAACTGCGTACCTTTATAGCGCAAATCCATCCAATAAATACCTACATTCTCCGTCGTAATGATACTGTCAGCCCATTTCTACCAATGATTTCATGTTCAGATGGAGATAATCTTTAATAACTCTACACCGCCGCCACCTACAGCACTAAAATGTTGAAAACGCCGTTTGTTGATGTCCCTATATCGATCCTATATGATTACCTTCACGGCCGGCTAGCTCAGATAGCAGTGGGTAACCTGCAATTGAGTGAAATGGATGGACGTCGGTGTTTATGAATGAAAGAAGTTATTGAATGAGGTAAAATTTGAAGTTTAATGACTCATAAGAAAACAAGCGTGGCAAGAAGTGAGTTTCTGCCTGAGCTCTGTTACTCCTAAAACAAAACGTATTCTAACTCAAATCTAACTCTTAGGAAAATCTTTAGGCTACGCTTACAGGAAATTCATTTGCCATTAGAATTATATTCTAACCAATGCGCGGCTAAGAATCGTCTGAATATCACAAAAAATTGTTTGAGAAAGAGTCCATTTTTTAAATTATTGCCTAAATGGCAACTGGAGCCATTGCCAGGCTCTGCGTTGGCATCACCCGTATTTGTTGATGTGGAGGCCAGTCACCCTCTTCCAGAAGTTGCTTCCTTTCACTGTGCGGCCCGAGCCTCTGAAAAGACGAGCTGTGGCGACGACGTCTCTTGGGCGCGGCGAAGGCTTTGCAGCAGGTAGCGGGATAGCTCAGTATAGCTCAGTATAGCTTCAGTATAGCTCAGTATAGCTTCAGTATAGCTCAGTATAGCTCAGTATAGCTTCAGTATAGCTCAGTATAGCTTCAGTATAGCTCAGTATAGCTTCAGTATAGCTCAGTATAGCTCAGAAGAAGGCTACAGCAAGGTGGCCGAAACGTCAGTACAATTGACCGAGACGCGGCTCATCCGGGATAACCAAGAATGCAGGTAGCGGGAACCGTCGGGCTGACTCGCGACTCACGCCACAGTTTATCGTAGTCGCGTCCACAAGTATCTTCTTCAACTCTCACTTTAAGATGTGATGCAGCAGGCGCTCATAATTCGGTCCATTTTGGTACGGTGACACATTTTTTGTAATACTCGCCGAAACTTTATGGAATTGTGACCCGGAAGCCGTGTAGCGTAATTTCGAAAATGCAATAAGTGTTCTTCAAACTTTCCAATTACGCAAGCAAATGTTGGTGAAACTTTACCACACATCGCTTTTGAAGGGCGGCTTGACAAACTGTAAAGTTTAAAACGCGTATCACAGCGTTCTAAAAGAAAATAAAGTTCCCGGCGGTTTAACAAAAAATCAAGTACTGAAGCGGACGGTGATCTGAAGTGTCAGGCGGTTGTCTGACAAGAACTCTCTGACGTTTCGGTTATCCCCTCCTTTCACTTCCAAAGGTTCTAGAATATTGCAAAATTTTGATAAAACGGCTGCCCATTGACGTTAAGGTTACTACGTTGCAGAACGTTTGGTCAATAGCCGGACGTGTGTTAGGCGGCCCGAAAGGAAAGTTACAGTATCTCCTTCTTTGTCACTCTTTTTGTTTATAAAATGCATGTGCAGCGCAGTGTGTCACTTTGTCGGTGGCCTGGGATTTCCCATAACCTAAAGTTAATGATCAGTAGGTGGGCGAGTTCGAGAGGGTGGGGCGCTTGGGGGGCTACTTTGTAAAACAATTCTCACAAAATAAGAAGGCACAGTAAAAAATTAGTGTAACTGTGTATAAGTACTCCACACAAACTGAAAGTACATACTGTAATTGCTATTGAGTAATGGAGAGACATACTCCATTATTTTAGCACGAAGTAACAAATTCAATAGAATGGGTTCTTCAAAAATAGTTCAAACTTTTACAGTAGGAGTAGTCTCATGAAACATTATAGCGGATTAGATGTCTCACTCAAAGGCGCTTTCCCGGCGCTTTCCCGGCGCGCGAGCACTTACAGATCACAAACAAGGGGTGGGTACCCCCCAAAGCATCCCTTCCTAGCTGCAGTCGTGAACAAAGGAACAGTTCAGTGGAGGGTGTGACTAATTAAGGCCTCTTGAACCCGAAAGTGACCAGACCCGTGCGTGTGTCGGTCCTACGACGCATTTTGTAAGAAATAAGATGAAAGTTTAATAATTATTTCATCATCAAAATTCGGTGACGCCACAATACGCTCATCAGTCACGATACAATACAATCATCAGTAGTGGGTCAAACCGAAATACATGCACAACTATCAAACCATTTTATGGACAACTTTTCGCCTCCATTACACGATCGTAATTTCCTCATTACGCAGTGAATAAATTCTGATCAAGATAATCGATTGAAAATCGCAACTCAACGCATATATTGTAAGTGCAATAATTATCTGCGATTAATGTGATTATTATTATGCTTTAATTTATTAACTGAAATCAATTCCGAAAATCACGTATTTTATACAGATAGAAATTACTGAATTTGTCAGATTATAAAATTTCTTCATAAAACAAACTTTTATGAAACGCATCATTTCAACAATGTACAATAATGCGATTGTCTTTTTTCTTACGTACTACGTTGAAGAAATTCAGGAACGGCTAAGCCCAGAAGCTGGTCGTTGAACAACCCGGATGGAAAAGCATTTTTCCAACCTCCTAAATGTGTCCACAGCCCTCGCGCCCAGGTTGCCCCCCCCCTACCGCCCTCCACCGCCCTCCACCGCCGGACCCCGCGGGGCGAGTAGCCGCCGCGTCCTACCGCAAGCAATTCCCGGAAGCGGCGGAAGCTCGGGGCTTGTGCGGGGGTGTCGCGCCCGATCCATCATCCCTGATGTCCTCCTCCGACCTCGCGAAAGGCCTTCGGTCATCTTGGCGCGAGGGGAGGGGTCCTAGGGGTCCTCAACGCCAATATCCCAAAGACAGAGGGATGGAAATTTGGAAGGGAAATATCAGAAGGGGATGCATTTCTCTATACGCGTACGCACGCGGGCCAGCAGGCTGGCGAGGGGCGAGAGGGCGGCGAGGGAGGAGAAGGAGAGGGAGGTGAGGCGGGCGAGTGGACGCGAAGCCAAGATGACAGGCGAGTGAGAGGGGTGACGAGAGGGCTGACGAGAGGGCTGACGAGAGGGCTGACGAGAGGGCTGACGAGAGGGCTGACGAGAGGGCTGACGAGAGGGCTGACGAGAGGGCTGACGAGAGGGCTGACGAGAGGGCTGACGAGACGGCTGACGAGACGGCTGACGAGACGGCTGACGAGACGGCTGACGAGACGGCTGACGAGACGGCTGACGAGACGGCTGACGAGAGGGCAAGCGGGCGAGAAGCCCACAGGGCGAGCAGCAAGAGGGCGAACCGGCGTGACGGCGAGCGGGCGAGAAGGCTGGTGGGCGTGAGGGCAGGCAGGAGAGAGGACTGGCGCAAGGGTGGGCGTGCGAGCGAGCACGGGCGCATGTATGTGTGTTTGTGGTGTTGGTAGGTGTGTGTGTGTATGTGTGATTGAGTGCGTGTAGGAAGATGGGTGGACGAATTTTAGGCGAGGAGTGGGCGAGGAGTGGGCGAGGAGTGGGCGAGGAGTGGGCGAGGAGTGGGCGAGGAGTGGGCGAGGAGTGGGCGAGCAGTGAGCGAGGAGTGGGCGAGTGAGCGAGTGGGCGAGCGGACGGATGGATGGGTGGGTTGGTTGGTTGGTTTCGGGTAGGCGGGCAAGCGGAGTGAGTGGACGGGTAAGGCTGACAGGCTGGCGGGAGGGAGAGAGGGCTGGCAGAGAGGCGGGGGGGGGGCGGAGTGCGTGAAGGGGAAGGAAGCTGCACGCACTCCACGCGTCGCCTCGCGTCGTGCCGCGCGGGGTGAACCTACTGGGGGTGGGGAAGCGGAGGCGGAGATGCACAATATCAGAATCCTCCTCGTCTATATATATGAGGCGGGTTGGGTCGTTTCGGCGATAGAATTTTCATTTTAAGAATCGCCTCGCCGCGCGCCCAGCCCCTCCGCAATGGCGGGGGCGCACCGGGGGGAGCAGGGGGGGCGGGGTAGACCAAGTCGCTGATGTGGCAATGGCGACGGGAGCTGACGGGAGAGCGGTGGTGGTGACATAGCAGAGAAAATTGCGGGGGGCGGGGGCGGTGGGGGCAGCGGGGGTTACGTGGGCTGCGGGCGCGGCGGGGGCTGCGGGGGCGGCGGGAGCGGTGGGGGCGGCGTGGGCGGCGTGGGCGGCGTGGGCGGCGGGGGCGGCGGGGGCGGCGGAGTCGGCGGGGGCGGCGGGGACGGCGGGGGCTGCGGGGGCTGCGGGGGCGGCGGGGGCGGCGGGGGCGGCGGGGGCGGCGGGGCCGTCGGGGGCGGCGAGGGCGGCGGGGGGCGGCGGGGGCGGCGGGGGCGGCGGGGCGGCGGGGGCGGCGGGGGCGGCGGGGGCGGCGGGGCGGCGGGGCGGCGGGGCGGCGGGGGCGGCGGGGGCGGCGGGGGCGGCGGGGGCGGCGGGGGCGGCGGGGGCGGCGGGGGCGGCGGGGGCGGCGGGGGCGGCGGGGGCGGCGGGGGGCGGGGGCGGCGGGGGCGGCGGGAGCGGCGGGAGCTGACGGGTGGGCGGTGGTGGTGACGTAGCAGAGAAAATGGCGGGTGACGGTGGCGGTGGAAGATCGGCGGGGATGGCACTGAAGAGGGAGAGGTGGTGTGGGTGGAGGGGTGTTGGGTGTCGGGAGGGGCGACGCTGTCGCGATGTGCCGCCGGCGCCGCGACGAATTCCGCGATTGTTTCGAGATTGAAGGAAGCTGAAGCGCGGGCTGCGGTGTTCGTGGCTATTGCAGATGGTGGCGTAGATACGGGATCGCTCCGGGTGTCGTACTACGTCAAAGAGAAAACACGAAGAGCATATGAGATGTGTTTTTATTCCTTGGAACGGGTTTGATGAATCTTGCAAAGAAGGGTATTGGAGCGCTGTGCAACCCAGCAGCACTAAGGTTTATGAGTTGACAGAGAAGAGAAGTGGGATTTCCCTTTAAATCTTTGTCAAAGATAAGTCTGATCTTAAGACACCGTCGATATATATGGTAATATTATATTATATATTGCTTTTTATTGTTAAATATTGTACAGTAAGTCTATAAAGTTTTAAAATTTCGATGCCAAGAAACTTGCTTAATACGTTTACCTAAAACTCATAATATTCTGTTGGTAAAGAAAGAGTAACAAAAATTCAAACAATGCATCTGAGATATCACTGTGTGTACCCGATAACATAGCGCGTAGGCTGCAGATTTAAAAATACCTTGAAATAATTTAATAATAAATTCAATTACGAGTGTCATAAATTTTATACTTTATTTTCTATTGTCTATAATTATAATATTTTGACCACCCCAAACAAAGATTGTTTCCGTACTTAATGCGATTGTTCTGTACACGGTGACATACAGGAAGTTTGTTGACATACAATCTGTTTTTCACACGGAAGCTTTATTACAAACCAAATAATACAATGTCACAACAAAATTCAATTTTCTTTTTATTACACATTAATGACCCGTACATACATAGTCTCACTTGAAATGATTTAAAAACTGGTTCCGATACTGCCCAGCCTGTGGCACATCTTGCTTTTGATGTTTTGATTCTATATAGTGGTAACTTCAACCCAAGAAAAAAGGCGGTAGTATGATGAGGTAAATTAGAGAACTCTAGAAGGTCTGATAATTTTATCTCACTCATATCATGCAATGTGTTTTGCAATGCCTCTTGTTGCTTTGTCATTCGGAAACAAAATTTCTCGACTCGATAATTCTGTCCATGTTAAATCATGACTTTAATATGCTTAGTGTGTGGCAAACGCGGGCTTCAATGACGGCCCCTGCATTAAGGAAATGAAGCAAAATATCAATATTTACGTCCCAAGAACATTGTAAGCTGAACAGTTCATGCAGACCGCGATAATTTTATTATTTTCCTGACAGGTGAGCTGGCGTATTTACTATTTCTCATTGAGCCTTACTTCATCTCTGATTCGCCTATGACTCATTATCTGTAATTATCGTGTACAAGAAATCACTGGCCTTGCGCTCGTAAAGCATGGAGGATTACTGCTATATTTGCACTCTAGTAATAGTTAGGTCTTTTAGTCTAAATATTCCTACTAAATATTACAAAATAGCTTAAATATGATTGATATTTCATTAGAATTTCCTATTTGACTGTAAAACGTCTTAAAAGCAATATCTACAATTCCAAGAAAGGTATTCTGCCCTGGAGGTCTCAATTTGCGATGTTTATCAGAAATAGCTATGAATTCCCATTGTCGTATCAAGTCAGTTCAGTTTTTTTAAGTGCAAAAATATAATGTAACCATCATTTTCCAATCTGCTCCATATAATTGTTTACAAAAAGTTAAACTCCCCTTGTTATGGTATTGAAACTGATGGATGGAGCACAATTGACCTAAGAATCTAATCTGGATATCTCGTTTTCAGAATGTTACAGCTACTGAAAAATTATACGTAAATAATATCTTTCACTCCATTATCATACATTTATGCAGGAGAAATACAGCAATATTACTAAAACCATTCACTACTAATTTTCAAAGATAATGCTCATCCTTTAAGCAATCTTGTGTGTTTATTGTGCGATAAGAACAATAGAATGGCTCATATTTAAAAACTCCGACAAAACGAGCATTTAATGTGATTCTCATCGGTACTTGAACGTCCAACATCGAGAAGCAGCTCGCTACCAGCAACAATTCCAGCACTGCAACATTTTACTGCGTTGGGACGGTATCTCGGAGAGGGACTAAACAGCACAGAGTTTAATGCTTGTTTTTCACAGTTTCAGTTTCACTCTCTTACCGAACCGCGCTCCGTACCTCTAGACCTCCAAGTACAACAGCCATTTAAAAATAAAACAAAAGGCCCTCGAAAAGTTGTTCCTCTCTGGAAAAAAAGGGCTCGGCGAGCGGGCAGGCGAAGAGAGGCAGCGGCAGAGAGACAGAAAAGCAGCAAGACCGAGGGGCGGCGACGGCGGCGCGACCGTCACTTGTTTGCGTCGCGCGGCAGGTGTCGCTGCGGTCGCGAGAGGGGAGGGGGCGAGCGCGCGTCGACGCGAGCGCCCGCGTCGGCGCCGTAACGAACTGACGGGCGACGGTGGCGGCGGCGGCGCTCTAACGAGCTGCTGGGCTTCCACGGCTGCTGCGCCCGCGCGCCCGGTTTAGCATTTTAAATGGCCACGCCGAGTAACGAAGCCTGCCGCGCCTCGGGCCGTCGCCCGCTGTCAGCGCCGCCGACTGACGCGAGGAGCCGCGCGGGCGATGGGCGATGGGCGATGGGCGAAGGGCGAGGGGCGGAGTAGCACCTGCCGCGCACGGACCGGGCGACGAAAATTGGTGGAGGAGTTTCTCCGGGAGCTCGAAAACAGTCAGTTGCGAGTTGCGTCCGTAGGTATCACGCTGTTCCTAAAGTAAATGTACAGAACACGATTCTACCGTCCGAAAAATTATAGTTTATTTTCGCAAAAAATATGTGTCATACGCAGGAATAACAAAAATAGTAAACAGAATAATTTAGCTAGCAAAATATTTAATCAAGTTTAATAACAAATATGTTGTTCATTGCATTCATTTCTTTCCTTTCATTCATATCATCAAACGATACACTCAGTTCATTAAAGATATATTAAATTTTCCTGAAACAAATTTAACGTCAGTCTATCAGTTTGATATTTTTTTGCGAAGTTATAAAAATGTATTCATGGTCAGTTTTGTAAAATATGCGTATAAAAAAAGAACATACGAAAATCTTTAAAAAATCGTACTTTGCAAGTAACATTTACAAAATAATATGAAGTTGTAAACATGAAGCCTAGAATTCAAAAGGTAAAGGAATAATTCTGATTGCACCTTACTCCATGGATCTACCACTACTGAATTACCTTCCAATTTTCATTACATAAAATTAAATGAACTACGAATGGTTATTAAATAAAATAATATAGGCAATTAAAAAACATAAATAATTTATTTTCCGTTCCTTTTTCGTTATTTGCTTACTATTTGGATTATTCGTATAATGCATATCTAATATCAATATCTATAAGCAACAGTTTTAACTCACCATTGCCGGAATAATCTCCTCACTTTTTGAGTAAAAATCAACATCATACCTGAAAATAGAAAAAATAAAGGTTAGAGGAAGCTTAAAACGTAACTTACAAAATACGCTAATGCAACAATATTCAGAACTACTGACTTGGAACTTTACGTATAACACCACATGATTTCAAAAGATTTATTTACTCCATGTTTATTCGTACATAAATGAATATTTCTTTTTGCAAAGTATACGTTTTAGATTTAAAAAAGATACATTTCAGGTGAATATAAATATCGATTCTTCTGTACCGTATT